>JAJOZX010001726.1:0-545000 GCA_023014485.1 Bathynomus jamesi | reverse complement strand
GGTTACCCTGGGCGACCTAGTAGTTAAGACGCTGGGCTGATGGTGGTCCGGATTCCAGTTAAACTGTAGGTCTAAGGTGGAGTGAAAAGCTTGACCTTCGTCAGAATGAACAATTCGGGCATTTTTTGTCTTTCTTGGAATAAAAAGAAAGGCTGTTTTTGAAGACATTTTGTATAAGAGATGATTGACAAAATTAAATAGATGCCTCTCTCTCTCTCTCTGTCTGGAAACTCAACTATAAATAAATAATTAGTATATATAGCTGTGTGTGTAATAATAGGGGATCTATGTACGTTTGTGTGCGCTTCTTGGGTGTTCAGGCGATGTATACACTGTGACAACTGTCTGATAATGCCTGGAGGCACTGGCTTCTACGCCGACTGGCGGATTTCGAGTTCTAAGTCAAATGTTGCTACCATGATCATTTATTGAGCTTCTGCCTCTCGTAGAAGCTGGATGGTCGCTTCCTCTCTCTCCTCCTCCTCTCTCTCTTTGGTTAGGTATGCCCCTTTGGGAGTTGAGGCTGTTCCATCTTCTCCCCCAAAGACCCTCCTCCTTTGGGTAGTTCCACTTCATTGAAGCTTGGGAGATAACCCCTCCCCCCTTTGTTGCATAACCTCTTGCAACATTGATCAATATTTGCAATTACATTGCATTCTAACATTTTCCTGTCATAGTACTTGGGTTAAATGAGCAATTTATGTAGTATAAAGGGGAAAATGTAACACCATCCATAAAAATTTTCCTAAACATTTCCAATTTTTTTATTGTGTGGAAGGATGAACAGCTGGGTTTTGCTGCGCGCCGCCTTCCGCCACCGGGTCTCGATCCCGGGCCGATGGATTTGTAGTCAGCGATGCTAACTACTACACCATCGAGGCGCCAGTACACAAGTAAGAATAAAATCACGATGACAACACACATCTAAAGTTCAATTACGTTCAATAATATACAAAATCAAACAAAACTAAAACAGATTACAATATATATAAAATATTAATTTACAATGTTCAAGTTGCATGCAGAATTACAGTCATTCAACTTCGGCTTTTGTCAATATATAAGGTGTCCGGAAAAGGTGGTACACTTTTCATGAGGCTATACTACATTACCCATGCAAAATACTGGAATGAACTAAATACTAATATGGAGAGTAACATTTACAGTGTTAGTATATATGCGATGTGTTTCTGGGCATCCTCTGACGCGCAACAGCGTAAATGGTGGTCATTGCCCTAGGCGCGTCAGTGCGTTCAGAGTCGTTAGTGTGAGTCGTTGTGTGAAAGGACTGGAAAACCCACAAGTGAAAGCACAATGTGTGCCGTGGTTTGCTGAATTCAACTCAGATATCAGAGTACGGAGAGCATGCCAGCGAACATATGGTAAAGATGCAACTAGTGGTAATGCTATCAAGAAGTGGCACAAGAAATTTAAAGATGCAGGAAGTGTTTTATTTGACGAAACAACAGGTCGGCCGCGTACTTCAGAAAACAATGTTGAACGCATTAGGTAATCGATTTTACACAGCCCACAGAAGTCTGTAAGACTGCAGTCAACAGTTGAATGTGTTACACAAACGTTTAAGACTTCGTGCTTACAAACTGCAACTCCTTCAAAAGGTTCATCCAAAAGATTAAAAAAAAAAACGTTTTGAGTTTGCTACTCGTGTTCTGGATCAGAGAAGAAAATGAATGAAGGTTTTCTAAGCAAAATTTGTTTTTCAGATGAAGCCACATTCCACACAAATGGTGTTGTTCATAGGCATAATTGCAGAGTTTGGGGATCTGAAAATCCACACGAAGTCATCGAACACGTCCGTGATTCTCCAAAAGTTAGTGTATGGTGTGGCCTACTGCATAACAAAGTCATAGGACATTTCGTTTTCGATGAGCCTAGCGTCACGCAGGCGAATTACCTTCACATGCTTCAGGAATTTGTCTTCCTACAGCTTGAAGAAGATGGCATTGTTTTTCAACAAGATGGTGCACCACTTCATTTCAGTAATGTTCACGCTGCACTGAGTGAGAAGTTTCCAGATCGTTGGATTGGGAGGGGAGGTCTTATCCCATGGCCTCCTAGCTCACCAGATTTGACACCCTCGACTTTTTCTTTTGGGGTTACAAAAAAATGTAGATGGATATACCGGAATGGTGGACAGTGTGGACAACCTGAAACAACGATTATTGCAGCCATAGAAACCGTAACTCAGAGATGCTGAGTCGTGTTTGGACTGAAATTGATTACACTAGGCAACAAATTTCAACTTTTTTTTTGTTACAGACACGTGAACTACTGATTCCTACTAAAGCGCTGATGCTGATTTCAGATCTGATATCAAAATTTCTCTATCACGTCCAGATTTTGTGAAACCGAAAACCCCTATTTTTCATTTTTTTCTCACCCGCTTCTATTACGAAAGCCGTCTAAGCTACTTTTCCGTGCCACGTTTTATGTTAAGCATACTTAAATAATTAGTGAACAGGGATGTCTTTCCTCCTTTATTCTGGCTTAAGACGACAGCGGAATTCCGCTGGCGGAGTTACCACCCCTGCGCCCAACCATCCACCCAAAGCGCGTTAGTATTTTGTTGTTACTACTGAAAGGCAAATTCCTGTTCTTAAGTGAAACTTTGGTGTGTCCTCTTCCTTTGTCGCTTGTAGGATGACGAGCTCTCCTTCTGCAGAAACCAACAATAATCTCCCATCATATTTGGGTTGAAATTACCTTGGTATCTGTTTTCCATAACTGAGATCTGTTGGTGGAAGCGCTCACCATGCTCGTCACTTACAGCCCCAAGGTTGGCCGGAAGAAGTCAAGATGAGAATGTAAAAAATGAATTTTCAAAGACATTCTGCATCCCATTATTTCATAAGATTTAAGCATGTTTTCTACGAGTTTACGGTTGTTTTCAGCTTTGTGGTTTCCAAGAAAATTTTTGACAACTTCAACGAAAGATGTCCATGCTCCTAGTTCATTCTCATTTAGGTTAGATGGAAACGATGAGTCGTGGATGACACTGCGGATCTGTGGTCCAGTGAAAACTCCAGCTTCTAGCTTAGCATCTGTCAATATTCCTTTGAATTTATCCTTTAAATATTGGAAACCACTACCTTGATGATCCATACCCTTCACGAAATTTTTCATAAGGCCAAGTTTAATGTGAAGTGGTGGAAGATGTACTTTCTGAGGGTCAATAAGTGCTGGGTGTTTCACATTGTATTTACCAACAACATGTTCAGTTCTAGATGGCCAATCATGTTTTTGTAGTGGTTCTTGTCATCTCTGCTGTTCCATAGACACAAAAAGCACATATGCTTTGTGTAGCCCAACTGTAACCCAAGAAGTAATGATACAACTTTAAGGTCGCCACAAATATTCCATGTGTGGTCCTTATATTTGATGAGTCTTAGCAGCAGTTTCATCGATTCATAAGTCTCATTAAGGCCAGTGGCATGTGCTACAGGTATTGAAGGTTTTTCATTGCCGTTGTGCAGTAATACAGCTTTAAGGCTAGCTTTACTAGAGTCAATGAACAGTCTCCATTCTTTTGGATCATAGCGACAGCCAATCCCTTGCATCAGACCACTGATATCGTGGCAGAAACAAACGTTTTCTTCCTGTAAGTAAATGATGAAAACTGCAAATGGCGATGGCGGAAATGGGAAACTTTGGTGTTTGGTTGGAGAAGATTAAATTCTTGAAGTCTTGAACCAAGCAACTCTGCCTTTTCTTTTGGTAATTCCAAATCGCGCACTAAGTCATTTAACTCCGCTTGACTTAACAAATGTGGGGAAATATTGCATCTGGAACATATATGCCATCTTTCCCTGTTTCTATATCACTAGCAGAATCTTCAGATGAACTGCTGTCTGTTATCGTTGCTGGTGGAACTGGTGGTGGATTTGTTTCATCATGTGGTACTGGTTTCATTGCTGATTCGCAGTTTGGGTACTGATCTTTGATTTGTTTTTCTTTGTGAAACCAGCAATTTTTGTCAAACAAAATAACAATCATTGAAGTGATTTTTCGGCTCACGCCAAACCATGGGGACTGAGAACGGCATAGCTTTTCTTTTACCATTCATCCAAGCTATTAACATTGCATTGCACTGTGCACAGCAAATATGTGGTGCCCAGTCCCTCTGTTGGTCTCCTAACTTACAGTCAAAATAACACTTGTAGGCAAGTTTAATCTTTGTTGTTATGTTTCTACGTTGTGGGTTAGGTGTATATTGTCCACAGACAAAGCAGAAGTTGTCTGGGTGATTTACACAAGCACGTCTATTTGATGCCATTTTGAATTACCATACAATATCTGAAAAAACGTAGAAAGTAATTATTACGATGTGCAAAATAAAAAGAAATACACACCGTAGTACAAAACAAATGCTATAAAAACACAAGTCACCACAACCTGTCACTTGCTCATCAGCAGAGAGCTTCAACAACCGTTCTGCTTGACTGTCACGTAGCGACTGACCGTTGGGCCGTTGCCCGTTACTATGCTCTTGACTCAGTGTTGCCAACTCGGGATAAATTTTATTTATCAAAATTGTTCGAATTTGTATATAGTTGGCAAAAAAAATTGCTTTAACCTTGAAAAGCAAGTTTCATATTACTGGCATTAAGCCGATTAAAACCAAAATCTGGACGTGGTAGAAAATTTTACTAAAAGTGATTTGCATTTTACACAAAATCTAGACGTGATAGAAAAAATCTAATTATAGATTTGAAATCAGCATACCGAAATTAGCTAGGAGCACCTATTTGGTCTTCTGTAACAAAATCTTTGTTGCCTAGTGTTATCGGCTAGACATATGTCATGCCACAAAAGGACCCCATGTAGAAATTTAATAATAAAACTGTAAGTGTTATTCTCCACTGGGTAGTGTAGTATAATTTCATGAAATGTGTACCACCCTTTTCCGGACACCCTATATATATATATACACACTGTATGTATATATATATATGTATGTATATACAGGGTGTTTCAGGAGGAAAGGTCGATACTTCGGGCGGTGATAGTATCGGTCATTGCGAGAAAAAAAGTTCATATGAACATGTGTCTAATTCTGAATGGTTACAGAGATAGAGCTGTTTGAATCTGATGCGCGCGCAGCTCTTCCTCCCCCCGCGGTGGTCCCATTCAATGGCCACAAAGGTCTCCAGACCTCTCTCCGTTAGATTATTGTTTGTGGGGATGGATGAAAAGTCAAGTTTACAAAAGAAAGGTGGATACACGAGACGAATTGCTCGCGCGCATTTTGGATGCTGCTGCCCGCATAAAGGAACGTCAAGATCATCTCAGACGAACAACACGCGATATTCGCACACGAGTTGCAAAGTGCATTGAGGTTGACTGTGGGTTTTTCGAAAACGTATTGTAAACTGTAACAAATTTGTCATTTCTGTAGCTGATACCATTCAAAATGCCAATGTTTAAACATTAAATGTTAGAAACAGTAATTGGTTTCTCTTTCTTGATTACCAATAACAATGCTTTTGTATTTGTAGATTCAAACAGCTCTATCTCCGTAACCATTCAGAATTAGACACATGTTCATATGAACTTTCTTTCTCACAATGACCGACACTATCACCTCCCGAAGTATTGACCTTTCCTCCTGAAACACCCTGTATAAGGACTCCATAATCTCTGGTCTGTTTCATTTTGCAAGGTGATTAAAACTGAGAAGTTGTTATTAAATGGATGGTTGTTACTTTCGCAATGTTCGCAGATTTAGGATTTGGGTAGTCTACTTAGTGGTAAAAAAGTGCGACTATTAATGCCACGAAGCTAATCGGTTCGTACCTTAAGTTGGCGGACAGAGTTACCAACATACAAACATTTATCAATCCCATTTTTTACACTTGTCACTCAATTTGCTTACACAGTTGCGGTTAAAATTATGCTATTTTCCCCTTTTACTCTCTCTTTTACTCTTTTATCTCCTCTTTTCCCCTCGCTCTCTTTTTCAATTTCTTGTCGTTCCCACTTTCCCCCACATTCGATGCGCACGTACTACTTATATATATATATATATATATATATATATATATATATATATATTATATATATATATATATATATATATGGGTGATTACAAATAAGCTTCTCGATTTTAAACATTATGAAAAAACTACAGCGAAAAGCAAAATATACAAATAAAGGATATTTCAGGGAATTTTTAGTTATAATATTGAACACGTCAGAAAGTTAATGTGTTTTGTGCTCTTACCGCTGAGAAAGTGTACGGTCCATTGTTTTTTGCTGAACAAACAATTAACGGTATCATTTACCACGATATGTTACAGCTGTGGCTGATGCCCCAGCTGCTAGAGGACAAAGCCCTTGACTTCTTCTTCTGGGGCTATGTCAAAAATGAAGTTTTTGTTCCACCAATGGCAACAACTTTGGAACATTTGAAGGAAACGTTACGTGAGGCTGTTAGAAAAGTTCAGTATGATATGCTACAAAATGTATGGAGGAAAACAGAATATCGCTTTGATGGCTGCAGAGCCACAAAAGTAGCTCATATTGAATTTTAATAGCTTGTAAATAAAACTTTCTGAGTTCTTCTTTATTTGCATATCTTACTTTTCGCTGTAGCTTTGTTAATTTTTTCATAGTAAATGTTTAAAATCGGGAAGATACTGTAATTTGTAATCACCTGCTATCTATATAGGAGGAGATTGTAGACACCAATTGACCAGAGAAGTACTCCGGGGGTTGTTAGACTGTTCTCCTTAGCTGATCTTTTTCCGTATCTCACCTACCTTGTCAGCAGTCCAGTATGCTCTCAAACACACAGTTCTCTCCCTTTTTCTCACTTCATATATGTATGTACATGCATTTCACACACTACATAATCTTTTCAAAATTAAAACACGAAATGCCATTAACTAAAAGAAACTCAGAGTCCTGGGGAGGGGACTATAAATATGTCCCCACTTCTGGCTCGCCCGCTGCCGATACCGGGAATGCACACCCAGGTAGCCGGGCTGGATCTCCTGCCGCCCATTCGAGATGTTCTGGGCCTCAGCCTGATTCACTTTTCATTAATTTGTGCAACATTGGTGGCCTTTTCTCAAATTTCAATCTGTTCAACACCACCTCTCCTCTAAACCTCATCTTCCTTCATCAGACAAAATTGTAAAAACTTATCCAATTCTAATTCTTCTCTTCTCTTCTTTCTGGCATCTAGCTAAGAACCTCTTCAACAACTTTACTTCCTTTTCTTTTCTTCCTCTTTCCCATTCTGATACTCATTTGCCGTCTCTTCTCCTGACAAAGCTGTACTCTTGGCTCAAACTTTCGCTTCCAGCTCAACCATGGATGATTCCGGTGCTGTTCCTCCATCTCCTCCCCACTCTGACTTTATTATGCCTGAAATTAGAATCTCTTCCAAAGATATTCTTTCTGCCCTATCTGGGCTCAACTCTAGGAAGGCGTACGGTCCTCATGGTGTTCCTCCTGTTGTTCTTAAGAACCGTGCTTCAGTGCTGACACCCTGCCTAGGCAAACTCTTTCAGCTTTATCTTTCATCTGATACTTTTCCTTCCTGCTTTCATTCAGCATGTCCCAAAGAAGGGTGATCGCTCTCAACCATCCAGCTATCGTCCAATTGCTTTGATTTTTTGCTTTTCTAAAGTTTTTGAATCTATTATTAATAGGAAAATTCTTAAACACTTCTCTTCTCACAATTTTCTTTGAGATCGTCAGTATGGGTTCCGCAAGGGACGCTCGACTGGAGATCTTCTTGCATATATCTCCGACTCTTCGTCATCCTCCTTTCGGGATTTCGGTAAAACATTTGCTGTTGCGCTAAACATATCAAAAGCTTTTGATAGAGTCTGGCACAAATCTTTAATTTCCAAAATGCCCTCCTTTGGTTTCTATCTTTTTATCTGTGTCTTCATCTCCAATTTCCTTTCTGGCCGATCTATAGCTACAGTTGTAGATGGCCACTGTTCTTCTCCTTAAGCTATCAATAGTGGTGTTCATCAGGGTTCTGTCCGGTGACCCACTCTTTTCCTTTTATGTATTAATGATCTTTTAATCCGCACTTTCTGTCCTATTCACTCTTATGTCGATGGTTCCACTGTTCACTTCTCCACCCGCTTCACAAAACGTCCCTCTGAACAGTCACTCCATGATTCGCGTGGAACGGCTACGATGCGCTTGACCTTTGATCTTTCTGCTATCTTTGATCGGGGAAGAGAAAATCTTGTGGCTTTCCATAACTCAAAAACTCAGTTCCTCCATCTGTCTACTCGTCACAATCTTCCACACGACTATCCCCTTACCTTCAACAACACACTACTCAATCCTTCTTTTTCTCAGAACATTCTTCGCGTTTCCTTTTCTCGTGATCTTTCCTGGAAAGATCACATATACTCTGTTTCCAAAACAGCTTCTAAGAGGTTAGGTGTACCGTACTGCCTCCGCGGTTTTTTCACCCCCACTCAGTTCCTGTCTCTGTACAGGGGTCTTGTCCGACCCTGTATGGAGTATGCTTCTCATGTATGGGGTGGCTCAACCCATACAGCCGTACTTGACCGGATGGAATCAAAGGCTTTTTGTCTCATCAATTCCACGCCTCTTACTGACTGTCTTCGATCCCTTTCCTATGACCTCCAATCTTTCAAACGCAGTGTCTAGGTATATCGAAAAACCTGGATCTTGCTTTTGGCTCTCTTCTTCTATCGGGGTGGGGGCGCTTTTGCGGACATTCGCCCTTGCTCCTTCCTTCCGGCATAAAAATATGCACACACACACACACACACACACACACACACCTTGGTTTTGCTTCCGTCCGAGTTGTTCATTGTAAAAGTCAAGCTTGTCACTCCATCTTAGACCTACAATTTAACGTGGAATCCGAACCACGCCCCACCAGCAGCCCAGCGCCTTATCCATTAGGCTACCCAGGGTACCCATTTATCTACCAATCAATTTTTTTTGTTTGGAAGGATGAACAGCTGGGTTTTGCTGCGCGCCGCCTGCCGTTAACGGGGCTCGATCCTGGGCCGATGGATTCATATTCAGTGACGCTAACAACACCACCACCTAGGTATATATATATATATATTATATATATATATATATATTCTGTAGCGATTGATCGATTTGTAGTACCTGTTATTCCATACATTAAAACGAAGCTCATTCTATCGTCTATTGTTAATTTCGCACCCATCCCCTACCTAAAATATATGTTAACCCCCTGTCTTTGCCCTTGGGCGTTTCGAAGTGGACGGGGGTTCTGGTTAGGTGGCAGCAACAGATTTATTACCTTGGAGTAGCTAGTACCGTGTAGGGAATCGCAGTAGTTTCTCTTATATTTAAAGATAAGGTAAATATTTTAGCTGTAGCAATGTTTAGACAGATAAGCAAGATATTTGAAGATGAAGCCATATTTTTATTTTAAACCGCATATTGACAGATTTGATGTTATCATGATCTGCCGAATTAACTAAAAATGGAAATTGAAATATGCATTTTATTATAAATTACAATTAAACATGCAAATGAGCCAAAATTAAATGCTTAAAATTTAAAATTAAGTGTTAAGCAAGACGACTTCATTTTTTATAACGAAGAGAGTTCTAATGTATAAAGAAAATGAACATTGCAGACTGTAACACGATTACATTATTAAGCTAAATCTATAAAAATGATTAAGTAATTTAAAAAGAAATAATTCATCAATTATTCAGCAAAAATAAAATAGAAAGAAAATAAAAATTTATCCGAACTTGCGTTTCATATATAGACAGCGTTACGCGAGCTTGGACTCTATATGCAAAAATGAATACAAGAATATAAGAATGTAAGAATATATGAATATAAAAATATGTGAATATAAGAATTATTCATTGTTCATTTTTAATATACTGTATATATATATATATATGAAAATTATTTCACGAAAGTAACACGTGAAAAATATTTATGATGAATAAAACCACGAAGGAAAGGAAACACAAAAAGGTGCTCAAGCGCTTTCGTCTAATGACATCCTCAGGAACACTGAAGTACATAAAAGGTTACGGCCTATATATAGGTTACAGAAAGAAAAAAAATAAATAAATAACATACATACACACAAACATATACATATATATATATATATATATATACATATCTACACACATACATATATATATATATATATATATATATATATATGCAATAAACGGAGAAGTAAAAATAAAAATTAAAAATTAAAAATTAGAGGATTAACAAAGGCAAACAGATTTGTAAGGAAAAATATCGATTTTTAGCACAAGATCAAATGAATTATAAAAACACAAATTTATACTGGAAATCTGCCCGGGTTTAACACTTTGCCTTTTAGAGTCAAGTTTCGATATATATAAAAATAAAATGAAGATTAAAAGTTAATAAAGTAGCGTACAAGTTTACCAAAGATTTAGCGTCCTACCCTTTTTATCTAAATTTGTTTTGAAGGAATTCAAAACAACAGGATCGAGTTGAAAAAGACCTTTGCTTATGTTGAAGTTATTTGAAAGTTGGATAATGGCACTCAAGAATATTTCTATTGACAATGTTGCTAGAATGAAATAAAACTGAAGCATTATTCCAATCAATACAGTGGGATAACTCTGACAAATGGACAAAAAGAGCACTGGACAACTGTCCTGTTCTAACGGAATATTGATGCTGTTTTATACGTGTGTGCAAATCCTTTCCCGTCTGACCTATGTAAAAGGAATCACATTGTTTACACCCAATTTTATAGATAATGCCTGAATTATTGGTAGGGCTATTTTTTACTATGATATTTTTCACAATATTGTTATATGAAAATACTACATTAATATCCAAAAGTTTAAGTACATTAGCCATGCCTAAAAAGCCCGGGAAAAATGGAAGTACTAAAATATTTTTTGACAAAGTACGAGTGTTATTATTGACACGATAGAAAGTTCGTTTTGCCTTGTTGAGACAAGATTCCATAAACGCAGATGGGTAACACAGATCACTTCCAATACCGTTGATTTTTTCCAATTCGGCATCGATGTATTCCGGACTGGCGATCCTAAGGGCGCGGAGAAACATTGATGAAAAAATGGCCTTCTTAGTGGGGGTGTCATGTCCCGAGTAAAAGTGTACGTAGGACAAATTGTTTGTTGTTTTCCGATAGATACTAAACTTAAAACCTGGGCTTTCCCTATGCACCCGCACATCCAAAAATGGGATTGAATTGTCTTGTTCCACTTCTAAAGTAAACTTAATGGAGGGGACTTGATCATTTAACTGAAGGAATTACATAAGTATGACCTGCCACTACCTTCACACATTGTTTTGGAACTTATTAAGCTTTGCATCAAAGACTGTAAATTCACTTTCAATAATGAGTATTATCAACAAGTGTTTGGGATGGCCATGGGCAACCCCTTATCGCCCCTCCTATCCAATATTTATATGGAGTTTTTCGAAATTACTTACATTCCGAGAATCCTGGGGGTTGGCATCCCTTGGTTGCGGTACGTCGACGATATTTTGTGTATCTGGCCCATGAATCGTGACCTGGATGACTTTCTCCTTCAGTTAAATGATCAAGTCCCCTCCATTAAGTTTACTTTAGAAGTGGAACAAGACAATTCAATCCCATTTTTGGATGTCAGGTGTGCTTATTATAATAAAAGTACTTTTGTTTTTCTGAAAATGATATCTTTTACTGGACGAAAGTTAATTTACAATCCTGAGAAGCAATATTCTAATTATTTTTGCTCTACTTAGGTTCAATGGCGTATCCTGATCAGCTGCTTTGGTTTATCGCACTTATCTATGTATGTATGATATTAGGGTTTCTCCTTATATGCAGATTTCTTCATCCCGGGAAATCCCGGGAATTCCCGGAAAAATGAAGCCAATTCCCGGGATCCCGGGAAATCCAGGAAATGGTTGTATATTTAAGAGAACGGTCATTTTTTTTTATTGTTCAGTGATAAAATACCCTTTTAGAATTGGGATAACCAATTACTTATGCCTAGATGACCACTTTTGCATTGTAATACTTGAATTGAGTTTACCAATCAGTGGTAGCTATTTATTATGTATTAAACATAATATTTATCATGCGTACTCAGGAAATAAGAATGGTTTCATGTATTATGATGATTTAGTGAGTGACATTAGTATGCCTTTTTATTTTTGATGTAGAAAGAATACTGAAAATTATATCTTTCTCCACGATTTTTTAAACCAATTTTTTCTTCTTTTTTGATTCAGAGTTTATTATAAAAGTAGCTAAACTGACTAAAATGAAGAAAACGAGCATTTTTATGTATTTTCTTCCCTAAAAATAGCCCATAAAATGAAAATAATTATTTAGCATATTTTAGCATAATTTTAGGCGATTTAGCATAATTTAGCAGCAGGTTTAACATAATTTGGCTAAAAATTAAGTCATTTTAAAATTCCGGGATTTCCCGGGATATGTGTCCAATTCCCGGGATTTTCAAATCCAATAGAAACAGCCGGGATCCCGGGAAAGAAACCCTAGTATGTATGTATGTATGTATATCTATCTATCTATATACATATACAGTATATATCTATCTATCTATATACATATACAGTATGTATATATATATATATATATATATATATATATATATATTATATATATATATATATATATATATATATAGATGCTAATGACGTTAGAGGAGAAGACGTTAGAAATTGTGGAAAAACATGTCCCAAAGATACAACAAAGAGGAAAGAGAAGCAGGTTCGAAAGACGAAAGAGGGCATTGTTCCGAAAGAGAAAAAGAGTGACTGCAAAATTAAGTAATTGTAAAGATAACAACATCAGAAAAATATTAAATGATAAACTACAAAGTATCGATGTCCATACAGGAACAAATCGAGAAGCATACAGAAAAAGAAGAAGATGACGCTATAGAAGTGATAAAGGTTAACTCAAAGTACTTCTATAATTTCGCAAAAAGAAAGTCGAAAAACCAAGCGACTATCGGACCTTTAAAAAATGAGAACAGTGATTTATCTGATGATCTGACAGAAGTATCTGAAATATTAAAAGCTCAGTATGAATCATCTTTCAGTATCCCAAAAACTGACAAATTAATATGCGACAGAAACGCGTTCTTTGAAGAAGAACCACAAGGGGAAAGTATAACGGATTTCGACTTTACGACGGATGATATTACACAAGCCATAGGGAAACTAAAAACACACTCAGCGGCAGGACTGGATAAATGGAATGCCACACTGATCAAAAACTGCAAGAATGCAATCGCTGAGCCCCTATACTGGATATGGAGACGATCATTAGACACGGGAGAAATACCGGGCATCCTGAAGAGCGCGAACATAGTCCCAATATATAAAGGAGGAGATCGATCCGAGGCCAAAAACTACAGGCCAGTGTCGCTTACATCTCATCTCACTAAAATATTTGAAAGAATAGTTAGACAGAAAGTCTGACTTTTTGGAAACTCAGAAAAAATTCAATGATAACCAACACGGGTTTCGATCAGGCAGATCATGCCTATCACAACTAATGGAACACTACAACAACATTATTGATTCACTTGAAAGTAATGAAAACTATGATGTACTATACACAGACTTTGCTAAAGCGTTCGACAAGTGTGACCACGGAATCATAATACATAAACTGAAATATATGGGAATAACAGGAAAAGTAGGGAAATGGATATATAATTTCCTTAGTGAGCGGAGGCGAGTCGTTACAGTACAAGGAGTATCTTCATCAGAATCAGAGGTCCTCAGCTCAGTACTACAAGGAACAGTATTAGCTCCACTACTCTTCATAATCATGCTAACTGACATAGATGAGGACGTTACCAGAGACAGCACAGTAACATCCTTTGCGGATGACACAAAGATCAGTAGAAAAATAAGAAACCCAGAAGACATAGGATCTCTACAAACCGACATAAACAAAATCTACAAGTGGACTGAAGACAACAATATGAAGTTTAACACCGAGAAATTTCAGCTATTACGGTACGGAAAAAGAGAAGACCTAAAGTGCATGGAATATTATACCCCAAATGGACAGGAAATTCAGAGAAATTCCAGAGCAAAAGATTTAGGGGTTGTAATGACAGATGATGCGAAATTTGAAACACAAAATAAGATAGCAGTAAACAGAGCAAAGAGAATAACGGGTCAGATATTGAGAACCTTTAAACGAAGGGATAGGAATGTAATGATTCCTCTACTGAAAACCCTGATCATACCCAAATTAGAATACTGCTCGGTCCTAACTTCCCCATATAAAAAAGAAGACATTGGACAGCAGGAGGGGATCCAAAGAAGCTTCACAGCCAAGATCAATGGGTGCAAAGAACTAAATTACTGGGAAAGGTTACGAGAACTAGACCTATATTCACTGGAAAGGAGAAGAGAGAGATACACCATTATTTACACTTGGAAAACAATGGAGAAACTAGTCCCTAATCTTACTCTGAATTCCATAACTCCCCAAACAACGATGGAAAGTAGAAGCGGTAGACTGTGTCGTATTCCCAAATTGAAGGCGAGACAGGGAACATCCTTAACCCTGAAAGAAAATAGTTTTGTAGTGAGAGGACCAAAACTGTTTAATCAGTTGCCCAAAGACCTAAGAAACACGAAGGGAGTTGCAGTGGAAATCTTCAAAAGAAGACTAGACGCCTGGCTCAGAACAATCCCCGATGAGCCGGGCGTACCTGGCTATGTGAGGTGGAGAGCGCAAGAATCCAACTCACTACTTCACCAGGCCAACTCGAGAGGAGGGGCGACAAGCTTGACCTTCGCGAAATGAGAAATCATCGCGCGGAACCTTTGTAAGGTTGTAAGGTATATATGGGAATGAACTCAGAATGGTTCCCTGAGTTTTTTATGATACACACAGACAGTGCATGGAACAAGGAACTCTTCTGCGATAATTAAATCCACTATAGTCCGAATAAGTAATGATAAATGACAAATACCATAATTTTTCTTTTTCATGATGCTAGCCCGACGTGGGCAACGGGTGACTCGCAAAGAGGTCCCATAAATATAACTTCCCTCACCAGCTATCTGCAAAGCAGACAGGATCCAGCTTTGGGACATGGATCTAAGGTTTAAAGCAGCCTAGCCCTGCTACATTTAGAACCTCAATATAAGCAAAAGACTCGCTGCCTTCACGTCAGATTGAATACATCAAAGAAAAAGGGGTAACAGACCGTGCATGGAACAAGGAACTCTTCTGGGAAAATTAAACCCACTATAGTCTGAATAAGTAATGGTAAATGACAAACACTATAGTTTTTTCTTTTTCACGATGTTTCATGATGTTTTCATGATTTTCCCAGAAGAGTTCCTTGTTCCATGCACGGTCTGTGTGTATCATGAAAAAACCTCAGGGGACCATTCTGAATTCAATCCCATCATGAAACGAACATGTTTTGTGCCTTGAAAAGTGGACGCTCAATTTTGCCAGGTTCTGGATATCGTAGGCTAGGTGTAGCTGTAACCCCTAGATCCTGTCCCAACGCTGGATCCTATCTGCTTTGCAGATAGCTGGTGAGGGAAGCAATATTTTTGGGCCTCTTTGCGAATGACCCGTTACCCACGTCTGGCTAACATCATGAAAAAGAAAAAAACTATAGTGTTTGTCATTTACCATTACTTATTCGCACTATAGTGGATTTAATTTTCTCAGAAGAGTTCCTTGTTCCACGCACGATCTGTGTGTAATGTGTATCATGAAAAAACCCCAAGGGACCATTTTGAGTTCAATCCCATATATATATATATGCAGGGTGGGCCGAAAGTCTGGATCCATAGGAAAATATTTATTTTAATACATAAATTACAACAAATGGTAAATACTTAAAATGAATATCAACTTTAACTCGTAAGTGCGTATCCGTGATACTGTACAGTAGTTCGTACTCCAGTATAAATACTCAAATACTTTTTTTATTTCAGGCCAGAAATGGCGTCGAATCTAACAACAGAAGACCGGGTAGAACTTGTGCTCATGTACGCAAGACAGGGCGCTACACACAGAGAAGTTGCTACCGAATTCAATAGAAATCATCCTGATAAGCATCTAGTAACACATGCGACTGTTGGCAAGTTGTTTAAACGTTTCAAAGAAACAGGAAGTGTACATGATCGACGGCGTTCTGGTCGTCCAAAAACTGCAACTGATGAAAATACCTCTGCAATGGTATGTGAAACTTTAACGAATAGTCCAGTAAAGTCAACAAGAAGATTATCAAATGAAACACGCATCTCGAGAACGTCAATTCGAAGAATTATTAAAAATCATAAATTCCATCCCTAAGTGTCTCGATGTCAGAGGCCGCCAATTTGAGCATTTGTTATAATTTGTTGTTTATACTGGAGTACGAACCACTGTACAGTATCACGGATACGCATTTACGAGTTAAAGTTGATATTCATTTTAAGTATTTACCATTTGTTGTAATTTATGTATTAAAATAAATATTTTCCTATGGATCCAGACTTTCGGCCCACCCTGTATATACAGTATATATATAATTCTTTGAAGTATAGATATTTGTGTGAATGTAAATGTAGGTCCAGTCGGGTGTTGCCAAACATGCATAGAGTAAAAGCACAAGAAGAAATATGACTTTTGGACTTCTCATGTCTGCCTAAAGAATGAGCTAACGCAACAATATTGTTGAACCCCTCCGTGGACCAAGCAGATAGGTCCTTGCTAAAAATGGCACAAGGCCAGCAGAAATGTTTATTTAAATTAGGACACCCGGTCAACCACTTGTGCTTCGAAAAATTTGAAACACAGAAATGCCATGTGTATTCCCGATTGCGGTCTTTATATGTCACAAACAAACCTGGTAATTCAGGTGTAGACCTTCCACGTTCCTTAATTTGAAGTTTCTCAGCAAAATCATCATTTACACAGTCACATTCAATGGTTTCTATATAACTACATGCCCTGAAAGAAGGCAAATCACTCGAAACATTTATGTGTAATCTTTAAACAGTAATACCGGGTGTCCCATTCGTAATGAAACAACTTTGAAACTCTGTAATTTTTAAAGTATTAATGTGAGAATATTGAAACTTTGCCAGTTGCTACACCACATGCATAAGTTTTTGTCATAATGTTTTTTGTTTGTTTCAAATTGAATTATGTTTACCCAACAAGAAAAAGCGAAATGTGTGTTATGGATGGCTGAGTTGAAGTCTCCTACTCTGGTGCAACGGCGATTCCGTACAACCTTTCACAAGGAACCACCCACCAGAAGAGACCTATTTGCATGGACCCAGAAATTTGAGGAGAATGGCAGTGTTCTAAAGGAACACTCTGGAGGGCGAACAAGATCGGAAGAAGATGTTGAACGAATACGCGGCGCCTTTGGTAGTAGCCCGAGAAAGTCCATCCGTCGTGCCAGTGTCGAACTGCAGATTCTTCGTTCAACTGAAAAAGCGCATCACAGAAGCGGTGGACTCTGTAACCCCTGAGATGCTAGGCAACGTGTGGAGGGAAAGTGAGTACCGTTGCGACCTGGTCCATGCTACAAATGGTGCACATATTGAATGCATACAATAAAGAACTCTAATGTATCTAAAAGTTATAATTCACATAATATCATATGAAACTTTATGACATTGACTATTTACTGTATGACTATTACATTGCTGCATCATTCAATAAAAAATTATAAGGTTTCAAAGTTGTTTCATTTCGAATGGGACACCTGGTATAATACAAGCGGATGAGCGCAAACACAACATTGTAACACGCAGTAGCAAACGGAACTGGCTAGCAAGTAACAACACAGATCACTCGCAGAAATTAGCAATAAACAAGCCAGCTGTAAGCGCTCGCTGGTTTGCTAATATCCCCTGCGTCATGCCACTGCGTCATCATCCCATAGTCCCGGTATAACATTCGGTACTCGCACAATTACTGCGATCAACCATGGCTGTGGCTGATCGTTATTTCATTGCGCTTTCAAAACTGCAATAACACTGGTGTGCAACATATCTGATGTTTCAACATATATAACTGTTTTTTATCAATTCAGGTGTGCTGAATCCAAAAATCACATCCATTTTTTCTCATCACGCACAGTTTCCTGGCAAATACCTATCACCCATTTTTTATGGGTGGTATATAGACACACCCATTTATGCAACATATATGTAAAATATACACATAAAATGATTTATTCATTATATTTATATGCAGATACCATATATATATATATATTATATATATATATATATATATATATATATATATATATATAATATATGAAAAATTATTTCACGAAAGTGACACGTGAAAAGTATTTATGATGAATAAAACCACGAAGGAAAAAAGAAACACAAAGGGGTGCTCAAGCGCTTTCGTCTAATGACATCCTCAGGAACACTGGAGTGAAAGGACAGATCAAGGCAATATATAGGTTACAAAAATAAACATACATACATACATATTCACATATATATACATATATATATATATATATATATATACACATATATACATATTATAGTAAGCATAGAAAAAAATTGTGGGAGGAGCCAACATTTATATGGTCACAGAAGAATAAAGAAATAAAAATAAATATAAATATAAATTGAGAAAAAATTAATTACAAAATAGTGCCTTAGTGATATATATGTCACAGCCTAAATAATCATAAAGAAATAAACAGGCAAATAAAAAAAAACCCATAAATAAATATACATACATATATATATATATATATATATATATATATATATAAGACACTTTTAGCACTTTGGCCGACCTTCAATATAAATTCAAATGGCTTTTTTATGGAACAGGTCACAAAAGAATAAAGAAATAAAAATAAATATAAATATTGTGAGTGGAGTCTACCAATTCAAGCTCAAGAGGGAAGTTTTACAATCGATTTAATAGATGCTGCCAAATTGATATATATGTCGTGGTTTTATTCATCATATATATATATATATATATATTATTATGGGCACTCAATGTATTTTGCCCCACCTTTTTTTCTTAGTTAAATAATAGGCCATGGGGTTGAAATGTCTTTTGGGCTGTAAGTTTGAACTTTCTGCGCTTCACATAGCTGGATTTTTCCAGTTTGAACCTCCCCTCTTTGTATAAAACCGCTTTTAAACGCCCTTGTATAAAACTGATGGTTAACGCAGTTTCGAAAATGGCGTCTGACAGTGATGTACGTCTTAAACAGAGAGCTGTTATAGAGTTCTTAACCGCAGAGAAGGAAACAGTTGGAAATATTCACAAACGTCTACAAAACGTTTACGGAGATGCTGTTGTTGATCGAAGCACAGTTGGACGCTGGTTTAAACGTGTGAGATCATCGGAGAGAGGGAGAGCCAGCCTCGATGATGAGCCACCCAGCGGTCGCTCGGCATCGGCTGTGACATCTCACGCTGTGCAACGTGCTAACAGCATCATTCGATCAAGTCGGCGCGTCACATACAAGGAGCTATCACTAGAGCTAGGAATTAGTGAAGGAAGTGTGAATACGATAATTCAGCAACTGGGATACTCAAAAGTGTGTTCAAGGTTTGTTCCTCGCGAACTGACTGAAGATCACAAAGCCCAAAGAAAAGAAATTGCTTCTGAGTCGTTGGTTCGATACGAAACAGAAGGGGATGACTTCCTTTCACGAACTATAACTTGGGATGAGACTTGGATACACCATTTTGAACCTGAAACAAAACGCCAATCCATGGAATGGCATCACGCAGACTCCCCACGCACGAAAAAGTTCAAAATGGCTCCCTCTGCAGGAAAGGTTATGGCCACCATCTTCTAGGACATTAAAGGGGTGATTCTGGTGGACATTATGAAGAAAGGACAAACAATCAACTCAGAGACATATATTGCTACCCTACAGACACTCCAGAGACGTATAAAGCGAGTTCGACTGGAGAGAAAAATGGAAGATGTCCTTCTTTTCCACGATAACGCAAGACCACACAACAGTTTGCAAACAAGAGAGGCCATCACAAAAATGCGCTTCACTGTGTTATCCCATCCTCCATACAGCCGGATCTGGCACCTTCGGACTTCCATTTGTTTGGTTTCAGAGTGACGATGAGGTTGTTGAGGAGGTTAAGAGGTGGCTCCAGCGGAACCCAGGGGACTTTTACCAGCAAGGAATAAAGGCCCTTGTTTTGAGGTGGAGAAAGCCGTAGACAAGAATGGAGACTATGTGGAAAAATAAAAACTTGTAAAAAAGGTATGTAACTACTTGTGTACAAATTTCCGGAACTTACAAAGAAACTTGGAAAGAAAAAAAAAGGTGGGGCAAAATATATTGAATGGCCCTCGTGTGTGTATATATATATATATATATATATACACACACACTGTATATTGTCAATGAAATGGTCAGCAAATTTGAAAAGCTAGGCTGCAACACGAGTCTGAAGGTTCACTTCCTTCACTCGCATTTGGACTATTTTCCTGAAAACTTGGGTAGTGTGAGTGAGGAACAAGGAGAAAGGTTCCACCAGGGTATCAGGAATATGGAAAAAAGATACCAAAGAAGGTGGGCTGTCAATATGATGGCAGACTACTGCTGGTCTCTGAAATGGGAAGGCTCGGAAGAAATGCAGCACAAGAAGCGAGCAAACAAACGACGATTTTCTCCTACTGATCAATCATGATTGATCTATTATGTAACAATTAAGTATCAAAGCTGAATTTACTTTGAAATGTATTGTTTTTGTATTTCTTATAATCTTGTACTCTTGGAAATTTAGTTGTTTAATACATACTATGAATATATCTGACTTATATTTTGTGAAAAACCCTGACGTGATACATAAAAGTGGTTGTGAAATTTGAAATCAGCGTGGAAAAATTGTATAAGATCACGTAATAGAAATAAAACATCTCGTACTTTGGTTTGAAATGCAGACTTGTGTAATTATTGTTTGAATTGTATTGTTTCATGAGCTTTTTAAGTTGTTTTAATATTTACGAAAAGTAATTTTTGGCATTATCTGAGGTTGGTTTACCGGGCGGTAAACCAGATAACACAGAGAATACGCCACTGCTTGGGTTTCTGCAAAGAAAAAATCTGACTGTTTTTTCTAAAAATTTAGATTTCTGTGAATCAGAAATCAAATTATTTTCGTCTAGAGATTTTAAAAATTTCCTTTGGTCAAAGCTATAGGGTTTGCTTTCATTGGAACATGCTGAAACTTTCTGAAAAAATTACCCCTTCATTAATCTCTAGAATTTACTTAAACCAGTTGAATCGCTCTTTTTATGATTTCAGGGCATCCTATCAAAAAACTGACAAAAATCACAAAAAATAAATATTGAAATATTTTTCAGACAGATTTTTAGGTACGCTCCTCTACTTTCTGGGAAAAAATATATGTCTGCATTATGTGTCGATTAGTTTAATTTAACTATGATATTTGGACGAGTCATATGTCTTTCGACAGTTCTTGCAGATCTCTAAAAGATAAACATAATTAAAAGTAAAAATATTCGTTTACAACCCGTCAGCTTCAATTATACGTTTTCTTGTATAGTAATACCTTGAACATCGTCGTTTTGCACTTTCGTCGTTGCTATGCTTGCGACTAAGATTTACAACATCATCGTCTTGGTTTTGCTATTTCGTCGTCTTACGCCTGGCAGCATCACCCTTCCCCTCTGCACAGAAGTAACAAGTGCGGCCGAGGTGCCATATTGGAGTGTCTCGCTGTCAAATGTGTTTGTGTTTGCTGTTGAACTTTTTCGTTTATACTGTACTTTATTACAAATCCTCGTAATTTTGACCATTAAATATGAGTGCTAGCGGAAACAGTACTAATCCTAACGAAAGTGGTGCACTTTAGAAGTCAAATTAGATATAATGAAACGTGCTGAAGCCGGTGAACGTGCTGCCCAGATTTCATGTTTAATAAAATGTTTGAATTGAACAGTAGACAAATGTTTTGCTTAAAAATAATTTCCAATTTCATTTTTTCGTTCGTATTATAAATTTTCGCGTTTAAATAAAAGGTTTGAATTGAACAGTTTCTTATTAATGTTTTCCCTGTGATTGACCTGTTAAAACGAGTGTATTTGTATTGTATTTGTAATGCAAAAATCCTGATTTTGACAAAAAAAATCTAAGAACGGAACCGCTTATTTCCCAAAGGTTACATTCCTTGAACATCGTTATTTTGAATATCGTCGCCTTTTCCAGGAACGCATTAGCGACGATGTTCGAGGTATTGATGTACTACTATTACTTACATTTCGGCGAAATTCTATACATTTCTAACCTTTATGGTGACCTCACCCCTTCAGAAATAATTTTATCGTAAAATTTTATCATAAAAATACAAAAATTGGTTCATGCGGAAGTCCGTTCGAACTGACTACCATTTTTTCTGATAAGCGGAGAGTTAAAGATAGCGAAGCAGAATTCTACACGATGGTTGCTTCCAGCAAAAATAACTTCAAAGATAAGTTTGGAAGATTCCACATTCGGAATCATTTAACCTGATTTACTATATGACAGATCGAGCCTGTTGGCACGGGAACACCCCTGCGGAAATAATTCGACGAAATCCGTTAAACAAGGAATTTTACCTCAAAAAATCGGTTCATGCGGGAGCCCTTTCTACTCGAATACCTTTTTTTGTGATATGAAGCACAGAAAAAGAAAATCACTTTACTTTAAATTTTCTGTATTTGATACATTGAGGAAGTTATATATTATATATATATCTATATACAGCGTGGGCCATAAGTCGATTTACTGAAGTGAATTTCGTTACACTCACTTCGGTAAAGCGATTTATGGCCTACCCTGTATATTAGGGTGGCCCACTTTTCAATTTTTTTTGAAAAGTATAGGTGATCGTGGTTTTTCCCATTATTTGGAACTATACTAGCACATTGGTACCATTTTTACAAAAATTGATCAATATTTAGGGGTCTCGCATCGACCTTGAAATTACTAGTTTTTTTTTAAAAATGCACACTTTTTAACTTTTTACCGAATCAAGATAAATCATTAAGTAGGGATGTTTTCTGAATCCTCTTAATGAGAGAAGTCGTTTGGTGTGCCTGCCAATGTCATACGACTAAAACGGTTAAAGTTGTGCCTGTATACAGGTAATACCAATGTGCTAGTATAGTGCCAAATACTGGGAAAAACCACGATCACCTATACTTTTCAAAAAAATGAGTCACCATACCGGGCGGAATGTATAATGTATAGGTAATTAGAAAATGCACTATGCCTGTGCCAGGTACCTAACCTATTTCTTTTTTGCAGATCATAACATTTTGAAATTCTGTCTGAGTTCCTCATCCTTTGTCATGGACAAATCGATGGCAACCATAACTGGAAGAACTCTTGAAGCTACAAATAGAGTCATCAAAAGGAAAGGCGAAAATAACATCGCTACCTTCTCTAAGATCGGCTCGGAAATTTTTCTAGTTGGCCAACCGTCGTCCTCCATCAGTGGTAGCAAATTGCCAACAACACGGCAGGTTTTGCAATACTTCTTCAGTGTTATCCAGTACACTGCTAACAGGAAAGACGCATTCAAAGAAACCGTAAACAACGTCTTAAAGTTTGGAACATGGCCCGCATTAAAACAATCACAAAGCTCAACTGCGAACGGAAAGCTAGAGGCATTGTGGAAAGAGCGGCACTTACTCCAAAAGAAGCAGAAAACGAGAAACTGACGCGGAGGAAAACGGCAGAAGTTTTCGGACAGTGTGGACAAGCTGTGGAATATCGGAGCATCTGACGCTGTCGAAGATATAAAGAAGAATCGACTGCTGTCCGACAAGGACAAGAAAGAAAGACATTGACTTCTACCTCGATCAACGTGGTCTCGGGTGGCAACGATAAGCGGGAACGATAAAGTTTTCGCTGTAAAAAGAAAGCTACAGGAAGGAAGAAAACGTCCTCGCCAGGAGCCGCAAACCTCAGTGTGCATAAGAAACCGGAGATGAGGCCATGGAGAATGATGATACTGGCATGTCAGGAGAGTCGGAGACAGAACTAGCGTTCCCCCTGCCGAAAGAGCCAAGTGTGTCTGTCAATCTTCCTCGCCGCATCCTTAATGCACCTGCTGTCATGGAAGTGGCTGATCGTTTCCGCATGTCCATTGGATGTTTTCATAACCTATTTCTTTTTTTGCAGATCATAACATTTTGAAATTCTGTCTGAGTTCCTCATCCTTTGTCATGGACAAATCGATGGCAACCATAACTGGAAGAACTCTTCCAGATGGAAGTGGCTGATCGTTTCCGCATGTCCATTGGACATGCGGAAACGATCAGCCACTTCCATGACAGCAGGTGCATTAAGGATGCGGCGAGGAAGATTGACAGACACACTTGGCTCTTTCGGCAGGGGGAACGCTAGTTCTGTCTCCAAACTCTCCTGACATGCCAGTATCATCATTCTCCATGGCCCTATCTCCGGTTTGTATGCACACTTTGAGGTTTGCGGCTCCTGGCGAGGACGTTTTCTTCCTTCCTGTAGCTTTCTTTTTACAGCGAAAACTTTATCGTTCCCGCTCATCGTTGCCACCGAGGACCACGTTGATCGAGGTAGAAGTCAATGTCTTATTTCTGTCCCTTGTCGGACAGCAGTCGATTCTTCTTTATACTTCGACAGCGTCAGATGCCTCCGATATCCCACAGCTTGTCCACACTGTCCGAAAACTTCTGCCGTTTTCCTCCGGCGTCAGTTTCTCGTTTTCGCCCTTTTGGAGTAAGTGCCGCTCTTTCCACAATGCCTCTAGCTTCCCGTTCGCAGTTGAGCTTTGTGATGTTTTAATGCGGGCATGTTCCAAAACTTTAAGACGTTGTTTACGGTTTCTTTGAATGCGTCTTTCCTGTTAGCAGTGTACTGGATAACACTGAAGAAGTATTGCAAAACCTGCCGTGTTGTTGGCAATTGCTACCACTGATGGAGGACGACGGTTTGGCCAACTAAAAAAATTTCCGAGGCCGATCTTAGAGAAGGTAGCGATGTTATTTTCGCCTTCCTTTTGATGACTCTCTATTTGTAGCTTCAAGAGTTCTTCCAGTTATGGTTGCCATCTTTGTCCATGACAAAGGATGAGGAACTCAGACAGAATTCAAAATGTTATGATCTGCAAAAAAAGAAATAGGTTAGGTACCTGGCACAGGCATAGTGCATTTTCTAATTACCTATATACATTATACATTCCGCCGGGTATGGTGACTCATTTTTTTGAAAAGTATAGGTGATCGTGTTTTTCCCATTATTTGGCACTATACTAGCACATTGGTATTACCTGTATACAGGCACAACCTTTAAACCGTAGTCGTATGACATTGGCAGGCACACCAAACGACTTCTCTCATTAAGAGATTCAGAAAACATCCTACTTAATGATTTATCTTGATTCAGTAAAAGTTAAAAAGTACGCATTTAAAAAAAAAAATAGTAATTTCAAGGTCGATGCGAGACCCCTAAATATTGATCAATTTTTGTAAAAATGGTACCAATGTGCTAGTATAGTGCCAAATAATGGGAAAAACCACGATCACCTATACTTTTCAAAAAAAATTGAAAAGTGGGCCACCCTACTGTATATACTATATATATATATATATATATATATATATATATATATATATATATATATATGATGAATATATTTTCATATATATATATATATATATATATGATGAATAAAACCACGAAGGAAAGGAAACACAAAATGGTGCTCAAGCGCTTTCGTCTAATGACATCCTCAGGAACACTGAAGTACATAAAAGGGTGACAGCCTATATATAGGTTACAGAAAGAAAAAAAGAAAAAAAGAAAAGAAATAATATATATATATATATACATATATATATATATATATATATATATATATATGTGTGTATATATATATATATATATATATGCAATAAACGAAGAAGTAAAAATAAAAATTAAAGGATTATCAGAGAGGCATACAGATTTGTAAGGAAAAAAATATCGATTTTTAGCACAAGATCAAATGAATTATAAAAATACAAATTTATACTGGAAATCTGCCCGGGTTTTAACACTGCCTTTTTTGGTTGTTTCGATATATATAAAAATAAAATGAAAATTAAAAGTTAATAAAGTAGCATACAAGTTTACCAAAGATTTAGTGTTCTACCCTTCTTATCTAAATCTGTTTTGAAGGAATTCAAAACAACAGGATCGAGTTGAAAAAGACCTTTGCTTATGTTGAAGTTATTTGAAAGTTCGATAATGGCAGACTCAAGAATATTTCTATTAACAATGTTGCTAGAGTGGAATAAAACTGAAGCATTATTCCAATCAATACAGTGGGATAACTCTGACAAATGGACAAAAAGAGCACTGGACAACTGTCCTGTTCTAACGGAATATTGATGCTGTTTTATACGTGTGTGCAAATCCTTTCCCGTCTGACCTATGTAAAAGGAATTACATTGTACACCCAATTTTATAGATAATGCCTGAATTATTGGTAGGGCTATTTTTTACTATGATATTTTTCACAATATTGTTATATGAAAATACTACATTAATATCCAAAAGTTTAAGTACATTAGCAATGCCTAAAAAGCCCGGGAAAAATGGAAGTACTAAAATATTTTTTGACAAAGTACAAGTGTTATTATTGACACGATAGAAAGTTCGTTTTGCCTTGTTGAGACAAGATTCCATAAACGCAGATGGATAACACAGATCACTTCCAATACCGTTGATTTTTTCCAATTCGGCATCGATGTATTCCGGACTGGCGATCCTAAGGGCGCGGAGAAACATTGATGAAAAATGGCCTTCTTAGTGGGGGTGTCATGTCCCGAGTAAAAGTGTACGTAGGACAAATTGTTCGTTGTTTTTCCGATAGATATTAAACTTAAAACCTGGGCTTTCCCTATGTACCCGCACATCCAAAAAATGGGATTGAATTGTCTTGTTCCACTTCTAAAGTAAACTTAATGGAGGGGACTTGATCATTTAACTGAAGGAGGAAGTTATCCAGGTCACGATTCATGGGCCAGATACACAAAATATCGTCGACGTACCGCAACCAAGGGATGCCAACCCCCAGGATTCTCGGAATGTAAGTAATTTCGAAAAACTCCATATAAATATTGGAGAGGAGGGGCGATAAGGGGTTGCCCATGGCCATCCCAAAAACTTGTTGATAATACTCGTTATTGAAAGTGAATTTACAGTCTTTGATGCAAAGCTTAATAAGATCCAAAACAATGTGTGAAGGTAGTGGCAGGTCATACTTATGTAATTCTTGGGAGAGAAAGTCAAGCATATCGTCAATCGGCACTTCTGTAAACAATGAACAAACGTCAAAACTGATCAATCTATCGTTAGTTTCAGTACGTGCATTATTCAATTTTTCAGTAAGATCCATGGAATTTTTTACATGTGAATCAGAGATAGTTCCGAGAATGGGGGACAAGACTTTGACAAGCTATTTGGAGAGTTTATAAGTAATAGAGCCCACCGAGCTAATAATAGGGCGCATAGGGTTGCCAGGTTTGTGGGTTTTAATAAGACCGTAAAGGCAGGGCAGAGAAGGTGAAGTGGACATGAAAAGCGGAATTAAGTCCTTATGATCTTTGAGAATGCGTTTCAAGCCACTATTAAATGATTTGATGACGTCATCCTGCGGGTTCTTCCTAAGAAGAAGGGTAGAACACTAAATCTTTGGTAAACTTGTATGCTACTTTATTAACTTTTAATTTTAATTTTATTTTTATATACATCGAAACTTAACCAAAAAAGGCAGTTAAAACCCGGGCAGATTTCCAGTATAAATTTGTATTGTATTTTTATAATTCATTTGATCTTGTGCTAAAAATCGATATTTTTTCCTTACAAATATGTATGCCTCTCTGATAATCCTTTAATTTTTAATTTTTATTTTTACTTCTTCGTTTATTGCATATATATATATATATATATATATATATATATATAGATATGTATGTGTATATATATATATATATATATATATTATTTATTTTTCTTTTTCTTTTTTTTTTCTTTCTGTAACCTATATATAGGCTGTCACCCTTTTATGTACTTCAGTGTTCCTGAGGATGTCATTAGACGAAAGCGCTTGAGCACCATTTTGTGTTTCCTTTCCTTCGTGGTTTTATTCATCATAAATATTTTTCACGTGTTACTTTCGTGAAATAATTTTCATATATATATATATATATATATATATATATATATATATATATATATATCATATAACCTCGTTAACCTCGTTGCGGTTTCGTGTGTCGGTCTCTCTTCACACGGTCAAGCTGGTGGCCCCCGCCTCTAGGCCTGGCTTGGTGGAGGAGCGAGTTGCTCTCTTGCGCTCTCAACCGCACATAGCCAGGTACACCCGGCTCATCTGATACTGTCTTGAGCCACGTATCTAGTCTTCTCTTGAAGTCTTCAACTTTAACCCCTGTAACGTTTCTGAGGTCCTTAGGAAGCTGGTTAAAAAGTCTTGGCACCCTGACAACCAAGCTATTTTCCTTCAGTGTTGAGGAGGTCCCTTGTCGGGCCTTTAGTTTGGGAACACTACATATTCTGCCTTTCCTATTGTCCAGCGTTGTTTGGATGGTAATTGAGTTTAGTTTGAGGTTTGGTACCAGTTTTTCGATCATATATATATATATATATATATATATATATACGTGTGTGTGTGTGTGTGTGTAAATTCAATTTAAATGGGAAGAAGACAAAGAACTTTAAAAAAAATGATCTCGGGTAGTACATAGTTCACTACATCAGTATATGCATTTCTATATCCTTTTCTGCTAAAATGAAGGTAATAAAAATATAACTGTGGGGACATATTAAGTAAGGGGTTCCAAAAAACCTTAGCCCCCCCCCCATTTGCAGCTTACATGTTTACTTATATCGAAATAGTTTTTAGTGATTATAAAAATATATAAAATTCTTTATTTATTGCAGGTATTAAAATTACTCTAGCTGATAAAGTGATAATATAATGGCTTCTCAATTAATTGGTGATTCGGAGAGGCAACGTTTGATAGATCGCATACGAGCAATAACATTTCGGGAAGCTCGTGATGCTGGAGCCACCTTTATAACACGTTCATGGGTTGCCAAAAAGTTGCGAAGAAGTGAGGACTTCGTCAAAAGAAATTGGAATAAAACTTTGGATGAATGTGAAATGGATACAACCAAATCTGGGCGCCCAGATTTGCCACTCTCTCAGGAAACAAAAGACATCATTGAAAGCGGTACGCGTAAGCGGAAAAACAGCTGTGCTAAACTTTCTAGAGAAATCGAAGTGTTGAGAGGAAAGATCGTTAGTGGTGAGATCATTCGACTGTACCGTCATAGGTATGAAAAAACTATATAGGGCTATGGGTTGATTGCCTGTGCCCTCATCCGTTGGAAATTTCCAACAGACGTCAGTGGAGGGTTACCGACAAAAGCCCTATGCCTTTTCGTTAGAGAGTTATAAATATGTAGGTTGTTAAAGGACCTTTTATATTTAAGTGATTACGGTAATTTAGCGCGGGATTGGCGAACCTTATGTTAATGAAAACTGAAATTGCCTCACCTTATTTTTGCTGGGTCTTTGTTTGTTCGATGTAGGGCGTTACGATCATTTTCGGTGTAGGGCCGCCACGATGGAGTTACGCGGCGAATTTACTTAAGGTAATTAATATAGGCAGTCACTATATAAACCCCTGAAGGAATAGGCCTATCCTTTTATAGTCTTAGGTTTTATTATAAGGAATTCACTCAGAACTAGAGGGGGGACAAAGACATCCTCCCAGTTTAAAGCTTCGCTGTAACATAAACAGCCCTGAGAGCCGTTCCTTGGTTCTGGTGTATTATTTGCCGAACTAGCAAATTTTGTTTGTCTACTCCTTTTGGTAGACTAAACAATAAATTGGGTTTTCTTGTTGCTATGTGGGGCTGATTCATACATACAGGTTCTTTGTACGTATGGCAATTCAATTATTTCATTCCCAATAGGCTATGTCGCCAATCCCGAGGCAATTTTGTATAGATATTTAATTCAATTAATTAATAATTTATATTTAATTATGAAATAAATGTACCACATATGATACCATGTTGTGAGCGCGTATAGTTTTTCCATATACTGGGGGGGGCCGGAGAAAAATTTGTATGTTATAGATCAAAATTTTTTGACAAACTGTGTAAAACATGTGAAATGGATCAAAAGAATGAAGTAGAAATTTAGGAGAGAGAGGTTACTCAAGACCTATTCAAATATGAAAGTTCAAGAGGCCAACTTCTCAAGTTTAGTTAAAGTTATGTCAATCAGTTTGACTCCCTTTAGGTATAGGAAATTTATGGGATTAAAGTAAAGTTATTAAGCATTTTAACTTTGCTCAGTTTGTGTAAGTTTTATAAGTCACCAGTCTTAATTTTTTCTTGTAAAAGTTTTCTGGCTTTCAAAGCAGTCTTTCTTTGAGGCCTGTCTGGTTTAGTCTGAGTTACATCAGGCACATTGAGAGATTCCTCCCCAATAGTATCCTGATCCATCCTTTGGGGTAATGGTTCTAATTTAGCCCCACACTCCAAAGGATATAGTAATGTGATATCTCTGGTGGTTTCACCAGTTGCTGTTTTCAGTTTTACAACCCTGGTAACTTCGTCTTCACCAGTTTTGAGTTCCAAGACTTTTCCCATTGACCAATGTTGTCTTGGTGTCTTGTCATGTATCAACACAATGTCCCCAATTTTGACTGAATCATTCCAACTTTGTTTTGTTAATTGTTTATGTCTTTCTCTAAGACTTGTTAAGTATTCTTCTCTCCATTTTGTTATAAATTGAGTCTTGATTTGTGTCAAATGTTGGTATTTTGTGTTGAGTTCTTTGTGTCCTATTTCCCAATCTGGATCCTCTGTACTGTTATGTTCAGATTCTGGTAACATGTTTACTGTTTCTCCCTTAATTAGGTGGTTTGGTGTGAGAGGTTCTGGCTCATTAATACCATCTCCCACATAAGTTAATGGTCTGTTGTTGACAACATTTTCAATTTCTGACAGAATAGTCATGAGTTCAAAAAGTTGTAGATGTTTTGTCCCAATAGTCTTTTTAAGGCAGTTCTTTACAGTTTGTATGTTTCTTTCCCAAATTGAACCATACCATGGTGTATTAACAGGAATGTACTTCCAGGTTATGTTGTGTTTGGTTAAATGAGTTTGTACTGTTTCACTGTCACAAATCTGATGAATAATTCTTTCACCAGATTTGAAGTATGTGGCATTGTCTGACCATATAGTTTTGGGTACAGAATTGTGTGCACAAAATCGTCTGAAAGCAGCAATAAAAGCTTCTGCTGTCAGATCTTCTACTATGTCTAGACATATGGCACGTGTGGCAGCACAGGTGAAGAGTACAATGTACACTTTGTATTCCTTTGAATCCATTTTGTCTCCAAAACTCACATTTACCGCTCCAGTGTAGTCAATACCCGTGGTTTCAAATGGCCGAGTAAATGTTACTCGTTCCACAGGTAGGTCTGGAGGGCTTGGGGTCTTAAAGGGTCGTGAATGGATACGTTTACAAGGAATGCATGTGTTTAAAATTTTCTTTGTTTCAGTTCTACCCTTTGGTAGCCAGTAAGTTTCTCAGCTCTGTCAGGTGTTTGTGGGTATCCCTGATGATGAGTTTTGTGAAGTGATTTCTCCTTGGAAGAAGAATTGGGTGCTTAGAGTTGTAAGTCAAAGTTGACTTGTTAAGCCTTCCTTTACACCTTATCAGACCCTCTGTATCCAGGTACAGATTTAGATCCATGACAAGTGAAGGAATACCTTTGTTTAATGTGCTACTGGACCTAAGATACTTCAACTCCTTGTCAAATTCTGAAGCTTGTATCTGTTTGAGCCAGTATTTTGTTGCAGTTTCTGTTAAGTTAGAAAAGGCTTTCTGAGGACAGTGTTTGAGAAGGTAGCTATTGACAAACTTGCAGCAATAGACTGTAATTCTCAAGAGTTTGTTGAGGTCTGAATAAAGGTGTAGTCAAATATAGGTTTGTCCTCAGTGATCTTTTCAGTTGTTGTAGAGTTGAGTGTGAGGTTAACTACTTTGGCTGGCCAAAGATCCTCACATGTTAGCCATTCGGGCCCTTCATACCAGATTTTATTTGTTTTCAACAGCTTGTAAGAGAGCCCTCTTGTCAAAAAGTCTGCAGGATTCTCTTTTGTTTTTATGTACCTAAATTTGATACCAAGGTTTGTGTTTGCAGTTTTGATTTCTGTTAGTCTGTTTTTCACAAATATTTTTGCAAGAAGTTGTATCTGTGTTGGTCACCCATGTTAGACAAATTTGACTGTCTGTCCTTAAGTAAATGTTTGTTATGTCAACTTCTTTATACACTTGTGAAAGAAAGTTTGCTGTTTTAACTCCCAATGAGACAGCTAATAATTCAAGTTGTGGTACAGTTTTCTTTTGGTTTAAGGGTGCCACTTTTGCCTTTGAATAAACCAAGTTACTTTCATTTTCACTTGTTAAATAGGCACAACACCCATAAGCTTGTGTGCTGGCATCTGTAAAAATGTGTAGTGTTTGCGATTTCAATCTGTAGCCAGCACATCTTGGTACGTAGATGTCTTGAACTTTGTTCAAGTCTGTGGCTAATTTTTTCCAATGAAGTTGGTCTTCCACTGAAAGTGGTTCATCCCAATCAATTTTCTTTTTCCATAAGTCTTGCAAAAGGGTTTTGGATCTTATGGTTGCTGGTAAATATAATCCAATGGGGTCGAAAATTTTGGATGATTCTGAAAGCACTTGTCTTTTTGTATCGGCATTTGGATTTAAGTTATAACTCTTTGTGCAAAGAGTGTCATCGTGTTCAGAATTCTGTTTTAAAAACCAAAGCATTCCAAGTGTTTTCGTGTAATTGTTTGGTTCAATGTTCCCATTGTTGTCTTTTGTTATTTGTTCATTTAATTTAGGAGAATTAGAAAGAGTTTGTACTGTATTCAAACCTCCTACCACTTCAGACTAGTCAATACCCGTAGTTTTAGTGGAGTAAATTTACTCCTCCACAGGTAGATCTGGAGGGCTTGGGGCTTTGAATCCTGTACTGTTTTTGTGTTGTTTGGCCTATGGCCAAGGGAGGCCACAAGACCCTTTTTGTTTGGTCTCTGGCCAAAGGAGGCCACAAGACCCTTGTTGTTTGGTCTCTGGCCAAGGGAGGCCACAAGACCTTGTTGTTTGGTCTCTGGCCAAGGAGGCCACAAGACCCTTGTTGTTTGGTCTCTGGCCAAGGAGGCCACAAGACCCTTGATGAATATGTTGGGCTATGGCCGTGAGACCATCAGCCCTTGATGAATTGTTGGGCTATGGCCAAGGTAGGCCATCAGCCCTTTGATGAATTTGTTGGGCTATGGCCAAGGTAGGCCAAGGCCCTTTGATGATTTGTTGGGCTATGGCCAAGGTAGGCCATCAGCCCTTTGATGAATTTGTTGGGCTATGGCCAAGGTAGGCCAAGCCCTTTGATGAATTTGTTGGGCTATGGCCAAGGTAGGCCATCAGCCCTTTGATGAATTTGTTGGGCTATGGCCAAGGGTAGGCCATCAGCCTTTTTTGTTGGGCTATGGCCAAGGTAGGCCATCAGCCCTTTGATGAATTTGTTGGGCTATGGCCAAGGTAGGCCAAGCCCTTTGATGAATTTGTTGGGCTATGGCCAAGGGTAGGCCATCAGCCCTTTGATGAATTTGTTGGGCTATGGCCAAGGGTAGGCCATCAAGCCCTTTGATGAATTTGTTGGGCTATGGCCAAGGTAGGCCATCAGCCCTTTGATGAATTTGTTGGGCTATGGCCAAGGTAGGCCATCAGCCCTTTGATGATTTGTTGGGCTATGGCCAAGGGTAGGCCATCAGCCCTTTGATGAATTTGTTGGGCTATGGCCAAGGGTAGGCCATCAACCCTTTGGAGTAGAGTAGTTTGTTTGTACGTGTCACTGTCTAACCATATAATTTTTGGCACAAAATTATGTGCACAGAATCAGAGCGCAGCAATAAAAGCTTTTACTCTCCGATCCTTGGTTATGTTTAGACAAGTTGTTGTGTTTGAGACACATGAAAGAGTAGTGTGTGTGTGTGTGTATCATTCCTCCGAATCCAGTTGGTCTTCAAAACTTGGATTCACCACTCCAATGAAGTTAATACCCGTAGTTATGAATGAGTAAATGTTGTGTATCCTACAGGTAGGTCTGGAAGGTTTTGGGGTTTTGAAGGAATCCAATCTGTTTGCAAGGAATGTATGTGTCTGTTGATGAAATCTGTTGTGATTCTTCCTTTAAAAGAAGAATTGGATGTTTGGAGTCGTATGTATATATTTATATACTGTACCGTACGTGTGTGTGTAAATGTGTATTTTGTTATAGGGTTTTATTTTTGGGTTTTGGGTTAGGTTAATCAATTTGGCTGAGTAAAGATCCTCAAACGTTGCATTTGAGACCCTTATATCAAGCCTTGTCTGTTTTATGCCTATATGTCAAATAGGAATTGGAATAGGTTGGGCCTATATTGGTCAAATAGGAATTGGAATAGGTTGGGCCTATATTGGTCAAATAGGACTTGGAATAGGTTGGGCCTATATGTCAAATAGGACTTGGAATAGGTTGGGCCTATGTCAAATAGGACTTGGAATAGGTTGGGCCTATGTATCAAATAGGATTTGGTGTGCCTATGTCAAATAGGACTTCGTAGGTTGGGCCTATATGTCAAATAGGACTTAGAATAGGTTGGGCCTATATGTCAAATAGGACTTGGTGTGCCTATATGTCAAATAGGACTTCGAATAGGTTGGAATAGGGTCACGAATAGGTGTTAGGTGGGTGTAGGTTTGAATTTGTGCAATTGCTTTAGGTCTTTGTGATGTTACAGATCTGAGTCGAATTTTGTGATGTTACAGTTCGAGTCGAATTTTGTGATGTTACAGGTCTGAGTCGAATTTTGTGATGTTACAGGTCTGAGTCGAATTTTGTGATGTTACAGGTCTGAGTCGAATTTTGTGATGTTAATGAGTAAGTTAAATTGCTGAAATAAATTTTATAACCTACACCACAGGTTCAATTATAAATTTAGTGTTTTTAATTAGGATAGGCCTTGAGTGTAAAGAGTAAGGCCTACTTTAAGAGGTAGGCCTATTATGTAAGGTAAAGTTAGGTGGGCCTACTAAATAGGCCTATTTGTTGGGCCTACCAAGTAGGCTTATATTTGGGCCTATTATTTTATAGGACCTCAAATGAGTTAAGCCTGTTAAATTAACAAGGCTTAGTTTTGAGTTTGTAGAGTAGGACCTATTAAATAGGCTTAATGTTGCGGGCCTATTTTTTTAGGACCTAAAATAAGTTATGCCTGTTAAATGAACAAGCCTTTGTTTTCGGTTAGTGTAAAGGTAAAGGGATCGGTTCCCAGTTAAATAGGCCACTATATGAAAACTATAGTGGGGTTACGGTTGAAATTAGGGTTAGGCCTACTGAGTTAAGCCTAGCCACTACGTGTGTCAGTGTAAATTTTAGAGGGGTTAGTTCCCCTTCACAGGGCCACCATTTGAAAAAACTATATAGGGCTATGGGTTGATTGCCTGTGCCCTCATCCGTTGGAAATTTCCAACAGACGTCAGTGGAGGGTTACCGACAAAAGCCCTATGCCTTTTCGTTAGAGAGTTATAAATATGTAGGTTGTTAAAGGACCGTTTTATATTTAAGTGATTACGGTAATTTTAGCGCCCGGATTGGCGAAACCTTATGTTAATGAAAACTGAAATTGCCTCACCTTATTTTTGCTGGGTCTTTGTTTGTTTCGATGTAGGGCGTTACGATCATTTTCGGTGTAGGGCCGCCACGATGGAGTTACGCGGCGAATTTACTTAAGGTAATTAATATAGGCAGTCACTATATAAACCCCTGAAGGAATAGGCCTATCCTTTTATAGTCTTAGGTTTTATATTATAAGGAATTCACTCAGAACTAGAGGGGGGACAAAGACATCCTCCCAGTTTAAAGCTTCGCTGTAACATAAACAGCCCTGAGAGCCGTTCCTTGGTTCTGGTGTATTATTTGCCGTTCTAGCAAAATTTTGTTTTGTCTACTTCTTTTTGGTAGACTAAACAATAAATTGGGTTTTCTTGTTGCTATGTGAGGCTGATTCATACATACAGGTTCTTTGTACGTATGGCAATTCAATTATTTCATTCCCAATAGGCTATGTCGCCAATCCCGAGGCAATTTTGTATAGATATTTAATTCAATTAATTAATAATTTATATTTAATTATGAAATAAATGTACCACATATGATACCATGTTGTGAGCGCGTATAGATTTTCCATAATAGGCAAGGTTTAAAGCCTTGGCATGAACTTCCAAAGCCAAGAAAAACTCAACTTAACATCGATGACAGAATGTGGTTTGCCCATTATCTTGAAGATTGGGATGTGGATGATTTCATGCATTTAGCTGTCTCCGATGAATTTTTTGTTTACGTAACACGTCGGCTTAACTACCAAAATGATCGAGTGTGGGCCACAACACCAGATGAAATCGATAACAATGAACATTATCACGAATTATTAAAAAGTCCAGACTGTGTTGGTGTGTTTGTTTTGTTCACTGCAAAGAAGCTCATGTGGGTGCTGAAGCCAAATTGTCAGAGTTGGGATGGACAGTATTTTCGTGATATTATTCTATCCCAGCATGTCATTCCTTTTCTAAGAAACCCAAACAATGTTATGGATATCGGTCAGGTCACACTTCTGCACGATAAAGCCCCCTGCTTTAAGGCATTAGCCACTCAACAGTTGTTGCGGAACCATGAGATCGATTTCTTTGGAAATGAAGAATGGCCAGGAAATTTTCCTGACCAGAACGTCTGTGAACACAATGGATCAGTTATAAAGGACAAGGTTGAATGTCTCTTGTTTCAAGAACCTGCAGCAAATCGATTTTCGAAGGATACAATGACGCAACACATTGAAACTGTTTTAGCAAATTTGCGTAATGATCAAGATCTATTCACGTCACTTTTGGCAAGCTACCCAAAGCGAATTCAGGCTGTCTTGGAAGCCAATGGCGGGAACACCAAGTTTTAATTGTTTCTCATTAAATGCAGGATTAAATTCTCTTTTGTAAGGTATGTTTAGTTTTACTGTACCTCTAATGGTTTAGGCCGTGGGCGGGGGGGGGGGGACTAAGGTTTATTGGAGCCCCGTAGTATGGTAGCATAAAGATCGAGATGGGGAAGGGGGCTGGAGGGGTGGCACTGTCATTAAGAGGGGTGAGGAGTGGCACTCAAAGGTTGTAAGGCAACAGGCTGAATTGTGGGACACATTAAGGAGTATGGTACATAAACGCAGTCAGGAGGGGAGGAGTTGTGAACATGGGGAGACGGGTGGTACTGGCAATAAGAGGACGGGGTAGTACTCAAAAGTTTTGAAACAACAGACTGAGACTGATAATGGTGGTAATACATTAAGTAGTATGGGTGCATCAACACCGATCGGGGGATAGGATGTAGACATTTTTTTATGCAAGGAGGGGCCAAGGGGCGAATGTCCGCAAAAATGCCCCCCCTCCCCCATAGGAGAAGAGAGCCAAAGTCAAGGTCCAGAGTTTTTGAGATGCCTGGATGCTCTGCGTTTGAAAGATTGGAGGTCATAGACACTAGATAGAGGGAAAGATGGATTGAGGAAGATTGTTTCAGGGTTGACCCCTTCAATCGATGAAAGATTGAGAATGCCGATGAATCCTTGCGTTAGAGATAGAGTTGCACCGATACCAATATTTTGGCCGATACCGATACCGATACTACAAAAAAAGTGCCGATACCGATACTTTTTAATTAATAGTTTTAAAATTGATTATTAATAAAAGTTCAAGTAAATGATATAATATCTCAATTAACTTAAAATGCCTTTCCCAATCCCAACTTTAGTTCCATTTAATTTCATAATAATATAATATATTATAATATATAGCTAGAGCCTGTAATTTAATTATGTTTAAAATTGAATGTACTAAAAAAGTAAACAACATTGCAAACAAACAACTTAGAAAATTATGTCTTATGCCCACGGCCTAATGTTGTATAAATTTAATGTTGTATAAAAATATTTTAAGTTAAATTAATACAAAGATGATAATTTTATAACTTATTACTGTAAACTATGTTATCATACACGTATATATTGGGGGTATATACAGTAAAAGTACTGCTATCACTGTAGGCTGGTCTAGCTTACTTGGGCCCTATAGCCATTATTAATACATAAGAATTGTAAATTTATTTACCAGAAATATTTTTTATTTTATCAATAGATATATTTGAAATTAATTAAGAAAAAAAAATATATATATATATCTTATTTTATAAAGTTCTAAAACCAATGAATGCATATAATGGTAGTGTATTATCAATAACTTTACACAAGATTCAAGCATTCAAGCAACTGAATGGTTTATTATGATTATGCATGCCGCGTGGTGCCATCTATGAACAGCTTTACAAACTTTCATTTTTACTGAAAACTATTACTGTAATTTGAATTGAGTATTTATATGATACTGTATTACTGTATTGAATATTTGTAATCTTGTATAGGGGCCTATAGTTACATTTTATGATTTTTTGTTTTGTTAGTAAATGTAAACATTGCTAATTTTGATAAAATATATATTAAAACAACTAAATAAGATATTACTGATAATAATAAAAAAAATTAATTTTATATAAAATAAGATAATTTCTTCAAAAAACAGTAATTCAAAGTATCGGTATCGGTATCGGTTTTCAGAACAGTATCGCCCGATACCGATACTTTGTGAAAAGTGGCCGATACGGCCGATACCGATACCGATACATCGGTGCAACTCTAGTTAGAGAGTTGGACAAAATGGGATGGGAATGTGTCGAAAGTCTGGTACTAGCTCTCCTTAAAGGAAGCATGCAGTTATGGAGTTCAGAAGATCAGTGTCCGTTATAATAGCGATAGCAGAGAGAGAGTGAAGCAACACTGCGGCGAAGAGAGAGGGATTATAGGCAGTCAGTAAGAGGCGGGGAATTGATGAGACGAAAAGTCTTTGATTCCACCCAGTCAACTAAAGCTGTGTGGGTTGAACCACCCGACACACAAGAGAGATAGTGACGTCCTTCTCGACATACTGAGAACCGTTAAAAGGTACAAGAATGTAACGTTTCCCTTGCTGTAAACACTGATCATATCACACCTGCAATGCTGTTAAGTCTTTATGTCTTTACTTACTTTAGTTGTTTGAATAACGATTCAGGATTTTTAGCCCTTTCAGTACCAGTGCAACTTTTCTGCAAATACTGCTACGCAAAATCGTGTGTGTTCATGCATGATATTCCTTATATAGGTTTAGTTTGGTTGTCGGAAAGGGAACCCGAAATGTGTGTAAGTGGCTAGTTAAAAAATACTTCGTTTTGAAAAGCAATACATCCTACACGTTTTGATTTGAAGAAAAAATGGTGAAACAGAATTTGGAATGATGTCACTGTATCAATACGTTTACTTTTACTCTGACAAATTGTAAAAGCTAACGTGTCGGAAACGCTTATGGGTAATAGTTAGGAAAGCAGGGCCTGAGCGTTCACAGTTTAAGTTCCAATAGCCGGTCTATTCCATATACTGTATATCTGTGGAACCACCAGTATGTTTCACGGTCTTAATGATATAGTGAGATCGAAATTTTTCATGGCTACGTCATTTCACAAACCTCTTCGCCTTTCATTTCAAGAACGTTCAGTTTTGGTCTCATCATTTCACAGAGCGTTCTTCCATTCATCACGCCACTTTTGAAGTTTCTTTGCATCACGTTCAAATGTCTTTTCCTTATTCATATCACTAATATATGGCCTTCTGGTAGCAACTTTTCCTTGCAGACCACGTTGTTGGAGCCTTCCTTTCACTTACACTAATTCACGTATAGTAATTCCATGGTTCCCCCGAGAGATTACCCGTACTTCAGGAAGTGTCTTAAAGCTGTTTCCTAAAGAGTTTTTGAATAATGCAATCCTCTCTTGTAGTAATTATTCTAGGCCAACTTTGCCACGAGAATTTTACGTTCCACTTCAATTTCTGTTTGCTATTGCCCTGTTTATGAAGAATGAGTGTTCAGATCTTCGAGCTTGATGTAGACCTTTTTCTAAATTGTATTAAGAAATAAGAGGACCCTAAATCAAATGGTTTTATTATCATTTGGCACATCTGGCCTCGTATATACTGTAAGTATTAAAACAAGAAATTAGGAGTGATAAATTTTCCACAGCAAATTTAAGAATTTTACTAAACTTACAAAACTGATGAAACGCTAAGTTGCATAAGAGAAATTTCAACGGCTGCTTCACACCCAATGAGTGCTAATGCAGGTGTTGTGGGGCAGAACACGTTTTCGCTCAGAAAATAATACACCATATTGTATGTACTCTATCTTATGTTCGGTTGGTTTGTTCTACAGACTTTAGCTATAGAGGTTTCTTTGCAAGCGCGAAAAATGAAACTGAAATCAGACTTAAGATCACTTTTCACTTTTGATTTAATTGTGAAATTCATCCTATATACAGTGTGTGTGTGTGTGTGTGTGTGTGTGTATATATATATATATATATATATATATATATATATATATAGAGAGAGAGAGAGAGAGAGAGAGAGAGAGAGAGAGAGAGAGAGAGAGAGAGAGAGAGAACTCACTAAACATAATAAATACTGTGGTTCTCCGTGTCCTTTATAACCCGGAAAATAAAGCCATTCCTATGTATTAAATTTTAGAGGCATGTTAACTCTACACTCAGATTCGGGGCGTCGTACTGATAAAGGAAAAGAGAACAGCTCTTTTTCTTTTTGTGGATTTTACATGAGAGTATCTTGTTTGGGTTTTTGTTTTTTAAATGCAAATACATTCAGATATTGTCATCATTCACAGTATTGATAAGTAGTTTGGTTTAATTAATTTCGCGTTACAGTTACTACTGTATGCATCACTCCCATCATTATTCTTTTTATCCAGTATTCTACTACTGATACAATAATTTAAAAAATGCACTAGTTTAATAACAGGAACCTCCCTTTAAGTCTTTGGGGTTTCCTCTTGTCCTTGTAACTTCGGGTCTTTTCCGTTTGGAGCCCACCACCAGATTCTTCTGAAAATAGCACCAATAGTGCACTCTGACCCTCTGAATACGAAAATAACATTCCTTTTTTGGAGAAATGCGAACATTTTGCATAATAGGACAATAAGAATGTAAAATAGATTACATTATATATATATATATATATATATGAATAGAAACGACATAAGTGTTAAGGAACGTCTCTGCACACGAGGAGGAGAGATAACGAATAATGAAAAATGAGGCGAACCGCCCGGGAATCGAACCCAGGGCCTTCCAATTGCCGGTTGGATGCTCTACCATTATGCTACGGACCTCACTCAATCACAAATCGAAATTCTCCCACATAAGGCAGAAACCAATGCCCTGAGAAGGCACCCTCGCAAATCGTGAATATGCGCATATAACTGCAATGACCGCGCAGTATATAAATGAATAGAAACGACATAAGTGTTAAGGAACGTCTCTGCACACGAGGAGGAGAGATAACGAATAATGAAAAATGAGGCGAACCGCCCGGGAATCGAACCCAGGGCCTTCCAATTGCCGGTTGGATGCTCTACCATTATGCTACGGACCTCACTCAATCACAAATCGAAATTCTCCCACATAAGGCAGAAACCAATGCCCTGAGAAGGCACCCTCGCAAATCGTGAATATGCGCATATAACTGCAATGACCGCGCAGTATATAAATGAATAGAAACGGGTTCGATTCCCGGGCGGTTCGCCTCATTTTTCATTATTCGTTATCTCTCCTCCTCGTGTGCAGAGACGTTCCTTAACACTTATGTCGTTTCTATTCATTTATATACTGCGCGGTCATTGCAGTTATATGCGCATATTCACGATTTGCGAGGGTGCCTTCTCAGGGCATTGGTTTCTGCCTTATGTGGGAGAATTTCGATTTGTGATTGAGTGAGGTCCGTAGCATAATGGTAGAGCATCCAACCGGCAATTGGAAGGCCCTGGGTTCGATTCCCGGGCGGTTCGCTTCATTTTTCATTATTCGTTATCTCTCCTCCTCGTGTGCAGAGACGTTCCTTAACACTTATGTCGTTTCTATTCATTTATATACTGCGCGGTCATTGCAGTTATATGCGCATATTCACGATTTGCGAGGGTGCCTTCTCAGGGCATTGGTTTCTGCCTTATGTGGGAGAATTTCGATTTGTGATTGAGTGAGGTCCGTAGCATAATGGTAGAGCATCCAACCGGCAATTGGAAGGCCCTGGGTTCGATTCCCGGGCGGTTCGCCTCATTTTTCATTATTCGTTATCTCTCCTCCTCGTGTGCAGAGACGTTCCTTAACACTTATGTCGTTTCTATTCATTTATATACTGCGCGGTCATTGCAGTTATATGCATATATATATATATATATATATATATATATAACTGCAAACACGCAGTATAATTAACGTAAAGAACGACGCTTGTATAGGAGATATTCCGCGTGGACCTAGTTTTAGCTGTTTAAGGTGATAATAAAGCCGTATGCAATGACTGATTGCTTATTAATGAAAGGCTGGGTTAATAATTTATGATGTCATACAGTATCACCGATTGGAATAAGTGGTTATTTGATTAGGCCCACCATACTATTGGAAGTGACCGAAATGGCAGCGAGGGTCACCAGCTTGGATTACACCCAAGCAAATTAATGTTAAGGTTATAAAAGACACCTTATAGTTTTGTATTTTATTATGAAAATAAAGCCGTTATTTATTCAGTGATATAACAAAGAATTGACAGTAATTAATTGGTAGTTTTACGTTATGTTTATGACATAGACTTAGCTAATAAGATGAAATGTTAATAGCTTAATTGACACGTAATAAGTAATGTACTCGTTGATGGTATGTAAATGGCATGCAACATGGAACATTGAATGGGCCTAGTAAATGATATAAAGAATGCACGTGCGTTTGGTACACTGAATAGAATACGTGACACTGATTAAGTAGGCTAAATGATTGCATGGATGCACATAGAATAATTGATGCGGCCTAATAATAATGGATTGAAATGCTTGACAATGATTACACAAATATCATTTATATATATAAGACCATTATGTGATGTTAAGTGATTACGCCAAGAGAATATTTAGTTAACACATAAATATGAATTGAACATAATAACGGATGATACGCGGAATTACGGTATTGAAATGACACTTGAATTGGAGAACAGGCCTCTTGCGTTCTTTCACGAGTCAGTTGGAACGCTTAATTACACACTTTGGGAGTATAGCCTACCGTTCGGCGGTAGGCTAATGTAGGCTTCACAAGAGTACTTAGAATAGGAGGTACTTATCTTAGGACGATGTAAACTCTTGAAGGCGGGTTGAAGAGGAATCTATTACCGTAGACTCGAGCTGTCGTTGTCCGTTAAGCCTCTCGAGATGATGGATGTAGGCTTCGTACTGAGGCCTGAGGTGATGTTACTTCTCGAGGTGCAGGATGGCTTTCAATGATCTTGCAGGCGCAGGCCTGTGGTGCTGAATATATCTCGAGGAATGTAGAGAAACTTGAAGGCCGACCCCACAAACCGCAGGCCCGAAGCGATTCCGGTTGGGCCTCGAAGGATTGCTTCTGCAGGCGGTCTGTAGATCTTACTTGATGATAAATTGTAGGCCTTGAAGAAAGTAACAGGCCGCGCCTCCGGCAGGAGGCCGGAAGGCGGTTGACGGACGTGTTGCTCGTAAAGGTGGAAATCGAGAGTGTGAGTACGAGTGAGTGAGAATGGAAGCTCGCTTTTATACGTAGTTCCTGTGACGTAGGACTTCGCGCCAAATCTTAAGACGCCTTGTGAGCGCGTCCTTTTGGGAAGAAACAGACTCTTTCATTGTTCTGAATCCGTGTCCACGTGTGTCTTCCAAGACTGTTTGATGATAGCGTAGAAGGAAAGGATTTGTCCGTCTACTTGTTGGTCTATTTCTTGTCGATCCGCTATATATATATATATATATATAATATATATATATATATATATATATATATATAATATATATACAATAAAATCACAGAATAACACGTGATCTTTTTTTGTGTGTACATGTCTAATTTCTTTTATATAGTTTTTATATATTCAATAATTTAGTAGCCTTTAGATTAAGTTATCTCTTGGGAAAATCTTTAAACTGTTTTATTGTTTTTTAAATTGAGTTGCCTATTGGGGAATTTTTCGCTTGTGTATTTAACTCATTTACTTGGTAAATTCTGTCTATTTCTTTCTTGTCCCTGAAGATGTGAATATATCACGAAAGCGCTCGGATTTCGTGTTTCCTTTTCCTTTTCCCTGTGGTTCTTTGCTTTTATATATATATATATATATATATATATATATATATATATATGTGTGTGTGTGTGTGTGTACACACACACACACTAACATTAAAATTGACCAACTGGTTAGGTTAACTGAATGCCCAGTTAGGTCAACTGTACGCCCTTGACAATTGCTTAGGTTAAGTTCTGATATTTTCGTTAGTTTGTAATTATTTTTGTAATATTCCAGTCTTCCATTCTGTTCCTTTTATGTTTTAAAAGTGTCACGAATGTATATAGCGTAGGACCTAGGCTCTCTCTCTCTCTCTCTCTAATATATATATATATATATATATGAATAAAACCACGAAGGAAAGGAAACACAAAATGGTGCTCAAGCGCTTTCGTCTAATGACATCCTCAGGAACACTGAAGTACATAAAAGGGTTACAGCCTATATATAGGTTACAGAAAAAAATAAAATAAAATAAATAACATACATACATACATATATATATATACATACATATCTACACACATATAATTTCCTTAGTGAGCGGAGGCAAGTCGTTACAGTACAAGGAGTATCTTCATCAGAATCAGAGGTCCTCAGCTCAGTACCACAAGGAACGGTATTAGCTCCACTACTCTTCATAATCATGCTAACTGACATAGATGAGGACGTTACCAGAGACAGCACAGTAACATCCTTTGCAGATGACACAAAGATCAGTAGAAAAATACGAAAACCAGAAGACATAGGATCTCTACAAACCGACATAAACAAAATTTACAAGTGGACGGAAGACAACAATATGAAGTTTAACACCGAGAAATTTCAGCTATTACGGTACGGAAAAAGAGAAGACCTAAAGTGCATGGAATATTATACCCCAAATGGACAGGAAGTCCAGAGAAATTCCAGAGCAAAAGATTTAGGGGTTGTAATGACAGATGATGCGAAATTTGAAACACAAAATAAGATAGCAGTAAACAGAGCAAAGAGAATAACGGGTCTGATATTGAGAACTTTTAAACGAAGGGATAGGAATGTAATGATCCCCCTACTGAAAACCCTGATAATACCCAAACTGGAATACTGCTCGGTCCTAACATCCCCATATAAAAAAGAAGACATTAGACAGCTGGAGGGGATTCAAAGAAGTTTCACAGCCAAGATCAATGGGTGCAAAGAACTAAATTACTGGGAAAGGTTACGAGAACTAAACCTATATTCACTGGAAAGGAGAAGAGAGAGATACACCATTATTTACACTTGGAAAATAATGGAGAAACTAGTCCCTAATCTTACTCTGAATCCCATAACTCCCCAAACAACGGTGGAAGGTAGAAACGGTAGACTGTGTCGTATTCCCAAATTGAAGGCGAGACAGGGAACATCCTTAACCCTGAAAGAAAATAGTTTTGTAGTGAGAGGACCAAAACTATTTAATCAGCTGCCCAAAGACCTAAGAAACACGAAGGGAGTTGCAGTGGAAATCTTCAAAAGAAGACTTGACGCCTGGCTCAGAACAATCCCCGATGAGCCGGGAGTACCTGGCTATGTGAGGTGGAGAGCGCAAGAATCCAACTCACTACTTCACCAGGCCAACTCGAGAGGAGGGGCGACACGCTTGACCTTCGCGAAATGAGAAATCATCACGTGGAACCTTTGTAAGGTTATATATATATATATATATATATATATATATATATATATATATATATATATATATATATATATATATGCAATAAACGGAGAAGTAAAAATAAAAATTAAAAATTAAAGGATTATCAGAGAGGCATACAGATTTGTAAGGAAAAATATCGATTTTTAGCACAAGATCAAATGAATTATAAAAATACAAATTTATACTGGAAATCTGCCCGGGTTTTAACACTGCCTTTTATGGTCAAGTTTCGATATATATAAAAATAAAATTAAAATTAAAAGTTAATAAAGTAGCATACAAGTTTACCAAAGATATAGTGTTCTACCCTTCTTATCTAAATCTGTTTTGAAGGAATTCAAAACAGGATCGAGTTGAAAAAGACCTTTGCTTATGTTGGTTATTTGAAAGTTGGATAATGGCAGACTCAAGAATATTTCTATTAACAATATTGCTAGAGTGGAATAAAACTGAAGCATTATTCCAATCAATACAGTGGGATAACTCTGACAAATGGACAAAAAGGGCACTGGACAACTGTCCTGTTCTAACAGAATATTGATGCTGTTTTATACGGTGTGCAAATCCTTTCCCGTCTGACCTATGTAAAAGGAATCACATTGTTTACACCCAATTTTATAGATAATGCCTGAATTATTGGTAGGGCTATTTTTTACTATGATATTTTTCACAATATTGTTATATGAAAATACTACATTAATATCCAAAAGTTTAAGTACATTAGCAATGCCTAAAAAGCCCGGGAAAAATGGAAGTACTAAAATATTTTTTGACAAAGTACGAGTGTTATTATTGACACTTTATTAACTTTTAATTTTAATTTTATTTTTATATATATCGAAACTTGACCATAAAAGGCAGTGTTAAAACCCGGGCAGATTTCCAGTATAAATTTGTATTTTTATAATTCATTTGATCTTGTGCTAAAAATCGATATTTTTCCTTACAAATCTGTATGCCTCTCTGATAATCCTTTAATTTTTAATTTTTATTTTTACTTCTCCGTTTATTGCATATATATATATATGTAGATATGTATGTGTATATATATATATATATATATATATATATATATATATATATATATGTATGTATGTTATTTTTTTTTTTTTTTTCTTTCTGTAACCTATATATAGGCTGTAACCCTTTTATGTACTACAGTGTTCCTGAGGATGTCATTAGACGAAAGCGCTTGAGCACCATTTTGTGTTTCCTTTCCTTCGTGGTTTTATTCATCATAAATATTTTTCACGTGTTACTTTCGTGAAATAATTTTCATATATATATATATATATATATATATATATATATATATATATACCAACGTCGCCCTAGGTCTTTGCGCGAACGTCCAACTTTCAACGCAAATTATCGTCAAATTTTTTAAGAAAAGACAAATTAAATGTACGAAATTCAAACGTTAAAGGTGTATAACGTTTTTAGTATTTATTTATCGGAAAAAATTATATATTTTTTAAATCAGCATAAAAACGTACACATGATGGTAATAATTAATTTTAATTCTAGTGGTAGGCACCAAACGGAAAAGATCCGTAACTGCTTGTAACTCTCTCTCCCTCTCTCGTATATATATATAATTATATATATATATTATATATATATTTATATATATATATATATATATATATATATATATATATATATATATATATATATATATATATATTGAAGGGTGTATGATCAGTATGATTGGAATAGTGCTCAGTCCTAACATGCCCATATAAAAAAGATATTAGACAGCTAGAAGGGATTCAGAGAAGCTTCACAGCCAAGGTCAATGGGTACAAAGAACTAAATTACTGGGAAAGCTTACGCGAATTAAACCTATATTCACTGGAAAGGAGAAGAGAGAGATACACCATTATTTACACTTCGAAAATAATGGAGAAACTAGCCCCTAATCTTACTCAGAACCCTATAACTCCCCAAACAACAGTAGAAAGTAGAAAAGGAAGACTGTCGCGTTCCCAAATTAACGGCTAGACAGGGAACATCCTTAACCCTGAAAGAAAATAATTTTGTTGTGAGAGGACCAAGACTGTTTAATCAGCTGCCCAAAGAACTGAAGAACACGAACACGATTGGTGTTGCTGTGGACATCTTCAACAAAAGATTAGACGCTTGGCTCAGAACAATCCCAGATGAGCCTGGCGTACCTAGCTATAGGTGGAGAGTACAAGAAACCAACTCACTACTTTACCAGGCCAACTCGAGAGGAGGGGCGACAAGCTTGACCTTTGTGAAATGAGGAATCATCGCGCGGAACATTTGAAAAGTTGATAAAAAAACAGAAAATCATCCTTCATTCTTCTGTTATCCCTTTAAACATCACACCTCCTTTCCCAAGTTGTTGGTCGAACATCGCGAAAAAGATTTCAAAGAGCGTTGCTATAATGTTTAAACTTAGAAATGTAGCCCCTAAACAAGTTTTATTAACTCTTTATCATACTCTTGTTCTTCCTTATATAGCATACTGCACCCTTGTTTGGGGAAACTCCGCTAACAACGCATTAAATGGTATCTTTGTCATCCAAAAACGAGCAATAATGCTGATACTGATTTCCTTGATCACTCTAGTGCATTATTTAAAGAGCTAAACCTACTAAAGCTCAACGCTACAACCAAACTGGCACATTTTATTTTTATTTACAAGTGTAAGAACAAAATCATTAATTTGCAATGGGTAAATAGATATTTTGTAACTCATCAAGAAATCCACTGGTATCAGACCAGAAATATATCAAAGCTTGTTATGCCTCGATTGTCTTCATCTCAAAAACTACCCATTTTCATTGGATTGAAACTATGGAATGACTTGCATGCCGATATAAAAAATATTGTGAATGTAAATTTGTTTAAAACCAAGTTGAAATCCCGATTAATAATTGCATACTAACAAAAATCTAGGATTACTGTCCATTAATATTGTTTAATATTGTCCATTAATATTGTTTAATATTGTAATACATGTTTTAACTATTAATAATACTTATTTACTTATTTATTTATTGTTATAAATTTATAACAACTAGCTGCTTATTTTGAATAAGAGCCCAGTAAAGCCTAAAGCTTAAGGGCCAAATTAAATAAAATAAATAGTCGAACGTCACAATTATTCATGTCATTGTAAATTGAAAAAATTTATTCATTTTATTATTATTAATAAAGGTTATTCTATCTATCTATGTATCATTTGTGTAAATTTTTGTCCGTAACCAATTTTTATCCAGTGGTCGAACGGGCTATATATTTTATATTTAATATATATATATATAAGACGCCTCGGCGGTGTAGTGGTTAGCGTCGCTGACTACGAAACCATCGGCCCGGGTTCGAGACCAGACGGCAGCCGGCGCGCAGCAAAACCCAGCTGTTCATCCTTCCACACAATAAAAAAAGAAGAAAGTGGTTCGTGGATAAATGGGTACCCTAGGTGGCCTAGTGGTTAAGACGCTGGGATGCTGATGGGGCATGGTTCGGATTCCACGTTAAACTCTAGGTCTAAGGTGGAGTGAAAAGCTTGACCTTCGTCAGAATGAACAATTCGGGCGGAAGCTAACCAAAGGTTATAAAATGAGAGAACTGTTTCGCAACATCGAAAGTCATACGACGGAGGGGACTTACAGCCTTAACTAAGTGGGATCCGAACTTGGCATTACATTACCTAGAGGCAGTGGGCAGTCTCCTATCACACTACTCTCCAGACCCACTATCGGTTAACTTCGTTGACCGATTTTAAGCGTTTCTGCGACGGAACCATGTATGTGTTAACCCCTCCGTCTATGGCCTTGGTTGGTTCGAAGTCGACGGGGGTTCTGGCTAGGTGGCAGCAACGGATTTGTTACTTGCAGTAGTTTCTTCTATACTACTCTCCGAGTTCTTCTTATAGTGGATCGGAGGATTCTGTAGAGCTTTCTGAAGGTTCCCCGATTCTTCTTGTAACGTATCGGGAGATTTTAATGACTAAGTTCTCTGAAGAGAGCAAGGCTCGAAGGAGAAACTAAAGACTTTTTCTTACTGTAATTACTGCTAAAATGTAGAGGTAGTGCTCCGCCTCTTGGTCTAATTCTGAATGAACATGGAAGAAATTTTGTGGGTTTATATACCCATAATTTGCTAACATCATTATTATTAAATGTTGACTTGTGTCGTTTCTATTCTCTACAGGCTGCATTATTTTTTGCACAATATTTGAAAATAAAGTAATTTTTTTTGTTGTGTCAATGTTTAAACAGATAAACAGGATATAGGAAGAGGAAGCCATATTTATATCTTAAATCGCTTATTTTCAGATCTGATGTTATCATGATCTGCCCAGTTAATTAGAAGTGGAAACTGAACTATCCATCTTTACACTAAAATATGCGTATGAGCAAAAATTAAAGGTTTAAGATTTACAATTAAATGCTTAGGCAAGACATGTCTTCATCTTTCATAACGAAGAGAGAATGTATACAAAACATGAACATTGCAAAATTTAATCAGGATTCATTATAAAGCTAAATCTAAAAAATTATTAATAAATTTTAAAAAGAACAAGTCACCAATTATTTGGCAAAATAGAAAGCAAATCAAAAATTTATCCCAACGAAAAAAGCAAGCAAGAGAGGAGATTTCGTATTCAGATGCCCGCTGAAATTATATAAATAAATTATATAAATAAAAAAGAAATAAAAAGAATACATGTGGCCGTATTTACATGTACGTAATCATGAATATCAACGGACATGCACGAGTGCATAAGTATTATACACATGTCGGTAGTCACACAATAGGTTGTGTGCGTAATTGAGACTGACACGAGTAAACATGGACTGATATGTCAATAGGCCATAAGTAGACAGTAAAAGATAATGGAAATAAAAGATAATGGTCAAGAAAGGAAATGGACGCATGAATGAACGTCATATAAATAACAATATTATGTTAAAGAATTTACCATACATTGAATACTAAAGACATCCAAACTTGCATTATGGGAGTTTGGTCCTTATGTAAAAATGAATATTTGAATACAAAGATTATTTAAATACACGGATTAGGTAAACATGAGGATTTATATAAATATACGAATTATATAGGAATTATTCATTGTTCATTTTTATATATGTACAGAAGTTTGACAAAAGTAAATAGACAACACGATGACTGTTCTCAACAAGAAATAGCAAAGCTCTTCAATGGAATGCCAGAACGTGTGTCAACGTTACATAAGGGGAAAACAACACTTCTAAATATACTGATTCCATATGTTATTATTTAGTGACTTTTATTATCAAAGCAAAAACTATGAAAAAACAGGTGTCCATTTACTTCTTTTTCGAATCTTCTGTGTGTGTGTGTGTGTGTGTGTGTGTGTGTGTGTGTGTGTGTGTGAAAATGAACAATGACTAATTCTTATATTCATTTTTGCATATAGAGTCCAAACTCGCATAACGCTGACGCAAGTTCGGATAAATGTTTGATTTTCTATTTTTTGCTGAATAATTGATGAATTATTTCTTTTTAAATTACTTTTTAGCTTTAGCTTAATAATGTAATCGGGTTAAATTCTGCAATGTCCATTTTCTTTATACATTCTCTCTTCGTTATAAAAAATGAAGTCATGTCTTGCTTAACACTTAATTTAAAATTTTTACGCATTTAATTTTGGCTTATATGCATGTTTCATTGTAATTTATAATAAAATGCATATTTCAATTTCCATATTTAGTTAACTAATGCAGTCTATTGAGAATAAAAAACAAACAAGTTAACATTAAATAATAATGTCACCAAAAATTCACTATATAAAGTAGGGGTGCACCGATATACAAATTTGGCCGATACCGATATATCGGCCGATATACCGATATATCTTTACCTAACCTAATTTAACTAAACTAGAAAAAGTTGTTTTATTAAATTAATTTCAATTCACATTTTTATTTATCACTAAATGTGCACTCTGGGAATTTAGAGTTTTTACTTCGGACTTCCTAATTAATATAATAAATAATATAATAAAAAATTAAAAATTAACTATATAAACTTAAATTCTAACTTTAGATTTACTATATAAACATTACTATATTAAGGAATGCATGATACATTTTAAATAAGTGCAATAGGTATTAATTACTTTTATTTTTTTTATTTTTTCAGACTGATAAATAAATAATAAATATTCATAGGATAAAATGATAAATGATAACAAGATAATTTTAAATGATTTGCCGTTATAAATAGCATGCATAAATTTTGATTTCTGTCTTTTGAAGTTTTGAATATTTTGATCATGTCAAAATCAATGTCCAGTCCTCTTTGGGCTTATTTTGAAGTTCTAGTTGATTCTAGCAAAGCAAAGTGCCAGGTGTGTGGTACTTCTGTATCAAGAGGAAGTAACATTCCAAAAAAAAAAGACATCAAATCTAAAGAATCATTTGAAAATCAAACATCCAGCAATTTTCCGTAAAGTAGAAAACCTTGCTAAGGGCGACAGATCAGATAAAATAGATACTCCATCCATAAGTCTATTTGGTAGAAAGGTGGAAGAACAAATCCAGTGTAGTAGCAGTTCTAAATCTGAAATTGCACCCAATATTGAAACAAATCAGATAAAGTCTTCCGCAAGTAGTGAGGAAACCTCAGAGGTTGGCACATGTGTTAAACAACAAACATTGAAAGAGGTTCTGGAAAAGAAGCTTGAATGGAAAATAAATGATCCTAGGGCTGTGAAATTGCACTACCTCATTGGTGAAATGATCGCTACTGATCTCCAGCCATATTCAGTGGTAGAAGATTTGGGTTTCCAGAGAATCCTAAACCATTTGGAACCAAGATATAACATTCCTTCCAGGCGGTACTTTTCTGAAAACATTGTTCCCATGATTTACGATAGAGTAAAAATCAAGCTCAAAGGCCAACTACATGTTACACAATACTTAAGTTTAACATCTGATATATGGACGGCAACTCATGGCATGTATCCGTTTATAAGTTTAACTGCCCACTGGGTTTCTCCTACATTTGATACGTATGAAAACAGCAGTTCTCAAAGTTTCACATTTCCCAGGATCGCACACTGGCGAAAGAATATGTCAATTTTTCCAAGAATCCTTAACAGAATTTGAAATCAATATTACTAAGGTACATATTTTAGTTACAGATAATGCTAGCAATATGAAATTGGTGGCTAGTTCAAGTTTACTGGCGGAATCTCATCTGGGCTTTGCTATCCACACCTTGCAACTATGCATACAGGACAAACTTTTTAAACAGCAAAGAAATATCACTGACATTCTGGCTATTGCAAGAGACATTGTGGGATATTTTAATCATTCCAGTGCATCAAGGGAATTATTAAAAGAGTTTCAGAATCAGCTCAAATTACTAACACACTCATTGATCCAGGATGTTCAAACCAGATGGAACTCTACTTACTATATGCTATTGCGTTTGGTTGAACAAAAGAGAGCAGTCATCTTATTTCGTGCATCAAAGAAACGCAAATGTTTGGATGATAATCAATGGGAACTAGCTGAAACATTAGTGAGGTTCTGAAATACTTTGAAGATATCACAAAAGAAATGAGTAGCGAAACAGCAGTAGCTTCTCTGATAATACCTTTTATCAGAGTGATGGAAAATTATCTCGATTATGCTGTTCAAAATGTCAGTGGAATTAAAACCATACTTGGTGATTTGAAAACAACATTCAAACAAAGATTCAGTGCCTACACAACTAACAAAAAATTGATTCTGGCAACAGTGCTGGATCCTCGATTCAAAATGAAATTCTTAATGAGCAATGTTGAAAAAGAGGAAGCAAAAAGACTACTCTGGGAATCTTTTGTTTCACTCTTGAACTTGAATCGAAACGAATGCACTGGCCAAGAAGGAGACTTGAGAGAGGAGTCACAAAATGAAAGTAGTAGGACAGAGGAGGAGGGCAGTTCAAGCTCATCAACTTCTTCACCAAAGACTAAAAAAATCAAAGATATTTGGACATTCTTTGACAAGTCAGAAACATGAAAAGCTCGTTCAAGAACAAGAAGCATCAGCAATGGAATCAGATTCTGTTAAACCTGGGTGTGCAAGCTCAAGAAAAAGAAAGCACTCTAAAAATATTTCTCTAGTTCAACTGAAACAACAGGAGACACGAAAAAAATGCTTAAATGAAATTGAGACATACCTAAGCCTACCAGATCTTGCTCGTAACATGTGCCCCTTCGAATGGTGGAAAAATTACCAGAACACAACAACAGGCACATTACCAATGTTAGCCAAACAGTATTTGAGTGCTCCACCATCATCAGTTGCAGTGAAAGACTTTTTAGTACCGGAGGTAATATTTATGAGCCTGCTAGAAATAAGCTCACTCCAGAACATGGAGAGCAAGCAGTTGATGTTCTGCCATTCAAATCTCAAATTATATAATTTCACTTATTAGTTTTTATGTTTTAGAAATGTATTTCTCAGTTTTTGGTATTTGTTTTTTAATTGAGGGGTAAAGCAAAAGCAGCGTCTTATATATATATGGGTCTGGGTCATAATCCCGACTGTCATAATCCTGAGAGCCATAAGCCCGAGCGCCAAAATCCCGAAGGCCAAAACCCCGACAAGCGATAATCCCGACAAGATAATAGTTTATATTTAATATTTACTTATAGCTTAAAATAATAAAAACTAAAAGAAAAAATGCAACCTAACCTAACTAGCTGCACTTGCATATGGAGCGTGATTGTGAGCCACAAATTTTTCAAGGTGATGTTGTCCATTTAAAAGTTTTGTTATTGCTCTACCTTTGCAATTAAGTGATTTTCGTTTTTCACAGCACCAGTAATAATCGTCTTCCCGACTTTTATCCTTCACCATTAAATAACCGCGGGCGTTAACTTTGTTATTGCCTTTTTGAGAAGGAACAATTTCACAAATTTCTCCCATGTCGTTCTAGGGGTGAAGTTACACTGATAATTTTTAGTTTACTCGCGGTTTTACCTTTGCTTCGAGGTAGTTTAACTTTGCTTCCAGGTGGGAGCAGATCAATTCGCTCGCACCCTTGCTGAGTTCTCGCACTCATCTTAGTTCGTGATTTTTAACTATCGGGATTTTGGCCTGTAAGGATTACGACGTTCGGGATTTTGGCCTGTCGGGATTACGGCCTTCGGGCTTATGGTTTTCTAGATTATGACTTTCGGGATTCTGTCCGGGTTCCATATATATATATACGTGTGTGTGTGTGTGTGTGTGTGTGTGTGTGTGTGTCTAAATATACTCCTGTTTAGTAAACAGGGGTATAGCTATTTTTAATTTTGAAAAAAGGAGCATTTTTTTATTTTGAAATTAACATGGAGAGCAGTTGATGAGCTGCCATTCAAATCTCAAATTATATAATTTCACTTAATAGTTTTTACTTTTTAGAAATGTACTTCTCAGTTTTTGGTATTTGTTTTTTAATTGAAGAGTAAAGCAAAAGGAGCCTTTTTTTTATTTTGAAATTATCAAATTATGCAATTATGATGTTTTGATAAAAACGATAATTTAATTTAATAAAATGAGTTTCAACTTTTTTTTATTTTTCACCCTCCTTCAGATCTTCAGGCCTTATCAATCATTAAGAATAATAACTAATGTACTTACTTCAATAGTTTCACATTCGGCAAGAATAATATAATATCGGCCGATATACCTATGACCGATACCGATATATCGGTATCGGCCAAATATCCGATATATCGGCTGGCCGATACCGATACCGATATATCGGTGCACCCCTAATATAAAATCGAACAATTTTTCAAATATTTATTCTGATTCTGATTGTATCTGATCTGACTTAGAGGCTAAGCATTACCTGTAACATTTTAGCAGTAAACTACATTAAGAGAATATCTTTGTCCTCTCCTTCGACCCTTATTTTCTTCAGAGAACTTAGTCTTAAAATAGAGAAAAATAATTTCCAGATACGGGAATTAGAGAATTTAGTAAGCTTCACAGAATCCTCCAATCTCCTACAAGAAGAAATCGGAGAGTAGTATAAGAGAAACTACTGCGATTTCCTACACGGTACCAGCTAAACCAAGGTAACAATCCGTTGCTGCCACCTAACCAGAACCACTGTCAACCTCGAACCGCCCACGGCCATAGACAGAGGGGTTAACATTTTATATATATATATATATATATATATATATATATATATATATATGTGTGTGTGTGTGTGTGTGTGTGTGTACACAGGGCTCGAATTGAGGGGGATGGCATCCCCTTTGACATCTAAATAAAATACGCTTTAACAACAACCTACTTCCGACTAAAGCGCAGAAAATAAAATGAAATATCTCAGTATTACTTTGGGGGGGGGGGGGGGGTAATGAAAGACTAAAATATATTTATAGGTTTTTACGAGATTTAAATAGATTTTATGATGGTACTTCAAAACTTAAATTCCAAGTCACGTCTCATAATTTACTTTCAGCAAAAAATATGGAAATCACTAAAAAAACGTTTCACTAAACTCAGGATTTTGCTGCGTATCTTTCCCTGAAAAGTCACCAGAATGTAGCATTTTGCAGTTACATTTTTTACATTTTTACGGAGGGCATGCCACCTGAACAACCTACCCTACCCACTCTCAACACTATCCTCCTTGTTAAAGTTTTACAATTCGACCAATATATATATATATATATATATATGGGTGGGCAAAAAAAAAGGGAGACCTCGAACTTTGGCTGTAAAATCCAAAGATATGGTCAGATTTCAATATCCCCCCCCCCCCAACAACTAAGTAAATTTCCTATACGGTGAGCGGATTCCATATATAAGTTAGCCAATACATAGCGATACATAGCCAAACGACATAGCGATGGGAAATCTCCTTTCACCTGTATTAGCAAACTTATATATGGAATTTTTTGAAAGCAGAATTTTGCCTACTATTGTTAATTTTAACCTTGTTTGGTACAGGTGTATAGATGATATTTTATGCCTTTGGCCTAATAATTTGGATGTTGACTTATTTCTTGGTAGGCTCAACAATTTAGTCCCATCTATTAAGTTCACGGTTAAAAAAGAAAATGATGGAAGCTTATCTTTTCTGGATGCAAAAATTCGGAGATGCTTTAATCAGTTCAAATTTGAAGTTTATCCTAAGCCTACTAATAATAACTCTTATCTGCATTTTTATTCTGACCATCATCCCTCGATTAAATCTTCTATTTTCTCTGCTATGTTTCTTAGAGCATTGGGAGTTGTCAGTCCTGAATTTTTAGATTCCGAGTTATGCAATATCTTGAATATTGGTACTAAATTATGTCATCCTATTTCAATTTTAGATAATTGCCTTAGGAAAGCCAAGAATAGGTATAATAATGTAACTGTAAAGGAATTTGAGCATAAAAATATCCTTAACCTACCTTACCATGTTAATTTTCAATATCTTCCCACTTTACTTAAAGCAATTGGCATCAATGTAGTCTTTAAGTATAATAATACTGTTAAATCACGCCTAATAAAGAATAGCCCTGATAATGTGGTTGGTTGTGTGTATTCGATCGGATACACAAAATGTTGCTCAGTATATGTAGGCCAAACGGGTAAAACGTTAGATATTTGGGTAAAACAGCATAAATATGCGTGAAGAACATCAAATAATTCCAATGCATTGTTTAACCATATGTATAGTTGTAATCATAGCATCAAGTGGGATAGTTCTAAAGCGCTCGTTAAAAACAGATATAATTGAAAGAAATATTTTAAAATGTGCATTTATCCATTTTAAAAATAATTTCAATAACAGTGCGGGAATATATAAAATTGACAATATCCTGTTTAAATTCCTTCTGTGTCTCATTAAATCTTGTTAATTATGTCCCAATCTTTTTGTTTCCGACTCGCTGTATATATATTTTGGGCTTCTCGCCTGCCCCCTTCATTCCCTGACGAGGTGTACTTCTGAATACACGAAAGGCTTTGGAATAATTTTTTCTTTTTCTTTGTGGATTTACATCATTCATTCATTCATTTCACGTGTTTAATTGTGAAATTCGTCCCATATATATATATATATATATATATATAGTTCGTTTGCTTGTTTTTTATTTGCCACGCTTGTCGTGCGAATTTTGTGTTTCTTTTTTTCGGGGAAGAAAACAGCGGACAATTTTTCATACATTAGATATAGTAAAGGGATATTTTCATTTTTCTTCTCCCTCTCTCTCTCTTTTCGTCGGTGCGCAAACGTTTTCCGTTTTACGGTTATTGCGTTGGTGCGCAAATAGCTTCCGTAGCCAAAGACTACGGAAGAACCACCGACCCCCGACCAGATGGTTGAGTATAATTTAACGCTCACTAAACGAGCTTGGGAAATCTTCAAATTAGCTGGACAACAACAACTCGAAATGTGTACAGACCGGATGCAAGCGGAGCAACATCGCTACTTGCATCGTAACCGCAAATCAGCTCACGCTCCCAAGAAATTTTATAGAAAATGAGATGGTCCGTATCGCGTCGTCGTGTCGTGCAAGATCTTCAGCAGAATAGGTATGAGGTAACACACCTTCATACTGGGAAAAGTAAGGTCATTCACAAGAACCTCATCAAGATCGTTCCCATCAAATAGAGTTTCCACCCTCTCGGAGGCCAAATCCGAGAAAAGGTTATTCTGCAAGCCCTGCGTGGGATCCCGAGAACGATGAAAATCTGTACGACTACTACTACTTTAGCTGCATACCACCCGCAGAACCTCCTTCAAAAGTACAGAGTGAGAATCTCCAGCCTATAGAGTTCAGGGAAGACTCAGTTCTTCGAATGTGAAGCTTCCCACTGCTGAGATCCTCGCACCACCACCTCCTCTTCGACACCCAACCAGAACACTTTCCCCGCCTTCACCAATGGATGACGAGACACGGACCCCACCTACCGACTTCAGTTATGTAGGCCTCCTCCGTCAGGGGAAAACCGTCGCAGAGGACAAGCATCCCCTCTTCATGGCCTAACTCTTCTCTTACTATCGCCGAAAAGGGAAGTGACCAACTGTACCACACTTACAACTTAAGGTAGGTCACGCGCGTGCCCGCAAAAAGGACCTAATACACGAAACGAAAAACAGTAATCATAACGTCGATTTACTGCCATTTGCTTCTTTAAGCCTTTCTGTCCCAGCGAGTCCATATGGCATCATCAACAAAAAATATGTTTAATTTCCTCAGATTAGCTTCACTGATGCCTTATGGCATTTGAATATAACAATTAACTGTATAGAAATATCTGGCAGATTTTTGGACATTGGCTTGAGCATTTAGAACCCAAAAAGAGATGCAGAAACTGTATGAAGTGCTACTCTCGTCTAAAATGCAGAAAGTGTGATGTACCATTATGTTTAACAAAGGACAAAAACTGTTTTAATGCATTCCATTCCTAGTAGTATGGTCTACCGTTGTTTAGCAAAGGACAAATATTGCTTTTATTTGTTTCATTCAACGTACCAAAGTTATGTTAGTTTCTCTTATTACTTGATAGCATCAATGGAATCATATAATTTCTAGAGTAATTAATTAAATTTCTAAACAGTTTCGTTTATGTTTTCATACCTATTTTTAACATTTTTAAGTGTTAAAAATTATTTTTTAGCTCAAAACATTAACACTGCACAACGCAATTTCTGTCCTTTGCACAAATTCTGCTGATTTATATGTATTTTGATGTGCTGATTACGAATATATTATTTTTTTCTCTAACACCCATCATTTTTCCAGAAAACTACGTTAATGTTTCACAAAAATTATCCACATTATATCAAACGCGGTTCCAGGGAAGGTGGAATTCCAGTATGTTGGCTGAATATTGCTGGTTTCTCATTAGGGAAACTCCCGAGAGTACGTACAAATGAAACCCATTAGCAAAAATATTTTAATTGTTGTTCTGAGCTTGTAATAATTATGTTGAGGTATTTAATATATTCTAATCTGTATATAAGACTTTTATTACACGTCCCATCAAAGCGGTGGGGGATATAGGTATTCTGATATCAGATTTGAACTCAGCGCATCCAAATTTATAAAAATCACTTCGTTTCGTTTAAAGGACAGAAAAAGTTCGTAATTTTGTCATGCAGTGTAATTTGGGACAGAAAGGGTTAACCTGATTTCCAGTTCAAGCTGTACCACTACACGTATTCCATATACTCGTTATGTTAGGCGATACCAGTGCATTCATGCACTACACACTAACTAAAATACGCTCGTGACGTGGAATGATTGATGTCGGAGGCAAATAACCACCAACAGGTACATCCAAAAACATGAGCAATGCCCACACGTAACCCCTTTCACCGCACAACACCCTTGAAATTTTCTACCTTCAAAACTATAGTTCAGTCAATTTCAAAGTTCTGAAAAAAGTTCTCAAACAACCCAAAATTTATCATGCAAAAATTCCATATATTCGTCGCATCCATGCGTATTGCCTTCCGAGTAAACTACTCTTTAGAGGTTTGGCCCTCTGAAGGCACATACGGTCACAATTAAGCAATCCTCAATCTCCACCTTCATATACATTCATACAAATCGTACATACACCCTCACCCATCCTAAGAGAGCCGCTTAAACTTTGCAGAAATCGTATAAATTTTATTAAAGGATTTTTCAATAGTTCATTAAAATTCATTTCTCTCAATTTATTCTCATGAAGTTTGATGAAAATCGCGTTTGATTTAAAAGTGTATGCACACGGTGAACTTAAACCGAAATAAAAGTGGACCTCGAGAAATCAGACTTGAAGTGCTTAATGGCACAAAAGTGACAGTTAATTATAAGTGTTCATTAGTACATAAGTACTGACTTCAGTGTAAGATTTACCTGATTAGTATAGTGGATTAAGTAGGTGTATTTTCTTTAACTATTTCTTTTGTCTTTATGGAACATTACATTAGTAGTATGGCCGCAATATGGTAGAGTGAATATGCAATTGCAAAGTTGATCAAATGATTACCAGTGCCACCCACCCCACCCTCTTGTTGCAAGGTGCCTCCCCTCCCCCAAGGTGAAAAAAGGGGGGAATTCCCCCAGCTACAAGAAGCTGGGAGAGTGCACCTAACCTAAGAGAGAGAGAGACTTTGGGGGAGGTGGGACGGCCTCACCCTCAAAAGGGGTACACTTAGCTTAGGAAGGTAAGAGAAGAGAGAGGAAAACAGAAGAGACCATCTTCCGTCTGTCGCAGCCAGACGCATAATAAAAGTCCTTCAGAGCATCAGGTGGCTTATAAGTGTCTTTCAGCCAGTTGGCAGTTGGCTTAGAAGACTTAGAAGGCATAAATGGCTTGTATATATTAATAACCTTCGAGCGAATTAAAAGCGCACACAAACGCTCATACACTCCCCGACTATATATACGCCCATAGATTCCCTATTACACACACACACACACACAACGTATATAAACAGATTGTAGTGTTTACTTTCTTTAAGGGCCCATTCCTTCATTACTATTCACTATTTACTTTACTTTCTAGTCATTTCTTTTATTATTTATCATTCCCTTTACTCATTTCACTCGCTTTCGCTGTACTTTATAAGTACGGGTAGCATGACCGAGTGGAAAGCCGTTATCATTCAAACAATGCAAGGGAGGCCGGGGGTTAATTTACAAGCGTATTAACATTTTACTAACTTTTATTTAAGCCGAAACGCTTTAGATAAACGGGGTAATGCAAGGGGGAAAATAACTTTAACATTCTAAGTCGGAGAGACACGAAATATTCTAAATTCATACAAAACATCTTAACACCAAAAGACACCTTCTTAAACCCAAGGCCATCCGGTGACTGGCGAGCATTTCTACCCAACCTCTAGCCTATGTTCAGGCGTTGTCAACTCGTATTTCTATATTTTTTAATACAACCATTTTTAATTAATTTCTTATTTAATAAAACTTAACTGAGCATTTGAACATTATTAAATTCTTATAAACAAACATTTAATTCTTAATTAAACATTACTACACTCGCATCACCCCCTTGAAAATAAGTTTTTCACTAGGAAATCTTATTAATATCGATTAACAAATTTATTTATGTATTCAACAAAGTTATTTATTTTGCATTCTTTTTCTTTAACAAATTCAAGGTTGAATTGAGAAATCATTAGAATGACAAATTCCACACATCAGATATTTTGTATCATTTTATAAAATCGCAAAGAAACAAAACTATAATTTCGACAACATTTGCATAAAAATAACATTTCACACTAATAATCAATTTTACAACCTGTAAGGAAGCTGTAACGTGAAAATAACGGGTAATTTTCTTAACACTGGTTACACAATTTCAAGTTCACAATCTATTCCAGCGATTCCTCATCAAAGATCGCTTTACATTCGAAACAAATATTCCTATAGTTATACAGTTACTATCAGGGCAACATAGAAAAGACAAGAAAACGTTTACATAAAATACTGACCAGAGCGCACATACTATTTCACGAAACAAAACAAATGTGGGCAATAATCGCACCCTTTCACTTATAATTTCATTACAAGATAATCAGTACATTAATAGCTGGACGTTGTTTAGATCAGAATCCGCACAGTTGACAACGGACTTCTTCAATTTTCAATCGCAGCTCTTCTGCTCACTTCGCTAGAATGCAAGGGATTGCATCACCATGCAACAGGTCAGCACGCTTGAAGTTGGTTCTACTCTCTCTCCAAATGGCGAAAAAAAACAAGAGACGTCCAATTCTAAGAGGATCTGGGGGGGGGGGAGATATACTGAAAGTGGAACCACGCACCGGAATTGGACGGAATTTGTAATTTTAGAAGTCGACGAATCAACTCGCTTGTCTCATCTTGACTTTTGTCGGTGAACGCTGCTCTTCCTACGTCCAGCTGAAAGACTCTCACTGGCAATAGTCAAACGATCACTTCAACGTAGGCGGTTTCGCAGCGAACCTACTGTATGTCTGTATGGACAGTAAAGCTTTAGACACTCGTTCAAACTCTCGTGGTTTGCCTACCGAATGCTAAAACACATATTTAGCGAAGCATCAAGCAGCGTGACCAGCTACTGCCCGAAAAATACCAGTAGACCATCTTCGACCTAAACTGTTCTATGCCAAGTCCCTGCACATTCGGTTTCTCTTCTTTCACTCTTCTGAAACTGTCCTGCGCCAAGTCCCTGCGCATTCGGTTTCTCTTCTCTCTCTCTCATCGGTGATCGATCACCTATCGGGTCAACTAAACTCAATGGATGTAACGCGGATCCAACTTAGTTGCCTCCAAATCGAGCCTCTCGGAATTTTTACAAAAAATTATTCGAAACGTTTGTACTGCTACTGATTATCATTTCATATTTACTTAACCGAATTTTCTCGACACTTCACTTCGAAACAATAACTATAATTTGCTCTGGCCAAATTCACGGAAAAATACGACAAATCTCAAAATTTCGCAAAAATTTAATCACGCCTAGCTACCAATGAGATCACTTATGGCAGTTACATCGGAGAAGATAAAAAAATCATCAAACGCACGAAACAAAATTGCACAGTAGAAATATAAAAGCGCCCATACATAGTAACCGTTATTATAATTTAACAAATATTATTATTCAAACTACCTTCATAAATTACATCGATACATTTAAATACAAAAGACAAAAATGAAACCCAGAACCTTCATGTCATCAATTCTCTGAAAATCACGAACCCTCTTATACTTTGGGAGAAGCACACATAGATACCACAAAAACGTTACTGGCCATCTAAAAGGCTCCATCTCCGGTTAACACTCTAACTAAAGTTTTAACTACATTAGTAAACCCAACTGAAGTTTAAAAAAATAACTTTTCCAAAACAGAATCATTAAATATAAAAAATTTAATTAATACCGAAAAGTTACTTTAATACATTAATTCCAACTTGAAACGCTAAATTTCATAGGAGGAAAACTCTTAATTCACAAATTACATCTGAGAGACAACTCGCTCCTGCAACACAAAACCCAGTATGGTTTGTAAATCACAAGAATTCCAGGAATTTATCGTTTCCAAGTGAAACTATAAATTTACATCATTATTCTGAATAAGAACAGATATGGTGAACCCAAACTTACAGCAGAACCTCCTACGTAAACAAAAATTAATACAAATCATAGCATAACGAAGTGTTCGATTTGTTCGTAAGCAAGCCTCTATAAAAATATTCCTAACCGAACAAACTGCATTTACATTCGGACATAATTTTGTAATACTCTATGCAAACGCGCGAACATAAAAAAATTTCATTTTTATTACCCAAAATAAAACGTTAAACAAAAAAAAAAACTCCCTAACAATAAAATCTAATTTCAGAATAAATAAAAAATTTAAACAGCCTAAGTATACAAAACATCACTCGGAATTTGTCTTGAAAATGAAAGAAAGGAAAAAAAATAGACAACAATAATCAGCCCACCTATAAAAATATAAAAATTAATGAATATATAAAAAAAATTTAAAAAACAGAAACTAAGTTATCAAAAGAATTTACGAAAACCATTTCTGTATTTCAATTAAACAAATTTTTATCTTATTATAACAAATTTCGCTTATTTTGAAGTCAATTTATATACGGCAAGCATATTAAACTTAAACAGTCCGAATTTGACCCAGTATAAATTAGTGTCTTTAACGATTATTTTTCGACTTTAACCTTAAAATTATAAAGCGAACTAAAAAACTACAAAGCGATTCTTAAAAGTAAACGAATTTGATGTTGATGTGTCGGCCTGTAAATCCATTATATACATCCAGTCAAAGAATAATCTTAAAAACTACCTACTAAATTCTGGAAAATTTTGTTAGGTACATGTTCATACTTTTACAATTCGCTACTATATACATAATACACCTAGAAATGCGTCACCTATACGCTCAAACATTTTAAACCTTACCGTATAAAAATGCATGTCACAATCTATTTAAACAACTAAAATAATTTAATTCATATATGTAAGTGTAAAATTTATTTACCAATCCTTATTATTATTATCATCACAATTTTTACTAATTCCGAAATTGTAAACACAAAGAAGGACTTTAAACACGAAATAGGTAGGCTTTTGACAGGTAATAAAAGTGGAAAGGCAAGAAAAAAAAAGAATGAGTCACCGGACAGCAATTATCAATTTTTAAATTTCTCTCTCCGACCGAACGAAACGAAATCTAAAGAAAACGGAAAAACGGACTGAGAAAGGAATCAATGCGAAGAAAAAAAAAGAAAGCAAACAACTCTCGAATGAAATTTCTGACTCAAATTGAGTCGGGACAGAGTCCGACTCCATGAAAACAAAAATGTGAGTCGAAACGGTTTTAAAACAGTCGAGACTCCAACGAGAAGAGAAAAAAATTTTGACCGCGTAAATTACGAAGACGCTACGAGGATTTCGAAAGTGAGACGCCATTTTGAATTACATTTACAATGAATTGTTAAGGAATGGAAATCGAAATTTGCTTGCAAATGGGGTACACAATGCATTTTACCATTTAAATTATCGAAACAGAATATTTATTAATGCTATAATACGCGTAGCAACAATTTTGACTGAAATATAAGGCACGTGGGAAAGCCTCGTAAGTAAATATAATTAGGGCCGCCGTTTGCCACCAAAAATGTAGTAATTATTCTTTATTAACCTTTCTTAGCTGCGTTTTTATACTATTTTGCTCTTTCTTTATTCCATTTCTCTTTATCCTTCTTCGTTCTCTTTACACTCGTTTCACTCGCTTTCGCTGTACTTTATAAATACGGGTAGCATGACCCAGTGGAAAGCCGTTATCATTCAAACAATGCAAGGGAGACCGGAGGTTTAATTTATACGCGTATTAACATTTTACTAACTTTTATTTATGCCGAAACGCTTTAGATAAACGGGGTAATGCGAGGGGGAAATTAACGTTAACATTTTAAGTCGGAGAGACACGAAATAATATTCTAAATTCACACAACACATCTTAATACCAAAAGACACCTTCTTAAACCCAAGGCCATCCGATGACTGGCGGGCATTTCTACCCAGCCTCTAGCCTATGTTCAGGCTAAATACGACCCAATTAATAGACAAAGCTATTAAGCATAACAAATACGTTTATGGGGCCACGGGGTAGACCTACACGGTCTCAAAAAAAGGGTAACGTTACTATTAGAGCTTCTCATGCTGGAAAACCACCACAAGGCCAATTTGACGTTGTGTGGGCGATCTTTCAAACAAAAAATAGAATATGATAAACCAAGTTTAATGCAAAAACAAATTTTCACCTTAATATACAAATTTATCCTTAAACTATAACATAAAAAGCACTAATATAGTTTTTAAAACAAAATGGAAATTGAATTAGGGGTAACTTATTCATTTTCCCTCTTTTATCCAATTATTTTTGGATTTTAGTGCATCATGTTTTAAGATTAGATGCCAGAATACAAATTTATCTTTAAGACGCAATTATATCCTTAAACTATAACATGAAAGAACGTTAATATAATTTTTAAAACAAAATAGATTCTATTTCGGGGGTAACTATTTAATTTTTCGTCAATTCGGGAATTATTCAAACCAACGGCTTATTTAAAACAAATTCCGTGTTAATATAAAAATATATCTTTAAAACTTATTATAATCAATATTCATTAAACTTTATATTAAAACTAGATTCTATTTTGGGGTAACATTCATTTATTCATTTTTCGTCTTTTACCCACATTTAAGAAGAATTATTTTGCTTCTGGTTTAATAAATCCAAATTTATCTTTAAGATACAAATATATCATAAAATCTTATTATAATCAATATTCGTTTAACTTTATATTAAAAATAGATTCTATTTTGGGGTAACTTATTCATTTTTCGCCATGCATTCTATCTTATCCCCAATTATTATTATCACTAATATTTGACATATGGAGTATGAGGCACAATAAACTTTTTCATTTTCATATAACGGCTAGGGCGTACCCTATAAGCGATGCACAAATACATCGCCCTAACTCTGTGACAGGACGAGGGCTACCGCACCATGAGCGGGTGGGGCTAAAGAAGCGAGCTCAGGTGGGACTGAGGATAGGTACGTTAAACGTGCGAAGTATGACTGGAAGAGGAAGGGAGATTGTGGATTTGATGAAGAAAAGAAGATGTGCTCTGCGTACAAGAAACGCGTTGGAAAGGAAATAAGGCAAGAGAGCTCGGTGAAGGGTATAAACTGTTTTACAGCAGAGCGTCGGTCGAAGGTAGAAATGGTGTGGGTATTATATTGACGAAGGAGCTCAGTGAGTGTATTGTGGAGATAAACCGGAGGAGTGATAGACTAATGACTATGAGACTGAACTGGGGGAATCATGTGCTCAATATAGTGAGTGCATACGCCCCACATATTGGATGCACAGAAGAGAAGGAAGCCTACTAGAGTTCGCTGGAAATAGAAATGGAGAGGGTGCTAGAAAATGAGAGTGGTAGTTGGTGCTGACCTGAATGGACACGTAGGAAATAACAATGATGTTATGGAAAGAGTATATGGAGGACATGGTTTGGGAGAGGCAAATCGGGAAGGTGAGAAAGTGTCGGACCTTGCTGTCTCTTTTGATATGGCAATTGTAAACACATACTTCAGAAAGAGGAACGAACATTTTATAACTTACAAGAGCGGAGGTAGAACGTCACAGGTTGACTATCTACTCTAAAGAAGGTCACAAATGAGTGAAGTTAAGAACTGTAAAGTGATTCCAGGAAACCATGTAACACCACAGCACCGGATATTAGTTATGGAGCTGATGTTGAGGAGACCGAGAAAGACACGAGAAACGTGTGTTAAGAGGAGCAAGTGGTATAAGCTGAAAGAAGCGAAGAGAAGAGTTTAAAGAGCGGGTGCTGAGCGAGACCGGTACGCCAGAAGATGTACTGTACAAAACTGATGGCAACATAATGAAAATCTAATACGAACCGTAGGAAAGGCTGTATTAGGTGAAACATCCGGTAGAGTGTGGAAAGATAAAGAAGGATGGTGGTATAATGATGACATCCAAGAGTCCCTACAATGTAAGAAACAAGCAAAGAAACTGTGGGAGGAAACTAGGTCGGGTGAGCGGAAGAAAGTATATAAGAACGCAAAAGAAACGCAAAAAAGGCGGTGGCACAAGCAAAAGCCCATGCATGTCGTGATCTGTATGAGAAATTAGAAACTCGAGAGGGGCAAAAGGAAATATTCAGGATGGCTAAAAGCAGGAATAAAGCCACAAAGGATTTTGCTTAAATGAAACATGTTAAAAGAGAGGATGGGACAGTACTGCGGAGAGTGAAAGATATATAGGTTAGATGGAATGAATATTTTGAGGAACTATTAAATGAGGAAAACCCTAGGTTGGTCCATGAGGATGGACTACCGAATATGGCAATGACGAGGAAGGTGGAAAGAGTGGAAGTGAAGAAGGAGTTGGATAAAATGAAGAGTGGTAAAACAACGGGTTCTGATGAGATACCGGCAGAGGTATGAAAGGCACTTGGCGATGAAGGAGTGGATCTCCTGCATGATCTTATGGAAAAGCTCTGCGACCAAGAGGTGGTCCCGGAGGAATGGCGTGCCAGTATCATAGTACCCATATTCAAAGAGAAAGGGGATATACAGGAATGCTCAAATTATAGAGGTATCAAGCTGATATCGCACACCATGAAGGTGTGAGAGCGAATTGTGGACTTAAGGCTGAGGGAGGAGGCAGGCGTGTCGACAGAGCAATTCGGTTTTATGCCCGGACGAAGTACGTCTGATGTTATTTTTGCATTACGACAGTTGGAGGAAAGGTACAGGAAGGAGAGTAGGCATTGCACATGGTTTTTATAAACTTAGAGAAGGCGTATGATAGGACACCGAGAAAAGAGGTTTGGAGGTGCCTGAGGGAGAAGATGGTCACAGAGAAATACGTCAGATTGATTCAGGAAATGAATAGAAGGGTTACGACGAAAGTGAGGTGTAGTGTTGGTGTGATGGAGAGTTTTGGAGTTGGGGTTGGTCTGCATCGGGGGTCAGCACTGTGTCCATTCCTATTCAACGTGGTGTTGGGTGTGTTGACTGAGGAGGTTAAAGGGGTTGCTCCTTGGTGCATGATGTATGCCAATGATGTAGTGTTGTGCGCAGAGACAAGACAGGAGGTAGAACAGCTAGAAAATTGGAGGGAGGCATTGGAAAGTAGAGGTATGAAAGTTAGTCCGAAGAAGACTGAATATCTGAGATGTAATGTACAACCGGATGGAGGAGGGGGAGTGATGTTAAACGGTGAACTGATCAAACGGGTAGATCGTTTTAAATACTTGGGATCAACAATCGAGGCAGAGGGGGGAGCAGAGGGAGAGGTGAATCGTAGGATACAGTCGGGAAGGAGGAGCTGGAGAGGTGTCGGGAGTTCTCTATGATCGTAGGATGCCGGTGAAGCTGAAAGGGAAGGTCTTCAAAACAGTGGTTAGGCCAGCCATGTTGTACGGAATGGAGACGGTGCCAATAAAGAAGACCAGTGACAGAAAAATGGATGTGGCTGAAATGAAAATATTGCGATGGATGTGCGGTGTAACTAGAAGGGATCAAATCAGAAACGAACACATTAGAGGAACGGTGAAAGTAGCAGAGGCGTCATGAAAAGTCCAAGAAGCCAGACTGAGATGGTATGGGCACATGATGAGAAGAGAGGAGGATTACGTGGGACGGAGGGTGCTGGAAATGGAGGTGCCGGGACGGAGAAGAAGAGGTAGACCGAAGACGAGGTGGAGGGATTGCGTGGCGGCAGACATCCGGGAAAAAAATTTGGACGAGGACATGGCGCGTGACAGAAGTGAATGGAAGAGACTCATCAAGAACAGCGACCCCATATAGAGATGGGATTTAAGCTGCAGAAGATTTTCATATAAAAGTTATTCTTACGTGTGTATATATAATATATATATATATATATATATATATATATTCAACTGCAAAGAACACGCAGTATAAATAACGTAAAGAACGACGCTTGTATAGGAGATATTCCGCGCAAGACGAGAGAGAGAGAACGAAACAATATATCAGTGGCGACTCCTGCACTCGGGCTTCTCGGGCTGAGCCCGAGAGGCAAGGGGCAAGGAGAAGCATGAGAGATAAAATTGTGTATTTATAGATTTAAGTTTTAAAAAAAAAGTTTTAAATACAAATTGTAAAAATATTTTTTGGCTGGTAGTATGTTACTATTTTTCTGTCTAGCCTTCGTCACGCAAGCAAATTTTGAGCGCATTTAGATACCCTTAGTACCTATAAAAAAACTATATTGACACATTAAGTTTTCGTGTAATCTTTCAAGATCCTTTACTCGGGCGCAAGACATTACGCCCGAGAAAGTAGAAGTAATATCGTATATTTAAAGTTCTTTTAATGAATAATTATTTGCTTGCATAAGGTTACATAATAGTCCTTCTTCTAATTCTCATTAAATAAAATACATTTTTCCTCTTATTAATTTTTTGTATAAAGAAAAAACATTTCAACTCGGGCTTATATCCTTCGGCCTTGTAGAGGCACAATTTTTAATTCTGGCGATACATGGTAACTTTTTACGTTTCGATAAGCGTGCCTTCAACTGCCTTGGGCGGCGGTGCAGTTTGATTTTTGTCGCAATGTGAGGTTGTTCGCTTTTCTTAAATAATCTGATTTATTTTTAATATTATAAGTATTCTTAATGCTTTAGAAACTAAATATCCAAATGTAATTGACTCCAAATCCTTAGTTAACGAATTGAAATATATTTATCGTGACAGTGACTTTAGAAAATGCAAATCTGCAAATGAAATTTGGAAGTCTTTCACGAACTAGGATTATTTTCTGCGATGTCGGAAACCACAAAGCTGATTCAGCTCCATCTTACCATACCTGTAACTTCTGTTTCAAATGAAAGCAGTTTCTCTGTTCTTGATCGAATTAGATCATATTTAAGAAACACAATGGCTCAAGAACGGCTCTCGTCCCTGGCTAGGATTTCAATTGAAAAAGAAATACTTATTGATTTAGAAAGCAAAAAGGAATTACATGACCGAATATTAAAGGAATTTGCTTTAAAACCAAGACGCTTGGACTTTATGTTCAAGTAAATAAAATTCAAATAATTTTTTTACCGAGGTATGTATTTATTTATTTTATTGATAATCTTAAGTTACTGTCATGCATTTAAATGTCGGCTCATATGTAGACTTGAAAATTTAAAAAGAACCCGAGTAGTCTTGAAGAGCTGGAGTCGCCACTGATATATATATATATATATATATATATATATATATGGTGTTCCAGCAAGGTGAAAATATCTGCCTGTAGCTCCACTTCGATATTACTGCAATATTTTTAATATAATTTAAAACCAGCTTTCAGGATCATATTAAATCTTACTGTTGAAGATGTACAAGAAATAATGATGCAAAAATATTTAAAAATAGAAATTAAATTAGGGCTGTTTCATTTTTTCACATTTTATCCCCATCATATTTAAAGATTAGATGCCAGATTGCGCTATTTAATTAATTTATATATATTTAATATATTTAATGGAGATGTTCTCTGTAATCAAAACAGTAATTTGTTGATGAATGCCATTAAAATGTTTTCCAACGTAATTTTACGATTTAGTGATTAGATGGCAGTGTGTATATATATATATATATATTTTTTTTTTTTTAACTGCAAACACACAGTATAATTAATGTAAAGAACGACGCTTGTGTAGAAGAAACGTCCGCACAAGATGGGGAGAGAGAGCGAGCAGATGAAAAATGAGGCACCTCCCAGGAATCGAACCTGGGATCATCCATTTGCTGGTCGGATATGCTAACCACTGCACCAAGGTCCCCGATCAGTCACAACTCGTAATTCTCCTACATACGAGCGGAAACAAATGCCCTGAGGGGGCACCTTCTCATGTCGTACATATATACATTTTAACTGCAAACAACACAGTATAATTAATGTAAAGAACGAAGCTTGTGTAGAAGAAACGTCCGCACAAGATGGGGAGAGAGAGGTTTCTTTACATTAATTATAGTGTTGTTTGCAGTTAAAATGTATATATGTACGGCATGAGGTGCCCCCTCAGGGCATTTGATTCCGCTCGTATGTAGGAGAATTACAAGTTGTGACTGATCGGGGACGTTCGTGCAGTGGTTAGCATATCCGACCGGCAATTGGATGATCCCGGGTTCGATTCCTGGGGTGCCTCATTTTTCATTTGCTCGTTCTCTCCCCCATCTTGTGCGGACGTTTCTTCTACACAAGCGTCGTTCTTTACATTAATTATACTCTGTGTTGTTTGCAGTTACAATGTATATATGTACGGCATGAGTAGGTGCCCCCTCAGGGCATTTGTGCGGACGTTTCTTGTACACAAGCGGCGTTCTTGACATTAATTTTACACACACACACACAATATATATATATATATATATATATATATATATATATAGCGAGGCATTCCATAAGAATAGTTACCAGACTGCGCTATGCATTGAACTAATTAAGTAATTCTATTATTTGCACATTTTTGAGAAGATTAATTCGAATTATTGCAGTACCAGAAATATTTCATTATTTACATTTTCCTCAAACTCTAAAATTCAGCATTTTTATACTAAAACAATTATAATATTTAGAGTTGCCAGTGAGGTCATTATACCAATATTATTTCTCTAAGCGTATTTCATCTCTTTTTCCATACAGATCTGACCCATCCAGCTAGCGCCAAAGTTGCCAGTACCCATTTACAACTCAATTTAAGCGACTAGAATAATTAGCAGCTCATAAGGCTGGGTCGTTTTTCAAGATTCGAACATAGAAAATTATTTAATTTGTATATATCTAATACCGAGATCATCTCCTTTGTGGACTTCAATAGAAATAAAATTACAGTTCAGAAGGTGATATTAGGGTTGAAAAGGAAGGTGGGACCATGTACGCCTTATGAAAAAATAAATTGGGCTAGACAAGTCGCAAACTGTAATATCATTGTGCAAATTGAAGAATTCACGATCTCTAAGGATGTACACTATTGACAACTAATTAACACACAACAACCACTATCAAAGCACACTACATAACCTAAGTTCAGAATATACGCTAATTGTTATCTATTTACTACTAATTATGACGATTAAATCTTTCTCCATACACCTCATAGCTACCGCATTCATTATTTATATGTTATTAAACCATAAATAGCAAGATCTAATTATGATCCTATAAAAAATCACATTAAAAATATTGCATCATCCTCTAAGTAAAGGCTTTTAAACAGCGTCCAAAGAACCCAAGGACCTTCACAGTGGCAAAGAAGACTAGCGCAGGACGGTGCCAGATGAGTCAGGTGTACCTGGCTGTGCGTGCCAGAGCGTGCAAAAGAGCAAATCTCTTTCACCAGGCCTAGAGACAAGGCCCCGCAGCATTGTCTGTGTGAAGAAACCAACAGACGGAGCTGCTACAGGGTGCTTCATATATATATATATATATATATATATATATATATATTGAAAACACTGATCATACCCAAATTGGAATACTGCTCAGTCCTAACATGCCCATATAAAAAAGATATTAGACAGCTGGAAGGGATTCAGAGAAGCTTCACAGCCAAGATCAATGGGTGCAAAGAACTAAATTACTGGGAAAGGTTACGCGAATTAAACCTATATTCACTGGAAAGGAGAAGACACACACACCATTATTTACACTTGGAAAATAATGGAGAAACTACTCCCTAATCTTACTCTGAACCCTGTTAGTGCCCAAACAACGGTGGAGTAGAAAAGGAAGCGTGTTCCCGAATTAAAGGCTAAACAGGGAACATCCTTAACCCTGAAAGAAAAAAGTTTTGTTGTGAGAGGGCCAAAACTCTTTAATCAGATGCCCAAAAACCTAAGGAACACGAATGGTGTTGCAGTGGACATCTTCAAAAGATTAGACGCCTGGCTCAAAACAATCCCCGATGAGCCTGGCGTACCTGGCTATGTGAGATGGAGAGTAAAAGAAACCAACTCATTACTACACTAGGCCAACTCGAGAGGAGGGGCGACATGCTTGACCTTCGTGAAATGAGGAATCATCGCGCGGAACCTTCGTAAATACGAAGGGAGGACGGGCATTTTAATGATTTAAGAATTTTAAAATTGTCAACAGAAACGTCAACCTTACACTTGATAGAATGATTTCTAATAGCAGACAAAACCTTCCCTGTCCTGTGACTAATACCCATATGGGAGCAAAATCTCGCCTGCAAAGAACGAACTGTACTGCCAACGTAGTTCCCCTGGCAGTACAGTTCGTTCTTTGCAGGCGAGATTTTGTTCCCATATGGGCATTAGTCATAGGACAGGGAAGGTTTTGTCGAGAAAGGAACAGTCTGCTATTAGAAGTCATTCTATCAAGTGTAAGGTTGATTTTTCTGTTGACAATTTTAAAATTCTTAAATCATTAAAATGCCCGTCCTCCCTTCGTATTTACTAATATTTGTGTATTAAGTTTTTGAACTCTAGTTTAAATATTGATTCTGGCTGTTACCCACTTTATATTAATTAGAATAACTACCTACTAAATTTTCTCTTTCGACCCTATCTCCTTTTCGCTTCAGTTTCTTGTCGCTGTCAAGTGAGCATAGGTATGTCGGTTTACTCTTGTGATTTTTCGTTTAACTTTTTATTTGTAAAGTTTTTTAACAATTTTACGTTTGATTGTCTTTAGTTTTGTTTATTTTTATCATTCGTATGTTTTTTGTCATTTATATGCGCCTCGGTGGTGTAGTGGTTAGCGTCGCTGACTACGAATCCATCGGCCCCGGGTTCGAGACCCGACGGCAGCCGGCGCGCAGCAAAACCCAGCTGTTCATCCTTCCACACAATAAAGAAAGTGGTTGGTAGATAAATGGGTACCCTAGGTGGCCTAGTGGTTAAGACGCTGGGCTGCTGATGGGGCGTGGTTCGGATTCCACGTTAAACTGTACGTCTAAGGTGGAGTGAAAAGCTTGACCTTCGTCAGAATGAACAATTCGGGGGGAAGCTAACCAAAGGTTACCAAAGGTATATATTTTTTACCTTTGATTTGATTTTGGCTTATGCCAGTTTCTACTTTGTAATTTTAATTTTTATTCTTGAACAGTTTTAATTTTGTGTTCTAAATTAGTTTTTAACTCTTTACATTTATATTTTTTTGTCATATATTAATTTTAGCTTTCATTTATTAGGCCTTGAAAATGGGTAGAGTTGCCCGAAACGTCGGCTGCAGCCAAATATAATGGTTTTTTTGCTCTACGTCTTCGTTTTTATCCTAAATGTAAATCTATGTCTCCTTAGGAGGGATCCTATTTCATATATATATACACCAAAGAAAGAACTTAGCAAAGCAAAGAAAATAGAGATCAGAGGTCAGGTGTTCCATAGCCGTACTACGCGAATCATGGAGTGAGTGTTGAGAGGGATGCTTTGGGATGCGGATGGAGAAGTGAAGAGAGGAGTCACTGTCATAGAATGAATAGGATAGGACTCGCGAGTAAAAGATCATTACTAAATACAAGGAAAAGAGTGAGAGACAGGACACAACCCTGCTATGCTATTTAATGCGTATATTGACGGGTTAACTGCTTCGAGGCAACAGTGAGGTGTTCTATAGATAACACAAGGATAAATAACTTAGTTTATGCCGATGATATGGTGTTAATAAAACCCTCTGTTAAAAGAAAGCAACTTTTTCTTTCGTCAAATTAACAGAATGAAGCGGGGTGATGCAATGGATCAAAGGCAGATTGGTATTCATCGGCTCAAAAACAAATGCAATCGTTTCCCAGAAAATAACATCCTTAGTCATAGACAGGGGAAAGATGGATTGAGGAAGAATGTTCCAGAGCCGACCATCAGAATAGATGAAGGATGTAGTGTCTATTATAACAACAAAAGTAAAGAGCGATTTAACAATGCGGTAAAGAGAGAGGGAGTGAAGGCAATCAGTAAAAGACAGGACACAATATTTACAAATTTTGATTAATCAGTAAGCTGAAGAATAGGCCAACCAAGGGACTATCCATGGTAGTGTCTGGTAAGTTAAACCAGTATTTATTTTCACTATGCCCCTATAAATAAGATGAATATAATATTTTCCATTATCATCTCGATGTTAGCTACTCTGTTGTTTGTGATACCAGATGAGTCGGGTATACTTGGCTATGCATGACAGAGTGCAAGAGCAAATCGCTCATTCACCAGGCCTAGAGAGTCCAGCTTTGACAGGAGAAGAGACGGCATCTGGCCGTCGGAATGGAAAAGAGGCAGTAAGTTGCTGAAGATGTTCTTAGCTAGATGACCGAAACAGCGAGAAGAATTGGATAGATTTTCACATTTTGTCGGCTGAAGGAATTTTCGGCGAGTCGAAGAACGGATTTTGCGTGATTCCGGCCAGCAATATAAACTGAGCGAGAGTTGGAAGGCGACGGCACCTTCTGAAGACCGCCTCTATGTTGCGGGTAGCATTATAACAAGTAAAGTGGCACTGAAGTGCGAAAGGCGCCCCTCTTGGGAGAACCAAAAACCGTATTGGGGCGATAGGAGAGGATGCAGATACAAGATTGTGATCGGAGATGGTCAACGGAGAGAAAAGTTTCACAGAGTAAGAAGGAAGAGAGGTAAGAAATAAATCCAGAATGCTGAGCTTATCTCCAATGTGTCCCGGAGATAGGATTAGGGTACTGTGCAAACGGCTTTAAATCATTTAGGATAGAAAATACCTTTATCTAACTATCTATCTCTGTCTACACACACACACACACACACACACACACACACACACACCACAATAATTGTAGGATTTCTTTTCAGATAGAATCGAATTCGACGTTCGGGACTTGTTTGGTTTAAGAATTTATAGGATTATGAGTTTTATGAGTTTAAAAAGGTGTAGGAAAATTAGGGCCGGACTTTTTTATTTATGTATCGATGTAGGGTCTTTCTTCTTAATAATCTCCTAATTCGTCATCATTTTAACCAACCTATGCAGACACATTTCCATACTCCCCGGCCCCATATTCCGTATGAAAACTAGGGATCCTACCAAAATTCCACCAAAATCGTCTCTCTATGAGCCCTAGAATTACATATAATGTCATTAGGCCTTGATAGGGCAGTTAATAGAGTAACCCTGTTGTTAGGCATACCTTAGGCTCCGACAAATATTAAACATAGCCTAGTGTTATCAACTATGAGTATTTAAGTTCACTCTTACACTTTTCCCTTCATTATTTTCACTTCTAATTTTCTTTTTCATAATTATGGCTGAGTCTGATAGGCCTAGAATTAGCTTGGATAAGCTAATGCCCCTTAAAAGAAAAAGGGGGTCAGGAGGAAATCAGTACCTTTAGCACATTACAGTACTACACATTTTGAAGTAGCCTACCACTTGTTGAGGGCTAGTAGGCCTGTCTCTCTCTAACAGGTCTTACTGCTACAATTGATGAATCCTCCCTTAAGCATCAGACTTATTAAATCACCAATCAAACTAATTTAACCAAATACATATATCTTTGAGGTCTCCTAACACATTGCCTCCGAACACAACATTGAGTCTATAGGTTATGAGTCCCTTTATTCAAATCAAATGGTTCACTAAACCATATCTCATCCAGTAGGCTGTGACCCTGGCAAGCTTGCTGAAGTCAGAATTATCTTCATAATTAGTGAGTGGCTCAACCTTCTCATTTGAAAAGGTTAAATTTAATGTGATGTTAACTTGTTCCACACGCCGTGGGCATGTATCACAAAACCACTTAGGCACCGTGAACCAAGCTTTGTTTGACCTGAACAATTTGTGGGATAATTCTCTGGTGAGAAAGTCTGCTGGAATTTGTTTTTATTATTGGAGCATAGTGAAAGTTGAATGATTTGTAGGGTCTCAAAAGGTTCAAAGTTTTTGAGGTGCCTAGGCACTCTGCATTTGAAATATTGGAGGTCATAGACAGGGGAGAGATGGAATGAGGGAGAATGTTCCAGAGCTGTCCGTTAGAGTAGATGAACTGAGGGCACACAGAGAAATAGTAACAAGCTGATTAATGAATGTTTTAAGTTAATGAAAAGTTGCTACTATAAATAGGCGCAACTAATTGGCTATCTACCATTAATATTTCAACAAATTTTTCCACATAACTAATGGAGGGTTAAGGAATGAGTATAAGAAAATGATAACTAAGCCATACTTGTCTCAGACATATGACATTCTAGCAGCTGTAGTACATCAAGAAATGATGCAGTACATTATTATACATTTTGAAGTAGCCTACCCAAATTTAAGCTACATTATTTTTGAAAATAATAATAATAAACAGCCGTTTCCTACACATATTAAAATTAAATAAGAGAACTGCAATATTAGCTATATAAAAACTTATTCGCTGTAGAAAATTATTAAAAATTTAATTTCTTCATACAGAAATAGTGCCATCAAGTGATAAACCAAATGAAATTGGAAGAATCTCATATATATATGTACGCGAGCTGTATGTATGTGAACTCCAAGGGATAACCTATATATATATATATATATAATTATTATTAAAGACAAAGCACTGTTCAAAATCATAACCAAGGGTAGATATGGGACAGTCTTCCAAAGATACTTTTCATGAACAAATCCAAAAACAATAATTAGCCACACAGCTTTAGCTGTTTTATAATGAGTGGTTAGTCACTTAACCTCTTAATGACGACCGTGCCATTTTTGGCACGAACTGAATTATGTGCTCTATATGAAATATGATTCATTTTTTGCTACTTTTGACGAATGACCCGTATTTGGCACGAGCGCATTTCGACTGAAGGCAAATCTAACGACATTTGGCAGTTTTTTTTGTTAGTACCCATGGTTTTCATTCACGGAAGATGCAGTTGTGTTCCTGATTCAACCTGTGCTACTTTCTTGTGTAATTTTTCCAATCTTTACAGGTAAGTTATGATTGTTAACATTTGTAAATGATTATTTACGTTGTTATAATGAATTTGTAGCATATTTTCATTGAGAACATTTATTGAATGGTAGATTTTTTAGTAAATATGCTTGGGCCAAAATTGGCACATCAGGAAATGGAGGCAATATAAATGGCAGCCATGTTTTTCAAGTCTTGATTTATTAGCCTACTAATTCTTGATTTATTAGCCTACTCTTTTGAGCTTTTATACATTATCTATGCGTTAGGTTATTTATATCATATTTATATATTTTTATTATACATTATTTTATATATCAGATTATATATTTACTATATAGGCCTATATTTATATAAAAAAATTCTATGCTTCAGATGGAATCAGCGCAGTTTTACAAAAGACCTGCAAGGAACGAACAAAAGCATATGGTTTTTCCAATTCCAGAAGGAAGTGATCAAGATGAGGTTAGCAATAGTGATGAAGAGTTCTCACCTGTAGCTTCAGTGAATGAAGAATGCATTGATTCTACCGAAAGCAGTACAGGTATGATAGCATACAAAATGAAAGTATATATCTTCTCACTATAGTGTATGTGTAATGATATGTGTAATAGGTACATTATATGATAAAATATATACTGAAATAAATTTTTTTTTATAAGAAATAAGCCTATTTCCAAATTCTTATAAGATTTGCTTACAGCAGTAAGGATGTAGGCCTGTAATACTTTTTGATTGATGATTTTTTTTACTATTTGATCGTTTGTTCTATTTTATTTATTTGCTTACAGCAGTAAGGATGTAGGCCTGTAATACTTTTTGATTGATGATTTTTTTTACTATTTGATTGTTTGTTCTATTTTATTTATTTGCTTACAGCAGTAAGGATGTAGGCCTGTAATACTTTTTGATTGATGATTTTTTTTACTATTTGATTGTTTGTTCTATTTTATTTATTTGCTTACAGCAGTAAGGATGTAGGCCTGTAATACTTTTTGATTGATGATTTTTTTTACTATTTGATCGTTTGTTCTATTTTATTTATATTATACAGATGTGTTATTCTTTACTTACTATTACCGTTTGTATGTATCGTATTGCAGATGAAGAGAATGTTACGCCTACTCCAGCAGAAAAAGAACGCTCTGCAAGACCTATTATATGGAAAACCATTAGGACTGGAACTTCTGCTCGTGAAATACCGAAATTTCAAGGTGACATTCAGCCATGCATCTCCATTCAAACTCCTATACAGTATTTTAGATACTTTTTTGAAGACAATACTTTGGATTTTATAGTTGAGCAATCAAATTTATTTGCTGTTCAGGTAAACCCAGATAGTCCATTAAAACTTACAAGGCAAGAACTTGAACAATTTTTAGGAACAGTCATGTACATGTCAGTCATAAATTTACCACGTACACGGATGTATTGGAATTCTTTTACTAGAATTCCCCATATTTCTGAGTATTTTTCAAGGGACCGGTGGGAAAAAATTAAAAGCTGCTTGCATTTCAATGACAACACCAATATGCCCGAACCTAATGACAGAAATAAAGATAGGCTTTTCAAAATTAGACCACTAATAGAATGTTTATTACCCAAATTCCAAAGTTTTCCTAAACCACAGATGCTATGTATAGATGAGCAAATCGTGCCATTCAAGGGACGCTCATCCCTCAAACAATATATCCCCAGTAAGCCTTACAAGTGGGGATATAAAATCTTTGTTCTCAGTGATAGCACTGGATTAGTCCACAACTTTGAAATCTACACAGGAAAGATTGAACCATTGGCTAACTCGATTGATTTGGGGGCTTCTTCAAACATTGTAATGAGGCTGGCAGAAATTATTCCTAATCACAACTGTCACTGTCTTGTCTTTGACAACTGGTTTACCTCTCTAAAACTTTTGTCAGCATTACATGACAAAGGAATATATTCATTAGGAACTGTAAGGTCAAACAGACTAGGGAACTGTAAGATAGTTAGTGATGGGGAGCTGAAAAAGCGAGGCCGAGGGTCTTATGAAGAAAAGGAGGCAACAATTCAAGGAGCTGAAATTCGGGTACTGAAGTGGCATGACAACAAGTGTGTGACTCTTGCAGGCACTGTTGGTAGTGGTCATACTGCTCAAAATGTTCGTAGATATGACAGAAAACAAAAGGAATATGTAGAGGTGTCATGCCCACAGATGGTGAAAATGTATAATAAGCATATGGGGGGGTAGATCTTCTTGATGGCTTGATCTCATATTACCGTACTGAAATAAGGTCAAAGAAGTTTTATCATAGATTATTCTTCCACTTCATTGACATGGTTATTGTTAATTGTTGGTTACTTTACTGTAGAGATTGTCAGTCTTTTGATGTTCCAGCAAAAACGAATTGATCTTTTGGAATTCCGAACGCAAGTAGCAGAAAGTTTATGCATGCAAGGTAAAAATCTTAACAGGCAAAAACGTGGACGTCCACGCTCAGAGTCAGTGGACTCACTTTTTGCAGAAAAAAAACGAAAAGGGTCGTGTAAACCTATACCTAATGAAAGTGTCAGGAATGATGGATATGGTCATTGGCCTATCATCTTTGACCGTCAGAGATGTAAAAATCCTGCTTGCCAAAGGAAAAGTACAATCAAATGTAAAAAATGTGACATACATTTATGTCTCAATATAAAAGGTAATTGTTTTTATGATTTTCATACAAAGTAAATCATAAATAGTAATGTTTTTGCCAAGGTACCAACTAGTGTATGAGAAAACTTTTTTACCATTATGGCCGGTTGTGCCAAATGTGGCACACACCCATTTTTTGCTAATTAGACGAATTAATAAAAATTTATTCATCATTTTTCACTTTTAAGTCTCAAATAAACATAAAAAAAACAACAGTTATTTTTTTAAACCTTTCCTTATATATTTAGTCCATAAGAGGTTAATCACAGAGCACCTAATGTGAAGCTTTTCTCTTCAATAAACAATGACTCTGCGCCACCCATACTGAAACGCAGGTTTCTGAGGGATATAAAATGCCTTAAATTTATATACATGTCAAAACTAAGATCCTTATACATCAAAACTATGTCACTATCATTATCATACAAATTTTTAACTATTAGTAAATTTCTAATTTGACAAGTTCACTAAACAGCTATTCTATGTTGAAAGCAAAACATATTTTAGTATAACTGAAAATCTAACTTTATGCAAAACCTTTCTGACTTAATATTAATTTCATCTGAACTCAGAAGTACCTAAAAGTCCATTTAAGTCGAAATAAAATGATTACGTGTCAATTAATACTATATTGTACAACTTGAAGCATGCCTATTGTGTGTGGCCAACAAAACACTATATTTAACCCTTTGGCGACCGGTATACGTTTCTTTGAACTTAAACGTTTAGGTGTTATTGGTATTCACAATTAGATATGTTAGTAACTATAGTCACTTAAATGACCCATTTTGGGGTTAATTTTCCAACAACTAAACGGTACCTATATAAACATTTAGATGTATTTGTAGAAACGTTGCATCATTGTACAATTTATATTATTATTTCGCTAGGACACATATGTCCCGTGGTCCTCAAAGGGTTAAATACAATGTTTCTAGCTACATACTCCTAAGCACATACCTGTATAGGAGGATTTTATTAAATGCTTCAAAGAATTTTAAAAAAGACACAACTAGCTAGCCAACTGGCTGCTTGGTTGACCTATTTTTCAGCTTACTGATTAATCAGAATTTGTAAACAGTGTGTCCTGTCTCTTATTGATTGTCTTCACTCTCTCTTTACTGCAGTGTTAAATCGCTCTTTACTTTCATTGTTGTAATAGACACTACATCCTTCACCTTTTCTAATGGTCAGCTCTGGAACATTCTTCCTCAATCCATCTTTCCCCTGTCTATGACTAAGGATGTTATTTTCTGGGAAAAGATTACATTTGTTTTTGAACTGATGAATACCAATCTGCCTTTCATCCACTGCTTCACCCTACTTCGTTCTGGTAATTTGACGTAAGAAAAAGTTGCTTTCTTTCAACAGAGGGTCTTATTAACACCATATCATCGGCATAAACTAAGCTATTTATCCTTGTGTTATCTATAGAACACCTCACTGTTGCCTCGAAGCAGTTAGCCCGTCAATATACACATTAAACAGCATAGCAGATGGCCACTGTTCTTCTCCTAAAGCGATTAACAGTGGTGCTCCTCAGGGTTGTTTCCTGTCACCACGCTTTTCCTTTTATTTAGTAGTGATCTTTTATTCGCGAGTCCTGTCCTATTCACTCCTATGACAATGGCTCCCCTCTTCACTTCTCCACCCGCATCCCAAAGCGTCCCTCTTAACACTCACTCCATGATTCACGTAGGACGGCTATGGAACACCTGACCTCTGATCTCTTTTCTTTGCTTTGCAAAGTTATTTCTTTCTTTGGTGTATATATATATATATATATATATATATATATATATACATATACAGGGCTTTTTTTGTGACGGTACGCACCGGTACGGCGTACCGGCACCTTTTTTGAATAATTAATTCGCAGATTATCTAGAATCTTTCTTATTAAATTTTTAAGTTTTCTAAAACTTAAGCGATATTGTATTATAATATTCTGTAGTATAAAATTATACTGTATACCCATTTTATTTCATGGTAAGTATAGTTGTTAAATGGTAAGCATTGAAATCAATTGTAGATAAACTTTACTTAAACAACAAATGTAAGGCATCTAAAAATAAACAACTACGAGCAGTACACAATACAATTTATTATGCGCCACTCAGCAGTTGACATTAAGAGCAAGGAACGAAGTGGACATATTGAAGCAGATGAGAACTTGATGAAAATTTGGAATTTTCTATAAAACGGTAAGTTAATGTTATGATGTGTATATATATATATATATATATATATATATATATATATATATATATATATATATATATATATGAAAATTATTTCACGAAAGTGACACGTGAAAAATATTTATGATGAATAAAACCACGAAGGGAAAAGAAACACAAAGCGGTGCTCAAGCGCTTTCGTCTAATGACATCCTCAGGAACACTGGAGTGAAAGGAGAGTTCAAGACAATATATAGGTTACAAAAATAAATAAATATATATATATATTATATATATATATATATATATATATATATATATATATAGAAATAAAAATTGTGGGAAGAGCAAACACATTTGTAAGGAAAACTGACAATTTTAGCACTTTGCCCGAAATTCAACATGAATTCAAATGGCTTGTTTCCAGCCAATTTTTTATAGTTATTGTCTGAATGGTAAACAGATCACAAAAGAATAAAGAAATAAAAATATAAATTGGAAAAAATTACAAAATAATGCCATAGTGATATATGTACAGTATATGTATGTCACAACCGAAATAAACATAAAGAAATAAACCAACATAAAAAAAAAATTGTAAGTGGAGTCTACAAATTCAAGCTCAAAAGGAAAGTTTACAATCAATTTAATAGATGATGCCAAAATGATATATATGTCACAAAGAAATAAAATAAAGAAATAAACCAAAAAATAAATTGAAAAATAAATTGTGAGGCACACAAATTTATAAGGGAAAAAAATTACCAAAGGTGTTTTAGTTATTGTCTGAATCATACATAGGTCACAAACGAATAAAAAAGTACAAATAAATATAAATTGGAAAACAAAATGATGCCTAGATGATATATAAAGAACTATAAAAATATATACGAAATATAAACGCAATATATAAGGAATATATATATATATATATATATATACATAAGGGAAAAATTACCAAAGGTTTTTATAGTTATTGTCTGAAAGATACGTAGGTCACAAAAGAATAAAGAAATAAAAATAAATATAAATTAGAAAAATTACAAATAATGCCTCAATGATATATAAAGAAAAAAAAAAGATATACATACAACTACACATGTACACATATACACAGCATAACTATATATATATATATATATATATATATATATATATATATTATATCACATACATATATATAAGAAATACGCATACAACAATAAATTGAAAAATAAAATTGCAAGAGAACATACAAATTTATAAGGAAAAAAAGAAAAAAACATTTTTGCCAAAGGTTTAGCAACCTGCCCTTTTTAAATCCATTCTGAAGGAATTCAGAGGAACGGGATCAAGTTCAAACAGACCTTTACTCATGTTAAAGTTATTTGTAAGTTGAATTATAGCAGACTCAAGAATATTTCTATTAACAAAACTGAAGCATATTCCAATCAATACAATGGGATAACTCTGACAAATGGACAAAAAGGGCACTGAACAACTGTCCCATTCTACCGGAATATTGATGCTGTTTTACACGCGTTTGCAAATCCTTTCCCGTCTGACCTATTTAAAAGGAATCACATTGCTTACACCCAATTTTATAGATAATGCCTAAATTATTGGTAGGGCTATTTTTTACTAAGATGTTTTTCACAATATTGTTATATGAAAAAACTACACTGATATCCAAAAGTTTAAGTACATTAGCAATGCCTAAGAAGCCCGGGAAAAATGGAAGTACTAAAGTATTCTTTGACAAGGTGCGAGTGTTATTATTCACAGGATAGAAGGTTCGTTTAGCCTTATTAAGACAAGATTCCATGAACGCAGATGGGTAGCACAGCTCACTTCCAATACCGTTGATATTTCCCAATTCGGCGTCGATGTATTCCGGACTGGCGATCCTAAGAGCGCCGAGAAACATTGAGGAAAATATGGCCTTCTTAATAGGGGTGTCATGTCCAGAATAAAAGTGTACGTATGACAAATTGTTTGTTTTTCCGATAGATACTAAACTTAAAACCTGGGTTATCCCTATGTACACGCACATCCAAAAACGGGATTGAGTTGTCTTGTTCCACCTCTAAAGTAAACTTAATGGAGGGGACTTGGTCATTTAACTGAAGGAGGAAGTCATCCAGGTCACGATTCATGGGCCAGATACACAAAATATCGTCGACGTACCGCTAGGTACCGTAGGTTGCAAAACCTTTGGTAAAAATGTGTTTTTTGTCTCTTTTTCCTTATAAATTTGTATGTTTCTCTTGCAATTTTATTTTTCAATTTATTGTTGCATGCGTATTTCTTATATATATGTATATGTATGTGTATGTATGTGTATGTATGTGTATGTATGTATATATATTATATGTATGTATGTATATGTGTGTGTGTATATATATATCTATATATATATATATATAATATATATAATATATATATATATAATATATATATATGGGGAATGAACTCAGAATGGTTCTCTGCACGGTCTGTGTATCATAAATATATATATATATATATAGTTATGCGGGTGTATATGTGTACATGTGTAGTTGTATGTATTTCTTTTTTTTTGTCTTTGTATATCATTGAGGCATTATTTGTAACTTTTCCAATTTATATTTATTTTTATTTCTTTATTCTTTTGTGACCAACGTATCTTTCAGACACTAACTATAAAACCCTTTGGTAATTTTCCCTTATGTATATATATATATATCCCTTATATATTGCGTTGATATTTCGTATATATATCTTATATATGTCGTATATATTTTTATAGTTCTTTATATATCATCTAGGCATCATTTTGTTTTCAATTTATATTTATTTGTACTTTTTTATTCGTTTGTGACCTACGTATGATTCAGACAATAACTAAAAAACCTTTGGTAATTTTTTTCCCTTATAAATTTGTGTGCCTCTTACAATTTTTTTAATTTTTTTATCTGTTGGTTTATTTCTTTATGTTTATTTCGGTTGTCACGTACAGTATATATCACTAAGGCATTATTTTGTAATTTTTTCCAATTTATATTTATTTTTATTTCTTTATTCTTTTGTGACCTGTTTACCATTCAGACAATAACTATAAAAAATTGGCTGGAAACAAGCCATTTTAATTTATGTTGAATTTCGGGCAAAGTGCTAAAATTGTCAGTTTTCCGTACAAATGTTTTTGCTCCTCCCACAATTTTTATTTCTATACTTACTATAGATATATATATATATATGTTTACTTTTGTAACCTATATATTGTCTTGAACTCTCCTTTCACTCCAGTGTTCCTGAGGATGTCATTAGACGAAAGCGCCGCTTGAGCACCACTTTGTGTTTCTTTTCCCTTCGTGGTTTTATTCATCATAAATATTTTTCACGTGTCACTTTCGTGAAATAATTTTCATATAATGAACACCACGCGTTCCTTCGCCTTGCTGTTCCCTCTATTGTCTCCGTTCGTGTCTGTGTTTTCTTCTACATTAATGAAGGGGCATGCAATTCGTATCCGACGAAAGTTTCTTACTAATTGTCTAAAGGAGCAGTCCTTTCCAAGTCCCTCCTTCCGATTCGCCTCAGACAAATGGACGATCATCCGTTCAACAACTTTAGCAGAGTAATTTTAAAGAAACATATTGAAGTCACCAGACAAAATGAGTGGTCCACCTTCAAAAATTTAGGCTTTGCCAAACGTAATGTTTTGACTGTTATTCCCCAACCGTGGATCCAACCTTTGTTTGATGAAATTTACAACGAGTTGCGTCGGAGAACTTCTTCACTTCGTAACATTTTGGATCGCAAAATTAAAAGTCTCATTCGAAATAGTCAGTGGAGTAAAAAAGCAAGCTCAAAATGTGTTGTGAACCTTTCTTGGAAAAACATTAGTGACGATGCAAAAAGTGCCCTTGGATTTGGTATGTCCTTTTTTATTGTTAAAAAACTTACTGCTTTACAAATTTGTCATAGTCTTGCTTGCTTTGAAAAACAGTGTAACCTTCCTCAGTCTTTGATTAACATAGTTAAAGGCCTTGTCTATGGTGCTGCGAATGTTACATACGAAGATAACTTTCCTAAACGTTTCCGCAATAGCCTTTCACAATTAAAAAAAGATAGTGAGCTCCATATTACTAAAGCAGACAAGGCTAACACCTTAGTCATTGTGGACAAAGTGGACTACATTGGAAAGATGAACGAGCTGCTTCAGGACCCCGCCACATACGTGAAACTTAGGAAGAACCCGCAGGATGATGTCATCAAATCATTCAATAGTGGCTTCAAACGCATTCTCAAAGATCATAAGGACTTAATTCCCCTTTTTTGTCCACTTCACCTCCTCTGCCTTACCTTTATGGTCTTATTAAAACCCACAAACCGGGCAACCCTATGCGCCCTATTATTAGCTCGGTGGGCTCTATTACCTATAAACTCTCCAAATGGCTTGTTAATGTCTTATCCCCCATTCTTGGAACTATCTCTGATTCACACGTAAAAAATTCCATGGATCTTACTGAAAAATTGAATAATGTTCGCATTAATACCAACGATAGATTGATCAGTTTTGACGTTTGTTCATTGTTCACAAAAGGGCCGATTGACGATATGCTTGACTTTCTCGCCCGAGAATTACATAACTATGATCTGCCATTACCTGCACACATTGTTTTGGAACTTATTAAGCTTTGTATCAAGGATTGTAAATTCAATTTCAATGGCGAGCATTATCAACAAGTTTTTGGGATGGCCATGGGCAACCCTTTGTCGCCCCTTCTCTCCAATATTTATATGGAGTTTTTTGAAATCACTTACATTCCGAGAATCCTGGGGGTTGGCATCCCATGGTTGCGGTACGTCGACGATATTTTGTGTATCTGGCCCATGAATCGTGACCTGGATGACTTCCTCCTTCAGTTAAATGACCAAGTCCCCTCCATTAAGTTTAATTTAGAAGTGGAACAAGACAACTCAATCCCGTTTTTGGATGTGTGTGTACATAGGGATAGCCCAGGTTTTAAGTTTAGTATCTATCGGAAAAAAACAAACAATTTGTCCTACGTACACTTTTATTCCGGACATGACACCCCTATTAAGAAGGCCATATTTTCCTCAATGTTTCTCGGCGTTCTTAGGATCGCCAGTCCGGAATACATCGATGCCGAATTGGAAAATATTAACGGTATTGGAAGTGAGCTGTGTTACCCATCTGCGTTCATGGAATCTTGTCTTAATAAGGCTAAACGAACCTTCTATCCTGTGAATAATAACACTCGCACCTTGTCAAAGAATACTTTAGTACTTCCATTTTTCCCGGGCTTCTTAGGCATTGCTAATGTACTTAAACTTTTGGATATCAGTGTAGTTTTTTCATATAACAATATTGTGAAAAACATCTTAGTAAAAAAATAGCCCTACCAATAATTTAGGCATTATCTATAAAATTGGGTGTAAGCAATGTGATTCCTTTTACATAGGTCAGACGGGAAAGGATTTGCAAACGCGTGTAAAACAGCATCAATATTCCGTTAGAACGGGACAGTTGTCCAGTGTCCTTTTTGTGCATTTGTCAGAGTTATCCCATTGTATTGATTGGAATAATGCTTCAGTTTTGTTTCAGTCTAGCAACATTGTTAATAGAAATATTCTTGAATCTGCTATAATTCAACTTACAAATAACACACGAGTAAAGGTCTGTTTGAACTCGATCCCGTTGCTCTGAATTCCTTCGGAATGGATTTAAACAAAAAGGGCAGGTTGCTAAACTTTTGGTAAAAATTTGTTTTTTGTCTCTTTTTCCTTATAAATGTGTATGGTTCTCTTACAATTTTATTTTTCAATTTATTCTTGTATGCGTATTTCTTATATATATATATATGTATATGTATGTGTATGCATGTGTATGTGCATGTATGTATATATATAGTTATGCGGGTGCATATGTGTACATGTGTAGTTGTATGTATTTCTTTTTTTTTTTTCTTTATATATCATTGAGGCATTATTTGTAATTTTTCCAATTTATATTTATTTTTATTTCCTTATTCTTTTGTGACCTACGTATCTTTCAGACAATAACTATAAAACCCTTTGGTAATTTTTCCCTTAAGTATATATATATATATATTCCTTATATATTGCCTTTATATTTCGTATATATATCTTATATATGTCGTATATATTTTTATAGTTCTTTATATATCTAGGCATCATTTTGTTTTCCAATTTATATTTATTTGTACTTTTTTATTCGTTTGTGACCTATGTATGATTCAGACAATAACTAAAAAACCTTTGGTAATTTTTTTTCCCTTATAAATTTGTGTGCCTCTCAATTTATTTTTCAATTTATTTTTTGGTTTATTTCTTTATTTTATTTCTTTGTGACATATATATCATTTTGGCATCATCTATTAAATTGATTGTAAACTTTCCTTTTGAGCTTGAATTTTTAGACCACTTACAATTCTTTTTTTTTTTTATCTGTTGGTTTATTTTATTTATGTTCATTTCGGTTGTGACGTATATATCACTAAGGCATTATTTTGTAATTTTTTTCAATTTATATTTATTTTTATTTATTTATTCTTTTGTGACCTGTTTACCATTCAGACAATAACTATAGAAAATTGGCTGGAAACAAGCCATTTGAATTTATGTTGAATTTCGGACAAAGTGCGAAAATTGTCAGTTTTCCGTACAAATGTGTTTGCTCCTCCCACAATTTTTATTTCTATACTTACTATATATATATATATATATATATATATATATATATATATATATATATATATGTTTATTTTTGTAACCTATATATTGTCTTGAACTCTCCTTTCACTCCAGTGTTCCTGAGGATGTCATTAGACGAAAGCGCTTGAGCACCACTGTGTTTCTTTTCCCTTCGTGGTTTTATTCATCATATATATATATATATATATATATATATATATATATATCCCAATGAGTACCGGCACCTTTTTTTTTTTTTACAAAAAAGCAGTGTATATATATATATATATATATATTTAGTGGTGGACCGGATATCCGCATCCGCACTTCTGACTGCGGATGTTATGCGGATATTACCTCTAATAAATTATGCAATTTACAATTAAATTAGCTTATAAAGTAGCTTATAAGGCCCAGTCATGCACATTTCATGTAAAATATTAATTATTAATGAACAAACAAATATATAAGCCTCAAAATATAAATACCTGGTAACACAGAAAATTGAATGAAACTTGTTTCATTGAATTTTCTGTGGCTGAAACTCTTGAGAAAGTTATTATTTTTATCATAATGAAAACATTAATATTAATTTTAATTCTTATGCATTGCCTGCCATAATAGTAATATCAAGAAATTTGAAAAATTGTCATATATTCATAATTCTATATTGTATTGATAGATTAACTAAATATCCGCATCCGCGGATATTGAAATTAAAGATCCGCATCCGCGGATATTGAAAAACTGACATCCGGTCCACCAGTAATGTATATATAACCTTTCAACCTTTGAAAGGTTCGGCGCGATGATTCCTCATTTCACGAAGGTCAAGCTTGTCGCCCCTCCTCTCGAGTTAGCCTGCCGAAATAGTGAGTTCGTTTCTTGTACTCTCCACCTCACATAACCAGGTACGCCCGGCTCATCGTAGATTGTTCTGAGCCAGGCGTCTAATCTTCTTTTGAAGATGTCCAGAGCGGTCCTCCGAACCTCGACCCTGAAGCGCCGTTCGAACTCGCTTAAAGTAACATGGATATATATATATATATATATATATATATATATATATATATACTCCGCACCCTGTAGCAGCTCCGTGCGTTGGTCTCTCTTCACACAGACAATGCTGCGGGGCCTTGTCTCTAGGCCTGGTGAATAAGAGATTTGCTCTTTTGCACGCAGCCAGATACACCCAACTCATCTGGCACCATCCTGAGCTAGTCTTCTTTGCCACTGTGAAGGTTCTGGGGCTCTTTGGACACTATTTAAAAGTCTATACTTCGACGATGATGCTATATTTTTATTGTGATTTTTTTAGGATCATAATTAAATCTTGCTATTTATGGTTTAATAACATATAAATAATGAATGCGGTAGCTATGAGGTGTATGGAGAAAGATTTAATCGCCATAACACTGTAACACTGATTCTGTTTATATAGAATTTTTTGTTTTTATATGCATTTGTGGGCGCTGAGTCTAAATCTGGCCTTGGTTTGTGTATCATCAATGGTTTCAGAGATAATCAATTTTTCATGTTTTACCAGTATAATATTATGGGCGCAGCAATATCAGAATAATCAGGAAATGTTGAGAACAATCCGGATGTTCGTTGACAGTTTCTTGCTCTAGAAATTGCCCGAAACTTCCACTGTGCTATATAAAGAAGAGCGCAGAGTCTGAGAAGTCAGTAAGTGTGAGCACACAAAGAAAGCAGGTTGTTTGTCTGATGGTTACCAGCACTGAGGTACTGTGTTTCTGTGCTTCTCTGTGCTGACGATTTGAGTGTTATCGATCCGTTTTTATTGCGAACATTATTTCAGTGTTGTGAATACATCTTTTTTCTGGAATCTGTAATCTGTTGCAGATTTAATAACTCTTCTCTCTATATCTGCAGGTTATGATTAATGTAGTACAGTTTGGTAAAGAGAATGGCAACTAGAGCTTGTAAACACTCGCCGGATATATTCTGCTACGTTTGTGGGTATTACTTAGGCCCCAAGCAAGTATCGCACAAGATTGTGAAAGGCACCAAGTTCTGGATCGCGTATCGGCTCTATTTTGATATGCCTATGGGTGACCAAGATAAACCCTGGGCACCCCATGTGATCTGTGGAAGCTGCCGCTCCACACTTGAAGGGTGGCTGCGGGGAGTACGCAAGGCAATGCCCTTTGCGGTACCCAGAATATGGAGAGAACCAAAGAGCCACCATGACGATTGCTACTACTGTATGGTAGATGTTTCTAAGTACAGGAAAGTTAAAGGAAGGCAGACTCTTCAGTATCCAAGCATAGCGTCGTTCATAGCTCCTGTACCACATGGCGAAGGTCTTCCAATACCACGTCCACCAGAACAGGTATCTATCCATTACTTTACCTTCTGTATTTACAGACTGTGGGTCATTATGTGTCGATTTTTCTTAGTGCTGATGCTCTTCTACATATATAGCTATGCCTATATTTTGTTTCTTTGCTTTGCAGGTTGAAAATGAGGATGCAGCTAGCTCATCTGAGATGTAGGCTGGTGAGGACAGTCATGATGAAGAATATACAGTAACTTTCAGTATAAACCCTCACTTTCCAAATCAGAGGGAATTGGACGACTTAATTAGAGATTTGGGTCTGACGAAATCAGGGTCTGAGCTTCTGACCTCCAGACTCAAAGAGTGGAATTTGCTTGGAGAAGACTGCAAGAGCACTGTATACCGAAAGCGGCATGAAGAGTTTGCGAGGTTCTACGATGTCAATAGCTCTCTCTGTTATTGCAGCGAGGTTAATGGTCTATTCACAGCTATTGGGTTAACACATATACCCTCAGAGTGGCGACTGTTTATTGACAGTTCAACTCGGAGTTTAAAAGCTGTTCTACTCCACAATGGGAACAAATATCCATCTATACCAGTTGCACATTCTGTTCAAATGAAAGACTATGAAAATGTCAAACAACTGCTCACTCAAATCAGGTATGAACAATATAACTGGGACGTGTGTGGTGATTTCAAAATGATTGGTTTCCTGTTAGGTTTACAAGGAGGGTTTACTAAATATTCATGTTTTTTTTGCCTGTGGGATAGCAGGGCTTCAACTGAGCACTATAAAACAGTTCACTGGCCTCCACGTGAAGGACTGCAACCAGGAAAGTACACTGTACTCAGGGAACCTCTTGTGAAGTCTGACATAGTTCTGCTACCACCTCTCCATATTAAGTTGGGTCTAATTAAGCAGTTTGTAACTTCGTTAGATTTTGGAGGGGAAGTTTTCCAACAGATTCGGGTCATGTTCCCTAAACTCTCTGAGGCCAAAGTCAAGGCTGGCATCTTTGTAGGACCACAAGTCAAGGCGCTGTTGAATTCAAAGAACCTTGAAGCCAAGATGACTCCGATCGAAAAAGAGGCTTGGTGTGCTTTCCGTGATGTGGTTCGTGGGTTTTTAGGCAACCATAAAGCACCAAACTATAAGGAGTTAGTGTCAAACTTGATTAAGTGCTATGGTAAAATGGGGTGCCGTATGTCTTTAAAATTACACTATCTGCATTCACATCTAGACTTTTTTCGTGATAACCTGGGAGATGTGAGTGAAGAACATGGCGAAAGATTCGATCAAGATATTCAAACGATGGAGAAAAGGTACCAGGGCCATTGGGATGCTTCCATGATGGGAGACTAAGTATGGTCGCTGATTAGAAAGGATAAGAATGTTCATACGCGGAAGTCGCGTTCTTCAGTGCATTTTTAAGGAACGCACACTGCATAACGAGGCTTGGTATTCTCTTATCGGTTCTCCTCATGATATATATTATATCCTTTGCACCATTTTGGGTTTGTCAAACAATTTTGGCTCGATAAACATTAATTTCCAATAGTGTTTTCATTTTCAGAAAATATTTATGTTAGCCTTCTTTATATACTTTGCCATATGAAAAGTGTGATAACCTATATTTTTGAAACGTTTGATGATAGAGCAAAACCAATATCATTTTTGGAATCAGCGCCCCGAAATCATTAAGAAACGACAGAAAATCACAATAAACAGAGAATTTTTCAAATTTTGTTACCCAATGTAATTAGTAGTAAATAAATAGTAATTGGCGTATATTCTGAACTTACGCTCTGTAGGGTGCTTTGATAGTGGTTGTTGTGTGCTGATTAGTTGGCTTGTGAATGAAAATCTGTAAGATTTTAAATAGTGTACATCCTTAGAGATCGTGAATTCGTCAATTTGTACAATGATATTACTGTTTGTGGCTTGTCTAGCCCCAATTTATTTTCTTAAGGCGTTTAGGTACATGGTCCCACCTTCCATTTCAATTCTAATATCACCCTCTGAAATGTAATTTTATTTCTATTAAAGTCCACAGAAGAGATGATCTCGGTATTAGATATATACAAATTAAATAATTTTCTATATTCGAATCTTGAAAAACGACCCAGCCTTATGAGCTGCTAATTATTCTCGTCGCTTAAATTGAGTTGCAAATGGGTACTGGCAACTTTGGCGCTAGCTGGATGGGTCAGATTTGTATGGAAAAAAGATGAAATACGCTTAGAGAAATAATATTGGCATAATGACCTCACTGGCAACTCTAAGTATTATAATTGTTTTAGTTTAAAAATGCTGAATTTTAGAGTTTGGGGAGAATGTAAATAATGAAATATGTCTGGTACTGCAATAATTCGAATTAATCTAAAAAATGTGCAAATAACAGAATTACTTAATTAGTTCAATGCATAGCGCAGTCTGGTAACTATTCTTGTAGAATGACTATATATATATATATATATATATATATATATATATATATATATATACAGGGTGAGTCAAAAGTCTCCATATATAGGCAAAATGGTCACTTTATTATGCAATCACTTGTAAGTCACAAAATCTGCTCTATGTGGGCACCATTACACTGAATGCACATACGGATGCGTTCCTCCCAGTCATGGCAAACGCGCGTTAACACGTCTGGTGTTATGCGTGCACACGCATCACGAATGCGTTCCTTTAGGTGGTCCGTGTTTTGTATTTTCACCTCGTACACCATGGCCTTCAAGTGTCCCCACAAGTAAAAATCGAAGGGGTGAGGTCTGGGGACCTCGGAGGCCACTCCACGGGACCACGGCGGCCAATCCAGTGATCCGGAAACTGCTGATCCAGCCACTGGCGCACGCAGATACCGTAATGAGGTGGCGCCCAGTCTTGCTGAAAGTACGCTGGAAATCCCCCGTCCTCGTTCAGCAGGAACGGCATGACTGTGTCTTGCAGCATGATTAGATACATTTCGGCATTCAGATTGGTGTCAATGAAAAAAGGGCCAACAATTGTGTTGCCCCATATCCTGCACCACACCATCACTTTTCCAGCGCCTTGCGTCTTGGAGGGACTCATCCAGTGCGGGTTGTCATCACTCCAATAACGTACGTTTTGACGATTAACCTCTCCATGAACATAAAAGTTGGCTTCATCTGAAAACAGGATGCCAGCCGAGAACTCCGTCTTCGTCCACTTTTGTTCTTGCCCATTCACAGAATTCCAGCCGCCTGTCCGGGTCGTCTTCGCTAAGATACTGCAACATTTGCATTTTGTATGGATGCCATCTGTGCTCTTTCATGATGCGGATGATACTCCTTTGGCTGACACCGCATTCTGCAGACATCCATCGAGTGCTTTTTGGGGACTCTTTGAGAACGCTGCCAGCACCATGGTCGCTGTGCCTTCATCGGTGGCTGTTCGTGGACGGCCACTTCTCGGTTGGTCTGCAACACTTCCAGTCTTCTTGAACTTCTTAATGAGTTTGACAACAGTGTCGTGTGTGATGTGCGTGCCGGGGGCGTATCTCCTGTTAAAATCCTCGGCAACCTTGCGACAGCTTCCTGATCCTGCCAGAAGAATGATCTCTATACGCTCTTCTTGGGACAAAGGCATCTCAGCACATCACCTGCAAAAAAATAAAAAATAAATAATCATTTATTTATCATGACCAGTTTGCCTATGTATGGAGACTTTTAACTCACCCTGTATATATATATGTATATATATATACTGCCATCTAATCACTATATCGTAAAATTACGGTGGAAAACATTTTAATGGCATTCATCAACAAATTACTGTTTTGATTACAGAGAACATCTCTCCATTAAATATATACAAATTAATTAAATAGCGCAATCCGGCATCTAATCTTTAAATATGGAGATAAAATGTGAAAAAATGACAGTCCTAATTTACTTTCTATTTTTAAATATTTTTGCATCATTATTTCTTGTACATCTTCAACAGTAAGATTTAATATGATCCTGAAAGCTGGTTTTAAATTATATTAAAAATATTGCAGTAATATCGAGGTGGAGCTACAGGCAGATGTTTTCACCTTGTCAGAATATATATATATATATATATATATATATATATAACCTTTGGTTAGCTTCCGCCCGAATTGTTCATTCTGACGAAGGTCAAGCTTTTCACTCCACCTTAGACGTACAGTTTAACGTGGAATCCGAACCACGCCCCATCAGCAGCCCAGCGTCTTAACCATTAGATTAGGCCACCTAGGGTACCCATTTATCTACCAACCACTTTCTTTGTGTGGAAGGATGAACAGCTGGGTTTTGCTGCGCGCCGGCTGCCGTCCGGTCTCGAACCCGGGGCCGATGGATTCGTAGTCAGCGACGCTAACCACTACACCACCGAGGCGCATATATATATATATATATATATTATATATATATATATATATATATAAGAATAACCTTATATGAAAATGAAAAAGTTTATTGTGCCCCATACTCCAGATGATTAGTGATAATAATAATTGGGGATAAGATAGCATGCATGGCGAAAAATGAATGTTACCCCAGAATAGAATCTATTTTTAATATAAAGTTAAACGAATATTGATTATAATAAGATTTAAAGATATATTTGTATCTTAAAGATAAATTTGGATTTATTAAACCAGAAGGAAAATAATTCTTATTAAATGTGGGTAAAAGCCGAAAAATTAATAAGTTACCCCAAAATAGAATCTAGTTTTACTTTAAAGTTTAATGGATATTGATTATAAGTTTTAAAGATATATTTGTATATTAAGACGGAATTTGTTTTAAATAAGCCGGTGGTTTGAATAATTCCCGAACTGACGAAAAATTAGTTACCCCGAAATGGAATCTATTTTGTTTCAAAAATTATAATAACGTTTTTTCTGTCATAGTTTAAGGATATAATTGTGTCTTAAAGATAAATTTGTATTCAATAACCTAGAAACAAAATAATTGGGTAAAAGAGGGAAAAATTAATAAGTTACTCCAAAATAGAATCTATTTCGTTTTAAAAATTATATTAACGTTTTTTTATGTTACAGTTTAAGGATATAATTGTCTTAATGATAAATTTGTATTCTGGCATCTAATCTTAAAACATGATGGGCTAAAATCCAAAAATAATTGGATAAAAGAGGGAAAATGAATGTTACCCCTAATTTGACTTCTCTTTTGTTTTAAAAATCATATTAGTGCTTTTTATGTTATAGTTTAAGGATATATTTCTATATTAAGGTGAAAATTTGTTTTTGTATTAAACTTAGTTTATCATATTCGATTTTTTGTTTAAAAGATCGCCCACACAACGTCAAATTGGTCTTGTGGTGGTTTTCCAGCATGAGAAGCTAATAGTAACGTTGCTCTTTTTCTGAGACCGTGTCGGTCTACCCCGTGGCCCCATAAACGTATTTGTTTATGCTTAATAGCTTTGTCTATTAATTGGGTCGTATTTAGAGACCTTTCGGTTTATCAAGAGCTGGTAAGTAAAAGCTGTGGGTAAGGTGGCTTCAGTCAGGTGTTGGTAAGCTACAGTATACTCAGACGACTGGTGGTTATGGTGATGGCTGTGGGGGGTAAGTCTTTTTGTGTGGTAGTTATTCGGCATGCTTGTATACATTTTGCTATTGGGACTTTACATGCATGTTTATATACGTTGTGTGTGTGTGTGTGTGTGTGCGTATAATAATAGGGGATGTATGGGCGTATATATAGTCGGGGAGTGTATGTGCGTTTGTGTGCGCTTTTAATTCGCTGGAAGGTTATTAATATATACAGACCATTTATTCCTTCTAAGTCTTCTAAGCCAACTGCCAACTGGCTGAAAAACACTTCTAAACCACCTGATGCTCTGAACGACTTTTATTATGCGATGGTCTCCTCTATCTTCCTCTCTTACCTTCCTACGCTAGGTATACCCCTTTGGGGGATGAGGCTGTCCCACCTTCTCCCCCAAATTTTCTTCTCTCGCTTGCAGCTGGAGGAATTCCCACTTTCTTTGCATCCTGGGGGGTCTCGGTTGGTACCTTACAACAAGGGTGATGGGGCGGGTGGCACTGGCACTCATTTGATCAACATTGTAATTGCATGTGCACTCTACCATTTTTCAGCCATACTACTAATACATCAAACTACTTTTGTTTGAGAGGATTTTCTTTTTTAATTAACCCCCTAGTTTCAACTCTGGGAGGGGAGCCATGTAGGAAAGGTTTTCCACAGGAAATTTTTTTTTTTAAATTTAAAGATATTTTATTTTTATAAATTAGGGTATTGATCTTTTAATTTTTAATTTTTAATATTATATAAGTTCTATTGAAGCTTGCAGCAGATGTCTCGCACCCTTTTTCATATACCTAACGACACTCAAATTATAAGGAAATGACAATTGTTTAGGTAAATATATATTTACTACATCACAACCATAACATCATTATACACAATTGCTCAATACTTGGTCCATCTACATTATTATTAATGACCTCTCGTAGCCTATTTGGAACAGATACCACGTGATTGTAGATGACTTGTAGGTTCCTGCGGAAAAGTTCCCTCCAGCAGGTGCCGAGATGTCCGCTCCTGCCCAGTTCTGCAGCTCGACATCTCGTTGTTCCGTAAACCACCGTCTGATGATCCTGACAGTAGGAACAGGGCAGTTATTCAGTAATATACTGTATATGTTAACCCTCCGTCTATAGCCTAGGGTGGTTGGAGGTTGACGGTGGTTCTGATTAGGTGGCAGCAACGGATTTTCTCACTCTTGGGTAGCTGGTACCGTGTAGAGAATCGCAGTAGTTTCTTTTATACTACACTCCGATTTCTTCTTGTGGATCTGAGGATTCTATGAAAACTTATTAAATTATCTGACGGTTCCCCGATTCTTTTTGTAACGTATCGGGAAATTACCTATTCTATTTTAAAACTAAGTTCTCTGGAGAAAGCAGGGCTCAAAGGACAAGCCAAAGAGATCATCTGACTGAATTTTACTGCTTGTAAAATATTACAGGTAATGCTTTAGCCTTTAGGTCAGATCAGAATAATCAGAATAATAATTTGAAAAATTACAAGAGTTTATATACTAATAATTTGGTGGCATCATTATTATTTAATGTTGACCTGTTTTGTTTTTTATTCTCAATAGGCTGAATTTTCTTTGCAAAATATTTGAAGATAAAGGTAAAAATTTGGGCTGTAACAGCATACTGGCAGGTAAGCAAGGTATTTGAAGATGAAATCCTATTTTTCGTTTAAACAGTATATTGACAGATTTGGTGATATCATAATTTGCCGAGTTAACTAAAAATGGAAATTGAAATATGCATTTTATTATGGATTAAAATTAAACATGCATATGAGCCAAAATTAAATGCTTAAAATTAAGTGTTAAGTTAGAGTTTTGGCAAGTTATGACTTCATCTTTTACAACTAAGGGAGAATGTATAAAAAAAATTAATATTGCAGAATTTAACATAACATGATTACATGATTAAGCTTAATCTAAAAAATGATTAGGCACTTTAGAAAAGAAATAATTCGTCAATTATTTTGCCAAAACAAAGTACTTTTCCTTTGAATTTTGGGATCATTCGTGATGCAATACTTTTTGTCATTCGATATTAACACTTACAAATAAGTGTTGTATTCCTCTACATTATGATGATTAATTTCAGCTATTGTGCGATTCAATGTCGACGGTTTAATCTCGTAATATCGTCGTTTTTGGTGTAGCGAAAGGAGAGGGGGAAGAGGAGAGAGGGGAAGGAGGAGAGAAGGGGAGGAGGAGCGAGGGGGAGAAGGAGAGAGAGGGAGGAGGAGAGAGGGGGATAACGAAAGGGAGATGGGGATGAGGAGAGGGAGGGAGTGAGGGTAGGGGAGAAAGAGGGACTGCGTTGCCTCCACATCTCCAATTAAAAAGGACTCCTCCTCTTCGTCAGCAAGTAAGTCAAACCTATTTTTTTATGGTGGTGGGTTCAGAATTCTTGTATTTCAGTTTTGAGGGTCTTTATTTTTAACTACCTTAGACTCTTCTTCCTTACTCCTACTTTTCGGACTACTCACTGTGGTTTTCAAACGGCCATGTTTTGTTTTAAACGTTCAACCTTATCGTTTATATCCGATGTTGGGTTTTCACGCTAACTATTTTCATTGGCTTTGATTTCCAGTGCTACAATCCGAGCTTCAAGATTTTCTAGAATTTCCTTTAGCTCCTTAACTTTCTTTTCATGGTTTTCCTTTAGCTCTTTAACTTTTTTATCATAGTTTTCTTTAAGTCTACAAAACCAACATACACTTAAAATTGTAAAGTCGCTAAAATTTTCTTCAGGTAAGTTAAAAACACCAATGTTGAACTTTACTTTTAAAGCATTCGATTTTCAGTTTACCTGACTGTGTCATATCTTATTTCTATTGCAGTTAAGAATACTTAAAAAGAAAGGCAACAGTAAAGGAAAACTTATCTATTTTTAAAAAGGCGACCTTTTCCCCACGCCGCGCTGTCTGGTTTACGTGCCTCGGAAAAGATTACACGAGAGAGAGAGAGAGAGAGAGAGAGAGAGAGAGAGAGAGAGAGAGAGAGAGAGAATCCTTGATGAATTGATGAATTTTCTGCTCTAATTTTGTTGTATGAAATTTGTCTCGGGTGAATATTATTAATGAGACTGCCAATAAAAATAACTAATGTTAAAATATAATTAAATTAATTTTGAAAAAAAAATTGTTATTTACATAAATTTCGTGTTGCAACATCATTTAAAATTTAAAATGAAGGAATTTCAATAACGAAGTAAGAAATTATTTCTAAACTGGATTCAGTTAATTTAGAAATGTAATTGTTTTTGCTAAAAAATATTTGAAATTTCCTTATATCGTTAGAAAGCTCTTAACCCTTTCGGTACTATGGACGTCGATTAACATCGTCGGTAGGAGTACTACAGACGTAGATCTATGTATATATATATATATATATATATTTTTTTTTTTTGCGGCCTTTTTGGCAGGAAGTGGTTGCTATGACAACAAGTACTACCGAGGACTTTTAGCCTTCTGCGCATGTGCAGAAAAAACGGGTCACGTACTCAGTTACCAATAAATCATGATGGAGCGAGGTTCTTGGTCACGACCTCCGAAGTGCCAGCTGACAGAAGCAGATATAGAAAAAATTTTCGAACAAGATAGTGATAAATAATTATTAAGTTTTTTCGATTTAGAGGATGATATTTTCGATATAAATGTGGCTGGAGCACAAAACAGTGAACATAAAAAGTGAGTTGTTTTATTTCTAAAATGTTACACAGCTCTTATAAATATATGTTTAGTGATGTTTTGTATTACTTTATACAATATATAGTATTTTCTTTCAATTTAATATGTTAAAATATGATTTTTAATGGTTTTTAATTTGTAAAAAAACGTCGCCTGTGGGCTCATACATGCAGTACCGAAAGGATTAAAGGGTTCTAAAAGCTAAACATGATTCAACGAAAATAATCACTACATTCAATGATCTATTTTGCAAAAAAAAAAGGTTCCTGCGGGAGGTATACGAGTACTAATGCCACTTTCTATGGAACAAGCAACGGTATTTTTTACAAAAATCAAATACTGCATTCGATAAAAAAACATCCATCCTACGGTTAAGCATAGTGGGGTAGTTTGCTTCTTTGGGGACGCTTTAGTGTTTCTGGTCCAAGAAAGTTTGTTGTCCTCAGTGAAATCTTGAATTCGATGAAATACCAGATTTTAGAAGAAAATGTATTGTCTTCAGTTCGGGAGTTGCGAATGGGCAACAATTGGGAACTGCAACAAGATAATGATCCAAAACATAAAAGTAAGAGCACTATGAAGTGGCTTAAAAAAATAATTTCAAGCTTCTCAAGTGGCCCAATCAAAGCCCAAATTTCAATTTAATCGAGAATTTATGGTTTGATTTGAAAAAAGCTGACTGCAAAAGAAACCCTTCGAATCTGAATTAACCGCACAATTTTCTTTAAAAGAAAGGGCTAAAATTTCTACTTAGAGATGTCGAAACCTTGTCGAAAAATATCGAAAACGAATCACTGAAGTCATTCAAGCAGGTGGAAACACAAAATATTAAATAATTTTATAAATAAATGTAGGAAAGCTTTTGTATTTTAACATTTTTATTTTTCTCGAATTCTTTGATGTTTTACATTATATGTTGGAGTTAAACTAATATTTTATTTGTTAAATTTTTCGAAACAAATGGTAAACTTCTCATAATTATCCTATACACAGCACAAAAGATAAGAGCGAATATAACTGAAATATTTCTCTGTACGAATACTTATGAGCGCCAATGTATATGAGGCATAATGCCCATTTCTTTGACCTCGACGCTATCATTAAAAAGAATTTTTTGGCAGGAAGAGGTTCTTGCTGGAGATATATGACACCCAATGCCCATTTATTTGTCCTCGCCCCTGCGGAAATAAATTCGACGGAATTAAATTTTATGAACTTTATCGCCTAAATAGGTCCATGAGGGGAATAGACATGAGGCCTAATGCCCATTTCTATGACCTCCACCCGAAAAAATAGGTTCGTCGAAAATCGTGAAAATTAATGAACTTTCCCTCGCAAATACGTTCCTACAGGAGGCACTGGAGGCTTTTTGCACCTTTCTTCAACGTCACCCCCGCGGAAATAAATTCGACGAAAATTATTAAAATTTAGCAAAAACAAAAAAAAAAAAACATTCTACCTAATGCCGTTAGATGGAAAGTATAGCGTCCAACATAGCGGAGCAGTTCTCTGCACGATTTTCACTCTGAGCAAAGATAATAAAGTCAGCGCAGCAGTATTTTACAGTGGTTTTCGATTCCAGCAAAATTATTTTCTAAGAGTACTGGTATTGCAGTTAGATAACTATTAGTCATTGTAACATTAATGATAGATCGAGCCTGTAGGCTCGCGAAACGCGGCTCCCTTGAAGGGGCGACCAAAGGGAGCCCGTCTAGTTTTTTCTAGTTTTGGTCTTCGCCCTGAAACAATACTCAGAATGGCGAATGTGCTTTCAGTGGTGACTCACCTCATAACAGGCAAAGAACAGCAATCACTTCGACAACGTCTTACCTGAAAAACAAAAATAAATACATGTAAAATGCGAAATTTACTTCACACTAATATTAATTTCAACTAAAAATATACAATTAACACTTAATAAAAATACAAGAAACATATTTAGGGTATGCAAGTGGTTTTATAAGACACGTTTCAAATCGTGTGGGGGTGTTCAAAGAAAACGTTTTTTTCCTAGTTTTACTGAAAGACAAGAAAAATTGGGTTTTTTGTTTTTTGGGTTTTACACATTTTTCTCTGTAAAAAAAATCCGTTTACATGGAAAATAATGTAATTTCAATTATTTTTTATATGTTCTAAAAACAAAAGAATATGCTGTATTCAAATATATATATATATATATATATATATATATATATATATATATATATATATATAAGCTGGATTCTATCTGCTTGGCAGATAGCTAGTGAGGGAAGCTATATTTTGGGGTCTCTTTGCGAGTGACCCGTTGCCTACGGCGGGCAAACATCATGAAAAAGAAAAACTATGTGTTTGTCATTTACCATTACTTATTCGCACTATAGTGGATTTAAATTTCCCAGAAGATTTCCTTGTTCTATGCACGGTCTGTGTGTAACATAAAAGCTTCTCAAGGGACCATTCTGAATTGTATCATATATATATATATATATAATAAATTATAAAGTATAGAGGCCATCCATCACTCTTTATCGTCGTCAACGAATCTTAGCTACCCAAGCAGCTCCCACACTTTTCGCCCATAAACCCCCCAAAACTCACAAAAAAACCAGCTCACAATCGCCCAAAACCCGAAACCTCTGTTTAAATGTTTTTGTGATATGAGAGAAAAAAGGATAGAAAAAATATAATGTATATTATTTAGTTTAAAATAGAACTTGACTTTAAAATAAGAGATGGAGATTACGGTATTTCGTTTAAGTAAAGGACATATTATTATTTCGTTTAAAAATAAAAGTATATTATTTAGAAAGAAATGACAGAAAAAAACGACCTTTCTCACCCAAGTCTATAGGTGGAAAGACAGAGAGAGAAAATCAGCTAATGAAGCCAGGTAAAGCCGGTTTGACTGGTTAAAATAGCTAAAAATACCGATCTAACTGCCCTAAAATGGCTGAAAGGCCTAAGCATCGATTTCGCTGGGTACACAGCCCATATGGGAATGCAAGTCAAAAGAAATTTTAAACGTATTTACCAACCAAGATGACTGATAAACACATGCGTGTGTGTGTGTGTGTGTGCACGCAATACTCTGCAGACATGCCTATATACAGATATACTCAATCACGTAAGCCATGTTGACTCTGAACCAAGACAAAAAGCGACTCTTTTATACCACAAACGTAAATGAAAAAAGAAATTAAACACAAATAAATTCGTAAAATTAAAATCTTTTCCTTAAATTTATTAAACGTATAAAGAGTAGGCCGGGTCGAAAGTTTTAGCTATTATTGGTAGAAATTTAGAAATTAAGAGAGAAATTCAATAATTTTTTTTACCTAAAACTAATGTTTTTTTTATTTCTTCCATTGACCTTTCCACTCAAAAGTAGGCAGTTCTTTCTTTTCTTTCTTTTTGACCACTAAAAGCTTCCCATTCTATTATTTTATGTTCACACCTACAAAGTTTTATATCCCTTATGCCTTTATCATAAGAGTGGCATGGAGATATGTCAAAGATCTCGTCATGTTTCTTTAATTTTTCATATTTTTAATTTCTTTTTATCATAGGGCATTTAGTTAACTTATCAGCATCTTCATCTTCTATAAGTCTAGTAACTCTAACAAAAATTCCCTTTGTATCAATTGTTCGGAAAGAAAATTTTTGCCAAATTTATTTTATATCTTGAACAACTACGTTATAGCAATCATTTTTACTTATTTTACCCTGTGCTTTAGATTCTTCCTCTCTAACAATAAAATGGAAGTACCTTACAACATCAGCTTTTGATGGCGTCATGGCAGATGAAAATTTTGCTGGATACCCGAAGGCTGCATTGTGGCTTCTTTTTCTAGTAGCCATAATTTAATTTAATAAGATTTTAACTATATTTTATTTATTACTGATATTTTAAAATTAAATAACGTATTTTAATACAAACTTTTAACATTCTAAGTACCTAAATAGGAATCTGGAAAGAAAAAACAAAAATAATGTAATATTAGGTCTTATATCCGTTGCTCCGGATTTAAGACCCTACCCCCTACCCCCGATCTCAAAACAATTTGGTGAATGGTCTATTGTGATGTAATTCGTGCCGGGGAACCCGATTTTGGCCATCCGAAAGCAAAAAACGTAATATTTAGGGTCCATTTTTACGATTTTCGATTTTTGGCCTATTTCCCATACAAATTCATATTGAAAAAAGTGAGTATCGGTAGGGGCGGGGGTAGCGAAGGTCCCACAGCCTTGATTTTTGGTGTGGATACTACTATTACAAAATGATGAACCTCACAATACGTACCTAAGCAAAATATTGACCTTGGCCCCTTTTCAACTCGGCCTAAAAGAGCTTTTCTTAAAATAATTAAAACGAACTTTAGAAAAATACAAAAATTAAAAACGAAATTGTTTAAAACTAAAAAAGAACTTTGTCACATTAAAACTGTAAATATTTAGAACGTAAAACATTAAAATCAACGTGTAAAATATTTTAAATTGAAAATAAAACAAGCCAGAACCGGCGAACGCGGCCCATAACCAACAGTGTCGCGTCTAAACCCACCCGCCGTTCGTCGTACCCTATCATTCACATGCCGTATCCAGCCGGCGTCTGAGGCCCGCCAAACAAATCTAAATCCTTACTCTTTCGTTCAGGCAGCATTATATACAGTACAAATATAAAATGAAAGCCAATATTAAGTTGAGAGACCAAGTTTTGCCAAAATCAAAATATGCTAGAAGGATTCTGACAAATCTTTTTTCAGCTCTAAGAGCAAGTTCGAAAGTGAAAGATGTACCTCGACCTCGGTGATGTAGTGGTCAGCCTCGCTGACTAGGAATCCATCAACCCCGGAATCAAGACCCGGTGACGGCAGGCGGCGCGCAGCAAAACCTAGCTGTTCATCTTTCCATGCAATAAAAATTGGTTGGTAGATAAATGGGTACCCTGGGTAGCCTAGTGGTTAAGACGCTGGGCTGCTGATCGAGAGGTCGTGAGATCGATTCCGACGATTCGGATTCCACGTTAAACTGAAGGTCTAAGATGGAGTAACAAGCTTGACTTTCGTCATAATGAACAATTCGGGTAGAAGCAAAACCAAGGTTAACCAAGGTATACTCTCCTAGATTTCATGGAACCTCTAATCTCTAAATTTGTATCGATGAACACAAGGGTATTTGTAGTCGTACTAAAAACAAACTTACAAATCCCTCCCAATCACATGTAATCGTACGTTCCCACTCCCTCACATGTAATCGTACGTTCCCACTCCCATCAGTTAGACCACCCAATTAGATATCATAAATTTTCAATAACTGCTAAAGCTAATAAACAGATCTACCCCTCTTAGAAACAATACTAATTTTGAAACATAAACCAGATATATAAATCATCATACTCGATTTCATAAACCTCAATATTCTTCAATAAAAATTTTCTTCACTAACCAACCAAATTAACGTCCTTCAACAAATTGTATCCATCTTTCTCATCTCATCTCTCATTCTCTGCTGTGTCTGTGGTCAAGGAACTTGTACCCGATTTATTTCTTTTAAAGTTTTATAGATTTTAATGTTTTATGCGCCTCGGTGGTGTAGTGGTTAGCGTCACTGACTACGAATCCATCGGCCACGGGATCAAGACCCGGTGACGACAGGCGGCGCGCAGCAAAACCCAGCTGATACTTCCACACAATAAAGAAATTGGTTGGTAGATAAATGGGTATACTGGGTAGCCCCATTGGTTAAGACGCTGGGCTGCTGGTGTGGTGTGGTTCGGATTTCACGTTAAACTGTAGGTCTAAGGTGGAGTGATAAGCTTGACGTTCGTCAAAATGAACAATTCGGGTGGAAGGAAAACCAAGGTTATATTTTTAACTTATCCATAATGTTCCCCTAAATTATTTTATAATGTTTTTACTTAAATTCACTCTCATCGTAAAGGTAAGCCGCAGCATTGCCAAGCAGTTTGGGAGTCAAAGTACTAACGAGGCTTTCTACGTGGTTCATCACCACTGAAAGCAACAATGATCTGTGTTAGTCTAGTCCAAAGAACATCCATACCCGATTCCTTCCTATATCCGTATTCAATTAAGTTTGTGTATATACTGTATGTGTTTCACATGTAACCAAAAAACTCTCTCACCAGGGATCGGATAGTGAAAAATCATGCCGATTCACGGTTATTATTCCATTTATGGCAACCCATCCTTTTCCAAAGGATTGGAAAACCTTTGTAAACTGAAAATAAACTTCTGAAACTGATCTAAGACTTATGGAGTCACTTTACATTTTTATTAAATAAACTTACTCTGAATGATTACGGTTCACCTATTGAATTCAACATTGTAAATTGTGACTACTACTGAAGATGGAAATTGGGTCTCCCGAAACGTCTGGTAATTAAAGAATGTTAGTTTGAGCGTTTATTATTATTAACCTTGGTTAACCTTAGTTTTGCTTCCGCCCGAATTGTTCATTCTGACAAAAGTCAAGCTTGTCACTCCACCTTAGACCTCCATTTTAATTTGTAATCCGAACCACGGCCCAGCACGGTCGGTCAGAAACTGCAAAGTTCTCGCCCGGACTCGCTCTCACGACCACCTGATCAGCAGCCCAGCGGCTTAACCACTAGGCTGCCCAGGGTACCCAGTTATCTACTAACCATTTTTTTTTTTGTGTGGAAGGATGAACCCCTGGGTTTTGCTGCGTGCCGCCTGCCGTCACCAGGTCTCGATCCTGGGCCCGATGAATTCGTAGTCAGCGATGCTAACCACTACACTAATGAGGCGCATTTTATATATATATATATAGAGAGAGAGAGAGAGATTAACCCTTTATCGCGCAGTATTACTTTACTGATTTTGTTCTGGCTAACGCCCGACGATTTTATTGTCTCGGACAGACCTGTGCGCAGTAAAGGGTTAAGACACGTTTGCTTAAGAGGTCTTTCCGAGACTGAATAAAATCGCCTGGCGTTAACCAGAACAAAATCAGTAAAGTAACACTGCCCGATAAAGGGTTAAACTATTTGTCCCTCTTTCTTGAGGCTGTTCTTCATTGATCTTAATAACGATGTAAAGTAAAACGTTGTGTCTCCTTTTCATTTAACTTAACTTCCTTTTTCCCTAAATTCCTTCCTATTACCTAACTTGTTTCCTGCACTGCACGAAAGTGTCATCTCCTTCAGCGAATCCTTTCTCCTAATCAGATAAATTGGCAATAATCGTCAAATTAGCTTTTCTTTTATTGAAGAGTTCAAAGATGAGAAAATTCACCTTTCGGGTCAGCGAAAAGGACTCACCACAGTCAACAGGAATGGGAACGGAAACGGGACTTTCAAATAAAAGCAAATATTTATATTGTGTTAAGTAATTTTGTCGAAGAGGAATTTACTTTAAGCTGAAAACATAAAAAAACGGAAAACGAAAAATAAAAAAAAAATCCGTTTCGAGTTGAAATTTTATTTCGAAATCAATTTCCGCTTAACAAAATTTTGAAATTTATTTTTCAGTTTTCAAACCAATAAAGGTCATCTCTCTCTCTCTCTCTCTCTTCTCTCTCTCTCTCTCTCTCTCTCTCTCGTAGGGCGATTGATATACTTTATCTCGATTTTCAGAAAGGTTTTGATAAGGTACATCACCGCCGGCTAATGACGAAAGTGCGCGCGCTGGGTATCGGTGGGGAAGTAGGTAGGTGGATTGAAAACTGGCTGAAGAATAGGCGGCAGAGGGTTGTAATTAAAGGGGCTAGTTCGGGTTGGCCCTCGATCACTAGTGGGGTTCCTCAGGGTTCCGTTTTGGGGCCGCTGTTGTTTATCATTTACATAAATGATATAGACGGTGGCATCGTCAGTCGGATCGCCAAATTCGCTGATGACACCAAGCTTGGGGCCAATGTTGGGACGCCGGAGGCGATCGAGCAACTGCGTGCGGACCTACGTAGGATAGGAGAGTGGTCCGAAAAAATGGCAAATGCCGTTTAACTTGGGAAATGCAAGGTAATGCACATTGGCTACGCCAATCCCAAGTCGGACTACTCGATGTTGGGGAGTAATATCGAGGCGACTGATTTGGAAAAGGACTTGGGTGTGCTAATTAGCAGCGACCTTAAGTTTACGAAACAGTGCGTAGAGGTGGAAAAGAAAGCCCAGAAGCTGCTGTAGGGTTATATCAGGAGGCAATTTCAGTTTCGGAACAAGGAGATTGTGCTCTCTCTGTACAATTCCCTGGTTCGGCCGCACCTGGAGTATGCTGTGCAGTTCTGGTCGCCCACCCTCAGCAAAGATATTGAGAGGCTGGAGCGAGTGCAGGCGAGGGTCACAAAGTTAATCCCTTCCGTTAGGCATATGGGCTACAATCGACGCTTACGCGCCCTGGACTTGTTTTCGCTGGAAACTCGGAGGCTGCGCGGTCAATTGATCGAGGTTTTCAAGCTCTTACGTGGGTTCAACGATGTCGATTTTAGAAGCATGTTTAGTTTAAATGATAACCCAACTCGCAACAATGGTTGGAAGTTGGATTTGAAACGGTTTAGGACTAGTGTATGTGGGAATTACTTTACGTATAAGATCTGTGACACGTGGAACAGGTTACCTTCAGAAGTTGTGAACAGTTCCTCTGTGGATCACTTCAAGAAAAGGTTAGACCAAATCTTGCACACTATTTGAGGGTGTAGAAAATTTTCCCTGGCACCCGTTGCCATTGGTACCTCCTCGGTATGTGCCGCAAGGCCTTTTGAGGTACTTCTTTTCCTTGTAACTCCTTGCAACTCTCTCTCTCCCCCCCTTCTCTCTCTCTCTATAATATATGATACACACAGACAGTGCATGGAACAAGGAACTCTTCTGGGATAATTAAATCCACTATAGTCCGAATAAGTAATGGTAAATGACAAATACCATAGTTTTTCTTTTTCATGATGCTAGCCCGACGTGGGCAACGGGTCACTCGCAAAGAGGTCCAATAAATATAGCTTCCCTCACCAGCTATCTGCAAAGCAGACAGGATCCAGCTTTGGGACATGGATCTAGGGTTTAAAGCAGCCTAGCCCTGCTACATTTAGAACCTCAATATAAGCAAAAGACTCGCTGTCTTCACGTCAGATTATACATCAAAGAAAAAGGGGTAACTATTATATTTTAGCCAAAAACCAAAACTTAAACCTCAACTGGCAGAATTGAGCGTCCACTTTTCAAGGCACATAACATGTCCGTTTCAAGATGGGAATGAACTCAGAATGGTCCCCTGAGTTTTTTATGATACACACAGACAGTGCATGGACCAAGGAACTCTTCTGGGATAATTAAATCCACTATAGTCCGAATAAGTAATGGTAAATGACAAATACCATAGCATCATGAAAAAGAAAAACTATGGTATTTGTCATTTACCATTACTTATTTGGACTATAGTGGATTTAATTATCCCAGAAGAGTTCCTTGCTCCATGCACTGTCTGTGTGTATCATAAAAACCTCAGGGGACCATTCTGAGTCATTCCCATATATATAATATATATATATATATTATATATATAATATATATATATATATATATACACCGAGAGATAAATCAAAAAGTATCCACAATTTGTCTCTTTTTCTCCGGAATTGTCTACACTGATGACCGTTGGCGGCGCTGCAGTCACTGAACGTACAGATCGCTACTTCGTGGGATTGAGACCTTGACACTCATTTGTTCAGTTGTAATCGCGCTGTAAACGTGGCCGCACCACTTTCGACTTGCACCAAAGATGAGCAGCGTACTGTCGTTCATTTTTTGTGGGCTGATGGCGTAAAAGGGGCTGAAATTCACAGAAGATTAGCTGTACAGTATGCTGATCAAGTTTCGCGTACGAATGGACCGAAATATTGAAAAATGGCCAAACAAGTTGCCAACGCAGAACGTTCGGGGCGGCCGTCCACATCGACCATAAGTCGACACTTGTTCGGCCATTTTGAAACATTTCGATCCATTCGTACACGCTCCGCTGTGGCGTAACTTGCTACTAGGACTGAACGAAATTTTACCCGAGTAAATCTTCTTAAATTCTTGTCCTAAACACAATATACAATACTTAAGTTTATTTCATTCTGTAAAGGTCTCACGAAATTCTTAAGATCTTTTAATGAATTAGGTTATGTATAAATAATGTTTGAGGCAATAACTGCGAATATTACTGCTAAATATGACAAATCACAAATAAGATCAAATTAATTTTTGTCATAAACTCTTACATTTTATAAAGTAAGGCTTAATTTTCATGTGTACTATAATTAGATTACCTATAATTAGAACTTAGCGAAGAAAAGAATTTTGCTTGGGTTCGTCATCCACGGAAGATGAAAAAGAGGGAGATTTCTTCAGGTGCTTCAAAGTGAAATAAAAACGTACAAGCGGTCCGAACAGTTCAGATCAGGTTTCTGTGTTTTTGAACAGCCCAACTTCTGGAGTAATTGATTTAAATTGTTCCCTTCGCAATCCTTCAAAGCAGTATTTCTTTCTCTGAACACCACACTACCGTCTAGTGCAGCTGAAGAACGGGTTTCTTCTGCAGGGAAAGACATAATGAGGCCTTAAAAGATCAGGCCCGCGTAGTGTGGGCGCAAAATGGACGAGTGCAGGAATGTTGCAATGTTGTTCAATGTTGCAAGCGGTTATGCAACAAAGGGGGATGTTGCAAGGGATTATGCAACAAAGGGAGAGAGGGATATTGCAGGGGGTTATGCAACAAACCAATGCTGCAAAGGGGGAGGGAATTCGGGGGGAGAAGGGAGGATGACCTCTCCCCAAAGAGGTAGCCTTAACCTAAGAGAGGGAAAGAAAGGAGGAGGTCTTTGGGGGAGAAGGTGGGATGTCCTCACCCGCCAAAGGGAAACCTAACCTAAGCCTTAACCTAAGAAGGAAAGAGGGGTGGTCGCCTGGCTCCAGATAGACGCATAATGAGAGTTCATCCGAGCGCCCTCTGTCTTATAAGGTGTAAATCCGCCAGTTGGCTTAGAAGGCGTAAATGGCTTGTTCAGGTGTATATAATTTGGGTTGCGTTGCCAGATTGCGCTATTTACTTAATTAAAGCATATATTATTGACAGTTGGGTTAGAAATCCGTCAGTCGGTTTAGAAGGCTTAATCTGGCGTAAATGGCTTGTTCAAGTGTAAATTATTAGGGTTGAGTTGCCAGATAGCGCTATTTATTTAATTAATGCATATATTCTTGACAGTTGGCTTGGAAATCCGTCAGTCTGTTTAGAAGGCGTAACCAGCCATTTGGTAAAAAATATAATTAAATAATAATATATTTTATATATACAACCAAAAGAATTAAATAAAACACCATTACATCATTCTGTTTATTTAGACGAATTATCGGAATCAATTTCATGAAATATATAGAAAATAAATATACAATCCTATACAAACGATAGAATATATATGATAAAAAATAAAATAAAAAATAATAGTATAAGAAATACAAACGAGGAATATAAGGGGTTCCAAAAAACCTTAGCCCCCCCATTTGCAGCTTAACTTATATCGAAATAGTTTTTAGTGATTATAAAACTATATAAAATTCTTTATTTATTGCAGGTATTAAAATTACTCTAGCTGATAAAGTGATAATATAATGGCTTCTCAATTAATTGGTGATTCGGAGAGGCAACGTGTGATAGATCGCATACGAGCAATAACATTTCGGGAAGCTCGTGATGCTGGAGTCACCTATAACACGTTCATGGGTTGCCAAAAAGTTGCGAAGAAGTGAGGACTTCGTCAAAAGAAATTGGAATAAAACTTTGGATGAATGTGAAATGGATACAACCAAATCTGGGCGCCCAAATTTGCCACTCTCTCAGGAAACAAAAGACATAATTGAAAGCGGTACGCGTAAGCGGAAAAACAGCTGTGCTAAACTTTCTAGACATCGAAGTGTTGAGAGGAAAGATCGTTAGTGGTGAGATCATTCGACTGTACCGTCATAGGCAAGGTTTAAAGCCTTGGCATGAACTTCCAAAGCCAAGAAAAACTCAACTTAACATCGATGACAGAATGTGGTTTGCCCATTATCTTGAAGATTGGGATGTGGATGATTTCATGCATTTAGCTGTCTCCGATGAATTTTTGTTTACGTAAACACGTCGGCCTAACTACCAAAATGATCGAGTGTGGGCCACAACACCAGATGAAATCGATGACAATGAGCATTATCGCGAATTATTAAAAAGTCCAGACTGTGTTGGTGTGTTTGTTTTGTTCACTGCAAAGAAGCTCATGTGGGTGCTGAAGCCAAATGGTCAGCGTTGGGATGGACAGTATTTTCGTGATATTATTCTATCCCAGCATGTCATTTCTTTTCTAAGAAACCCAAACAATGTTATAGATATCGATCAGGTCACACTTCTGCACGATAAGGCCCCCTGCTTTAAGGCATTAGCCACTCAACAGTTGTTGCGGAACCATGAGATCGATTTTTTTTGGAAATGAAGAATGGCCAGGAAATTCTCCTGACCTGAGCGTCTGTGAACACATTGGATCAGTTATAAAGGACGAGGTTGAATATCTCTTGTTTCAAGAACCTGCAGCAAATCGATTTTCGAAGGATACAATGACGCAACACACTGAAACTGTTTTAGCAAATTTGCGTAACGATCAAGATCTATTCACGTCACTTTCGGCAAGCTACCCAAAGCGAATTCAGGCTGTCTTGGAAGCCAATGGCGGGAACACCAAGTTTTGTTTCTCATTAAGTGCAAGATTAAATTCTCTTTTGTAAGGTATGTTTAGTTTTACTGTACCTCTAATGGTTTAGGCCATGGGCGGGGGGGCTAAGGTTTATTGGAGCCCCGTATAATAAAAAAAAATATATTACAAAACGATGGAGTATAACCATCAATATAACAGTACAGGAGAAATATATATATATATATACAATTATATTCAATAATTAAATATATTGAAAATAAATACATACAATTTATCTTCTACTGCACTTAAGTAAAATCAAAAAATAAAATAAAAAATAATGTAAGATACAAAACGATGGAGTATAACCATCAATATAGCAGTACAGGAGGATATATATATATATATATATATATATATATATATATATTATATATATATATATATACACAATTATATTAAATAATTAAATATATTGAAAATATTCATCAAAATACATTCATTTTGTTCTACTGTGCAAAACACTAAACTCTCACGTAATCGAGCCTACAGTCACATCATTATTGCTTTGCACTACGCGGTAAATACGGCTTAACATTATTTCACCGCTCAAGTTATTGGGATACCTATACTTATGTAAATAGCCTTCATATCGTTCAACACTATTTTTGTGCCCACTTTACATTCGGTTGGCAAGCTATCTTTAAACACGGCTAGAATACATTCAAAAACACGCACAAAGAGGTCATCGTTAGCCACAACATCATTATTAAATACAAGTTTATAAACACTCCTTTCCAATCGAGGGTTTATTCTTACCGAACCGAGCTTTTCAATCGTGAACTCTTCTTCCCACTGCATAGCGGCAGTTGAAATAATCTTCTAAGTCGTTACGACAACTGCTCATTATATAAAGAAATAGTTCTTCAGGGTGAACGGTGTAGGTGAGCTCAGCCCTGTACCGTTCAAGTGCTTTGTACCAAAGTTCATGATATTTCAAAGAGTCTAAACCTTTTAAATAAGCATCCAGCTCTAGACCATTCTCGTCTTGTTCAGTCTTATATTAGGTAAACCCTTCGAGCAGAGCGGTGTATGCGTATTCAAGAACGGTATTAAAATAAAGCATATCCGTAATACGCGTGTCTAATATAGGCTTCAGCTTGCGGAATCCGACGATTTCAAACATTCTGTCGAGGATGAAACGGTTTCGTGTAGGGACAAGAACGTTATTATCAGAAGCATTTTTCCACATCAGTCGTATATCAATGCATGACTGATCGTTATTTATACACAACGTACAAACAATGGCACAAACAATGGCATATGAGGGGGTATAATTAATCTGCTCTCTTCTTGTACCTACACCTGCAGGAATTTTATAACGATCCTCATTCCACTTCTCAATTACCACGAAGACTCTATTCATCTCCTCAACACTTAAATAAACAACATTCCGTTTACCATTGTTTGTTTGTCTACAAGTCATTTCCAGTACATAGTTAATGGCACCGGTTTTACACCTGTACACGCGTAATGACTTCGTCACAGACACATCGTACACGGCATTGAGAAAGCTGCTCAAAGGAAGTTCCATCGTATTCGAGGAGTGAACGTCCAGTCAGTTCAAGCTCTGAGATGACTGAGCCACAGGCGAGCGGATCGGCTCGACGGGAAGAGTGAGTCACACCATAAGCTAATGAGACGTGTATGGCGTTTTTCCAACGTAAATACTTGTATCTCATTATACTGGGTAGGTGTTTTGAGAAATTTTCCGATACATGAAGCAATATCGGTTTTAATGTTTTATCACTCCCACTCCCCAGAACACGCACCAGACATTTTTGCATAGGAGGATTTTCACGAACTAAACAAATTTTATTCACACTCCGGTGCACTATTTGAGAGAAACATATGACCATATTTTAACTTTTTGCTTAGCATGCGATACTCCTCTCTAAATTATGTTAAATACTCACGGAGACCTTTAGCCATAATCTCACTACAAACTTCGTCATGATATATATTAATGTAGTGGTAAAAATACTTAAGATTCTCCATGATGACAAGATTTACATTCTCAGTCGCAGGGTACGAGTACTCGGTATGATGCAACATGACATAATATCACTTGTCATACCACTCATCAACAAGACTCAATAACCATATCCGTTGCTTCTCTTCTGCACGTGTTGTTTCTTCTACTTCACGGTATATGTAAGCTTTTATAAAGTTTAGTCCTACAACATAGTTCAATACATCACATGTACCACGAAATCCTGCAATGCTCTCGCCAGAATAGCCGTAGAGTATTTGTACCTCTTGTTCTTTCGCACGATTCAATGTAGCCTTAAAAGTATCAAAGGAGGGTGGAATAGGGAGCCATTCAGTAACCTTATCTTCACACTTTGCCGAATACCACTTCATAAACGTCGAACACGCAATAATAAAGGTAGCCATTACTAGTTTTCGTCTACGTGGGGAAATGCACGTCTGAGATCTAGGGCTTGCAGCGATCAACTGAGCACGCAGGGAAGAGATATGCCCAGGTAGTAGCAGGAGTCACGTGACGAATCTCATACAGGTGGGCGGAGCTTAGAACTTTCTCCTGTACACACGCTGGGCGGAGCTTAGAACTTTCTCCTGTACATACGCTGGGCATCATTGTACAATTTATATTATTATTTCCGTGGGAAAAATATGTCCTGTGGTCCTCAAAGGGTTAAAGTCTGGCTGATGTGATGTTAAGGCAGTATGAAGAAGCTCAGTCAGGTGTTCGTTAGTGAGGGCAGCACGATGTTTTGACTTTACAAACTTCATTCCCGAGAAGGGTGCTTCACAGCATTAAGTTGTCCCAAAAACTGAGATAAGGATACTTTGTCTCTGGTACTTGCTTCCAAAACTCAACTGCAGATAAGCTTTTATGTATCAACTTTAAACCCACGTCCTCCTGTAGCTCCAAAAGTTCTGTTTGTATCGAAGCAGCTTCAGTAACAACAGGTGTGGTAACAGGACAGCCATCGTTGACGACATCAATCAGGAAAGGATTTACAAGAAATTCGAAGCAGGGTTTTAGCTTCTTTAGTTCATCAAACCTGAACTGAAAATCATCAATTAGTCCAAATTTACCTTTGTAATCCTCCAATTTACTATCTTTTATTTCAATATCAAGAAAAGTGTTTGCTCGGTTTTTCAGGTGGGTAAAGTAGTCAAATTTTTTTGTTACTAGATCTTTTTGGAAGAGCTTTATTTTATTCTGGAAACTGAAAACTGTCTGTGTAAGGTCAGAAATGACCTTATCCTTTCCCTAAAGTGCCAAATTTAGATGAAGAAGGTGTATTACATCAGTAAAAATCACCAGATCTTGTACCCATTCGTGATCTTCTAGTTGTGGGTATGACTTTCCATTTTCTTTCGAAAAATCAATGATAGGCTCCAACAGTGCAACAAACCTATTCAATAGATTACTAGTTGATAACCACCTTACAATACAGTAGAATGAAAGGTCATCTGGCTTATCTTGAAGATCCAGCTACTCGATAAAATTTCTAAACGCTCGGTGCGTTTTTGCATTTGAACGAATGAAATTCACAATTTCTAGAACACATTTCATAACACTGTCGTACCTAAAGTACTTGCTTACCAAATGACCACGGTGAATGATAGAGTGAATAAAGAGACACACAGGATACTTGGGATCGCGTGTCAAGAGCCCAACTAGGCCTACATTTTGTCCTACCATAGGTGGTGCTCCATCTGTTGCAACACTGACAAGTTTATTCAATGGTACTTGAGCATTTGATAATGCCTCGTCAAGTGCGTTCTTTATGTCAACCCCTCTGGTGGTTTCTCTTAGGGTCATTAAGTCCAAGAGTTCTTCTTTCACATTTCCATCGCCAGTAAGTTAGTAACATAACGAACAAATATCGCCAGTTGAGGATTATCTTTAATATATGTGGATTCATCGAGGGCCAAACTGAATGCAAAAGAATTCTTTAAATCACTCTGCAACGAACATGTAATTTCAGCAGTGATCTGGGAAATACGTCTCTCTGTAGTGTGGCGGGAAACAGAAATACTTGCTATTTGTTCTCGAAGCTTTGTGTTATCTGGAGCGAGAATTGCAGTAACATCGGCAATATTCTTCTTCACAAATTCTCCACTACTGTAGGGAAGTTGAGCACGAGCAATATTCCATGCCATAACAAAACTAGCTTCAGTAGTTAAGTCAGCTGTCTTACACAGTGATGAAAGTACAGTTTGTTGGGCAACTAGGCTAGGTTTCAACATTGTTAACTTAGTCTTCCGCAATTCTGATTTGGGAGGAAGTTCCGTAATAAAATTTTTATGGTTAGTTTCATGATGACGCTTTAAGTTACTGGCTTTAAAGTGATTGAGTGGCACGTGGCAGATAAGACACACAGGTTTCCCACCCTTAACAGTAAAGGCAAAGCTCTTCTCCCACTTCTGTTTAGAAACTCTATTTTCTTCTTCATATTTCCGTTTCTTACACTTTGTCTGCTCAATCATTTTAATCAACTAAGGGGTTGTATAACTTTCACTTGTATAGCTGAGAAAAATAGCCACTATTTGATCTAAGAAGCCAATTTTAAAACACTCACTCGTTACTACACGCGGCCCGCAGGGTAGCTCGAGGGGTACTGAACACTGTTGAGTGGCGAGTGGTGTTAATTACGTAATTATCCCGCTTAGTGCCTGTCACGCAAAAGAAATTGTCGTACGCATGACGCATTTCATTGTCAATTAAATTTTTCCTTTTTTTTTCATATTTTTTTGTGAAAAAAAAATTATATTTGTATTATGACTTGTCTTTTATGATAAATACAATAAAAACCAAAATTGTCTCGCGAGCAGCAGTTAACCTCGAGAGCTGCATGCGGCTCGCGAGCTGGGGTTTGGCACCGTTGGTATATTTATTTACAAATACGTGTAATAAAGAAACATATCATTAACAATAGACATATCAAAGATTACGGTATCATAGGTACGAGGCACACCTTTGTACCCCTAAGTTCTTTCACGCCCACCAGCTTCTGTGCCCGAAAATTGTGGGTACCTACAGTTAATTGGGGTCGCTGGTCATCCTCATCATCATCCAAGCACACTAGATCCTTCAACGAATTAAAGTTAACGACCCGCCGATTCGCCTTAGCCTTCACGATATATTTCATATCCTCACCCACCCTCACCCGTACCCCATAAGTTTTTGGCCCTGTTGAGACAAAAGAGTCGGCGTATGCGATGTCTCCATACTCATCCTTGATCTCATCAGTTAACTCCCCAAGGAATTCACCAATACGAGGCATGTATTCACCTTCCCTCGTTGTGAATATCACACTATCTGTATCGGCGTACAAACCCCTCAAATCAAGAGAATGCAATAGGCCCCAACGTTTGATGCGTGCGTAGGGCGTTGTGAAGCTGGCTACAGGTATGTTTGTAACCCGTGAGGTATCTGTGGCCAATTCGGTATTGTACTTTATGTAAGTATTATCCACATTCACGATCTCCATGACCTCTTTATCGGGAGCGTTCACATAATCCCAGACTTCACTATAGCTTTGTGCCAAATGAACGTTCCCTTTGCCAGTATTCTTTGCAAATTTTCCCCAAAGACTGTTTAGACACAACTTTGCACTAAAGCGCTTGCCTGGGTTCTTTACAATTTGGGAACGGTCAAGTTGTATACCTTCACGGTCACGGTAACGTTGAATATTAGCAGATTTTTCATCTTCGGTATCAACTCCTCGCGGATACGTTGATGCTTCTACCTTATTCAAAAAAGCGTTTATATATGGCGTGAAAAGGTTGGGTAACTTCTGAAACCTCCACACCTGATCTTGCGCTGGTTGGTTGTATAATTACTTTCCCCATTGCTCTCCTCTGCGAACTTCACGCACAGGGGAAACATGAGCTTGTGGTCTATAACGACGGGTAAGATCGGTATCCATAAATCGCGGGAGGAGCACATCTACGAAAGAAAGGCCGAAATAGTACCCGTTGAAATTTGTTGAGAACACCTCGATGGTGGGCAGATCAGGTCCCACCAGTTTCTCATGTGCACCCACGGGGTACGGATTGTTCTTCATCACGTAGGGAAATAAAGAACAGAAGTCGTAGTAATGGAGTTTCACGCCCTCCGTAGGAGGAAAGTATAGCTTGAAGGGATTTGTACACCCTCCGAACAAGCTATCACCGCATTTCAGAGGATCCAACACCATTGAACGCTTGATCGTGTTTATTTCTTCACGGTACTGTCCATCTGTTTCCATCCGTGAATCATACTTATGCTCCAACAATACTTTGTGAGTGAAGTGGGAGCCTATAAGTTGATCGCGGGTGCGGGTCCACGCAAGACTGTCGGCAGGAGATCTACCGTGGATATCTCCTACGATTCCACACTCAGGACAGGGGCATCCGTGCCACCAGCAACCGTTAAAGGAGTACACATTCTCAACAGTGGCACGGTTTTCGCTTAGACAATCAACCCAAAAAACACGACCATTAACCTCAATGGGTACTTCCCCCGTGTTGCGAGCATGCTTTATGTATACATCTGAATGCTGCTGTATGTGTATGAGCCAGTAAATAGTCTTGTGCCCATAACTTCGGGGACTGTTTCTGTGAATGACGGCTAAGGTGTCTTTAGGCATGAAGTTATTCTTGAACAACGTAAAACATGAGGCGATCGTGTTTGCGACTCGCAACGGATCGCATTTGAAACGGTCTATGTACATCCTTCTAAACGCCTGGAAACATACTCTAAGCACGCGCACATCATTCATGCAATAACGCTCACATTCATCAGCTATATTGTAAGGTTTAGATTCATTAAAACTGTTGTAGTAGCGGTCAAAATCTTCACGTTCATCTGTATTCATACATTCATAGTTAAAGTAATGTTTGGGTAGAGGTAGTCCTACGTAATTTAAAGTTTCGCTAGTGAGGAATGTGTAAGGAAAATATCTTTTTGAAACTTCAGCGGCTACGCCTATCACTTTGGGTAGCTTTGCTAATTTACAAGGTGTGAATAATAAAGTGTCTTTAAACTGTACATTACCTCTTATTTGCATCTGTATTAGTTTGTTGCCTCTTTTCAAGGGATCACCTGTAAATATCTCAGATGACTCGTGCTCAAGCAACTCCTTATAAAGGAACTGTGTGTCAAATTTTGCCCCGTTATGGGCAAGAATATACATAGTCATTTTTTTAACTTGTCCGCTAACTTGACAATATAGGATACAAAGAGTTTCACAGGGCTATCGTGGGCATTCGTTTTAAAAACGTTTGTCCGTTTACCACATTTGTGACACTCATCACACTCGATCTCCATACACTCATCACAGATAGTCTGGCTTACAAGTAAATGTGGAATAACCTCTTTGGTTTCAGCGTTCGTGTATGTTTCTATATCGTAGTACACAGTTATACAAGGGCTGTTTTTAGGGTTAGCGTCTTTCATATAACACACATGCTTTACTCCAACCGCCTTATATTTCTCACGGTATGTAGAACAGTGAATTTCATCACATTTATGCTTCAAATTCCCCCAATTATCCATCATATAAAACAAACCACATTCACAGATTCTCATTTTCCTGCACGTGGCAATTGAGCTCAAAACAATTATTATTGAAAAACGTGCGTCTACACACATCACAATCCCTGTTCTCAGCTTCAACTACACGGCTTTCCCATTTGGAGCTTTTACACTGCTCACATACTATGTGGCAATCTTTAAATGTTTCACTATATCATCCGCAAACTCGATACACCCTTTACACAATGATCCACTTTTATCATAACTCGAGTAAAGGTTCCTTATATTACGGATGGGTAGATACGTTGTTCCTGACAGCCCTAAAATAAGTAGGGGTCTTGTACGATCTCTCACACTGCTTTTAAAGACATACACAGTCCTACGACGATGATCCATTCCAAATACAACTATACGAGCATTCATTTCTTGTTCTACCCTTCTCATCTCTTCAGGACCCATATTACAGTCAAACTCAAGTTTACAGTCTACACCTAGTTTACGGGCACGCTCCACTATCGTAGGCAACCAAATGTTTTTGACCCGTGTATTTAGTACAGTAAACATACAGGCCAAGACTACTGCTATAAAGCCGCAACCACGATCGACGTTTATATGCCGTCTATAAATAGCCTGAGAATTGACGTTAAGAGTATAAGGTGTGGCACTATGACCGGCAACACGGAATACACGGTCAATATTTACCGTGAAGTTGTCTATATTAAAAGCTATACTACTTTGAGAGGCCTGCATTATACGGCCTAATATATACTCTATATCTACAGGTGCCAAGCGTCTGAATGGTATTACTCCCCAAAAATCATCTGACCCGAACCCGAAGGACAGCCGCATTCTGACTTCACGTTCATCGTGGTTCTGAAGGGCAAACTCTACAATACGTTCAACTATGCGTCGCAGTCCGTGTTCAACACCATTGCTATACATGGATCTAAGATCAACCCTGACTATATACAGATTTCTAGTCAAAGCTGGGGTAGGGGTAGCGGTGCGCACCAACTCGAATGTTGTACCATCCTCTACAGAAGGAGAAGCTGCTGCTGCTGTGCAGGATGTACCCGGAATTGAACAGGAATAAGGAGGTTTATTTGAGGAAGGTACTATTGTGGGGGTTGTGTCGTAAGACGTATAGGGTTGGGGCTCTATTACTGGGGGTCTAACAACCGGCGCAATCCTGGCACGCTTTATACCTGACGTGGTGGGCTCTTCATCATGCCTCCGCTTTGAATTATCGCGTGCTACAGGTATCGCTGGTGTGGACTCGGCAGTGGGGATGGAGTCTGTGATCACAACTACACTGTCGTCGGGGTTATATGTAATTTCGATGATGGGGTGCTGTACCTCATCGTCATTCACGGTTCTGTGGGAGAAGAGAAAAACAAGAATGTAGAATATAAGGAACATCATTTAAATATTTATTATATTGTGTAAATGACCCACTTAGGAGTGTGATGTGGTAGAAATGGATTCTGTAGAAAAATTCAGGTCCACAAACCCATCCACATGTATTATATCTGGTCCTACAGGATGTGATAAAACTGTGTTTATGCTTAAAATTATTAAAGAAAAGGGATATGTTCTCAAAATTTGTGCATAGTTGTATGGTGCTATTCGACGTGTCAATCAGTGTTCAACGAGTACCAAGATATTTTGTTCCACAAAGGTGTATATGACGTTCATTCGTTAAAGGAAAATAAACATACAGTCATTGTAATTGACGATCTCATATCGGAGATGGATAAAACGTTTGCCGAGACATTTACAGTATTCTCACACCATCTTAACATTAGCGTGTTCTTCATCAATCAGAATCTATTTTTCAAAAATAGATACATGCGCTATGTGTCGTTAAATAAACAATATCTAGTCTTATTCGTACAAAGTAGAGATTGGGGTATTAGCCAATCAGATGTTCCGGAATCAGAGTAAGGAGTTTTTGGAAGTTTATAAAGAAGCTACAAGCCCGCGTTACGGATATTTGCTTTGCGACCTTCATCCACGAAACACGTTTAGGGTGCTTCTAAGAACGAATATATTTCCAAACGAGCCTGAAACGGTGTATATTCCATAATGACAAAGATGCTAACGAAATACCTTGAATTAATAAAAATCTATCATTGATTGCCACGGGCAATGCAACAGATGTTTTTTTTAAAATATCGACTCAGACTTTTTAAAATGCATCTGTGAAATCTGTCTTAACGTTATAAATTGCAATGTATCAATGAAACCCCCTCAGAAGGCTCGCCTACGCCGTTAGAAGAACATAATACGTAAAAGTCAAGCTGTGGGGAAGAAAAAACGAATTACTATACATAGAGGAGGGTCATTCCTCCCCATCTTATTTTCAGTTTTGGGTCCTTTACTGACTAGATTAAAATAATGAAGAAAGTGGTAGTGATTCCACACGAGGTGTATGCTTCACTGCAAAGTTCAAAGAATACAGACACGGTTCTAGAACCCCGTAAAAGCAGGCTTAAAAGAATGGAGAGCGAATTGTTAGCCCTATTAAACAGTGAAAAAACACCTGATGAGAAAAAGATCTTATCCGAAGAAGCTCTGCAGAAATTTCTTCAAGAGTACGAAAATTATAAGAATCCGACAGAGATTCCCGTGGTTATTAGACACAGCACAGACAAAGATGGGGATGGTGACATAGGGCCTGTGCCCGACGATAGAGCTGGCCTATCAAAGAATAACGGGTCGTCCCAACAACATATTGAGCATGTATTAAAAAGCACCCTCCCACAAACATTGAGGGATAAAGGTTTAAGTCTTTAAAATCTATTGAATGAGAATCCCAACATACAGTGGACCGATACAGGTGAGATCATTGTCGAAGGAGCAAAGGTACAGGGATCGAATATCGTAGACATCGTCCATGATCTGGTGAGAAAGTGGAATAGGCCTTCCCCATCAGGATGGAAGCATATTAAAGCAAGACTACAACAGATAAATATCCCCAAAGCAATGATAGGAAATCTGAACAGGTTAAAAGACTTGGAACATGCATCGTACATGCCACAATTGAGCCTATCTGGAAAATGTCCTCAACTTTTCCAAAGTGAAGGATACCTTTTTAAGTGCCGAGGGCTATTATCAAGCTAAAGACGAAGGTAGTATAAAGGACAAGTTTAAAAATTCTAAAAAGAAGACATGAGTGTTTTGGACGCCTGCATACAACTTTCACATTCCAGGAGAAGTTGCTTGTAAATGGGGTGAATATGAAAATAAAGCTCACCCGCACGAATCCTGAGATATGTTTAAATCTGGGAGCTGATCAAGAAGAGGGAGCAAAACCCGTTGTAATTCACATTATGGAGACACCTCCGCGTAGGCGAGTGAAATTAAGCTCACCAAAACAAATAGAAATTGAGAAAAATTCACTACGTCACAGTAAAATACCCAATTAACAGAGTAGAGATCAAACTATACACGGTGCCAGCAGGGTTGGCATCGAAACAGATAGAAAACATCGCCCTGGGAAATCTAACTAAAAGGATATTAACTGGAATGCAGGAACACAATTCGATGACTGGAACATATAAAAAGAATGCCTTTAAATTCGAGAATTTCGGCCTTAAAAATATAACTGTACGTTAATGGCGTTGCGTTGGGAGGAACATTGGATACGGACTACTCATCAGACGCTGTGTTCCCGCCTTGCGGGAGAGCATATAGTAATCTGGCCAATATTGCAGGTGATTGTGATGAGCTCGGGATTGGGATAACGCAGAAAGAATTCATCGATCAATTTAACCTTTATCCGTTTGACATCACACCTGACTTATCTGCTAGTGTAAATACACACTTAAGTCCACAACAGAGTGAAAATATCTGTCAGATTGGAATTCGCCAAGCCAATAGACGCGCCTATTAGTGTACTAGTATACCTCGAGTCACAAGCCCTAATAAAAGTAGGCAGATTTAGGGGCGTTGTCACTGACTTTTAAAATGGAAGCGAATACACTTCAGAGAGTAATGAATAGTGAAAAAATCACACGTTCCAAATTTATCGGTGTTTGCGAAGAATGAAACATTGAAATTACCAATTACGAGAGATTGCGGTAGTCTTATTGTGAAGAGATGTTATTGGTAGTGAAGGGATTCATTGGTTTGCAATCTATTTTAAAAATATGGACCGCATGTACTATTTTGATTTTCTCGGCACTCAATCGGCACTCAACCCTGGAGTGAATTTTTTGTAGAATTTCTCGATCAGTTGCATACCCCAGAAATTGTATGGAGTCCCTTCCGTCTCCAAGAATATTTTAGTAATACTTGTGGGATGTACTGCCTTTCATTTCTCATGCATATGTCACGTGGTAAAGAATTTATAAATTTCTAAAAATTATTCGACCCGTCACACTCAACGAAACGATGAAATGGTATGCAGACAGAAAAAAAGTCGTTTTCCGATTGTGCGTACTCGTATAGTATGATGTTTTTGTGTATATATATATATATATATATATATATATATATATATATTTGTAAACAATAATGTCAGTTTGTATATTCTGTAGTTTAAGATGGTTATTGTACTAAAAACATGATTTCTTTCATTTAATAAATTGATGAAAATACATTGTCTTCACCGAAAAAAAAAGATCGAAACGTAAAAAAACTTACATTATTTCGTTAATGATGTGACAATCGCTGGGTTGACTGCTCGGTAAAACTTCTACCTCCGTATTCAGGTCCACGACATGCGTTTCTTCAAAACGAAAAGATTGTATAACACGTGTCAAAATCCTCGTCGGACCTTAAAGGAGAAAGAATAAATAATTAGTTCATACTGATTCTTTTTCAATAAGAATCCAATTGTTTAAAACATATGCAGAGTATACATATAGTAAGAGTATTACAATGTGAAGATATCTTTGAACCGCTCAGAGAAGTTCTTTTAAGAGAAAAATGACAAATAACATTTATTATGGAATTTATAAAATTATTTAAAACATGCAGAGGATTGCTATAAAAAATTCAACGAATCAAAACAGGACTTTAGCATAATATTAATTGCAAACTATTCTATAATTGCGGATACCTAAATGAAGCATTAATGTAATGAGATGAATTACTACAACCTTCATATATATGATGAAATATTCCAGAACAGTGCTCTTTCTCCAAATGACAGGCTCACTAAATAACCAGTTTGCGAATAATTGGCTACAAAAAAAAAATTACAGGCGCATAACTACTTACATTTCTAAGGCAATCCCTTGCGCCGGATCATAAGGAACGTCAATGCAAATATCATCAACGGATTGCGTTGGAAACAATCCATCCCGATCGGCTGCGTTAAAAAGATTAATTATTGGCAACGCGACAGTCTCCATCTTCATATAAATCCGGTAAACTGTAAAGTTCTGATTCATGACGGAGGGAATGTTTATTCACTGGTGAAAATAACTACTGTGACTCCCAGCTGAAAATATTTCCTTTTATATGCATGATCCCCAAGCACCACCCCAAAAGACTAATAGGCGGTTCGTAAATTTGATGACTGGTTGTGAATAGCAATCGTATACCAATCGTAACACCTATATTACGGGTTCACGCTTTGGACGTCCTGATTGGTTGACTATTGTTGTCTTTATCTTCTCTCCGTAGATTTAATGTTCACATCTCAAAGTGTATTGCCACCTGCAATATCTACCACGACAATATTTGCGCCCATACTATTCTCGGTTTTCCCATTTTAGAACCCACCCCTTTAGGCAATATCCATCACCCCTTTGCAACATTGATCAACATTTTCCACTTGCAATCTCTATCACGACAATATTTTGCATTATTATTATTTGCGGTCATTCTATGCGATCCTCAATTTTGATTCATGTATTCGGTTTGACTTTTTACTTGCCAATTCTCGCGTAAGAGTGTGATTAAATTGTGTTTAGTTCGTGAAAATGAATATCTAGTTGGGCTGGTAGATAAATGGGCGCCGTAGGTATCCTAGTGGTTAAGACGCTGGGGTGCTGATCGGAAGTTGAGAGAGTGAGTCCGGGCGATGACTGTGATTTCTTGGTACATACAATCCCCGATGAACCGGGTGTACCTATGTGGAGTAAAAGAAATCAGCTCACTATTTCACCATGCCAACTCGAGAGGAGGGGGGATAAGCTTAATCTTCGTGGAATCATCGCACGTAATAGTAATGATATGGCAATCGCTGGGTTGACTGCTCTGTAAAACAGCGCCATTTCTTGACTGGTTGTCTAATGCAAACCCTTTAAGTTGATTTCTGATCAATATAATTTTTAACAGTGATTTCAAATCAATAATGTGTGTGTGTGTGTGTGTGTGTGTGTGTTTGTGTGTGTTAATTTTGAAAAAAATGTGCAAGAAGCCATTATAATAATAATAATTTTTCATTTTCATTTCATTTCAATAACAGAGACAATGTAAAGTTTTAATACAACTATGAAGATACCATACAAATTACACGCGAAGAAAAATAAAATAGATTTATATATATTGTGCTACCAGGGAAACAAAATTTGGAGTCGAGAGAGGTAATGGACGGATTTAGGTCAAATGGACCTTTCCTCGGGCAAGTCAAGTGAGTTTTTACGCATATCGAGTTTACCTCGATGATATATCTTAGGTATTTAGTGCACACATAACCACCACAAACATTCCCCATTTTCTTCGTTCGTATTTATATGGTTTTAGTGCACACATACCCACCACAAACAATCCCAAATTCTTCGTTCAAGTTGTGTATACAATTAACTATTTTGATTGTATATTTATTTTCTATATATTTCATGAAATATATATATATATATATATATATATATATATATATATATATATATATTGTTGCATATGGGAATATGATAAGGAAATTCATTCCTTAATCAAAGGTTAATTTAGCCAATAAATAATTTGGAAACAATCACGTGAGCTTATGTATATATTTAAGTTCAGGTTTTAACTTCATTAATAATTACAATATTGAAAACAATCAATAGGAGTCCAGAGGGGTTCTCTCTATGTGGTATTGGACGGACTTAGGTCAAGTTAACCGCAAAGGTTCACCGCAAAGATTCACCTTTTTGTCCGACACTTCACCTGTTCCGAGTTTGTACAGTTAGATTTTTTTTTCGAAAGGCAGCACAAAGTTATTTCAAAGAAAAGATCGCGGACAAGTTTAGATATTTAAAAAGTTGTATGAATTAAAATTTTTAAGTAATTATTATTCAGTATGTTTGTAAGATTTTTTCTTTTAAATGTACAAGTTCTTTACATGATGAATAATATATATATATGCTGCAAACCCACAAGGAAAAAGAAAAACGATTCCACGGCCTTTCGTGTATTCAAAGCTACACCTCGTCAGGGAATGAAGATAAAAGACGAGATGCCCATAAATATATACAACGTACAAGAAAAACAAAACAATTACCACATACTTAACAAGGGTTAATGAGAGGCAAAAGAAATTTTAACATGATATCGTCAATTTTATACGTCCCCGCACTGTTATTGAAATTGTTTTTAAAATGAATAAATGCACATTCTAGAATATTTCTTTCTAATATATCTGTTTTTAACAAGCGCTTTAGAATTATCCCACTTGATGCTATGGTTACATCTATACATATGGTTAAATAAAGCATTGGAATTATTAGCTGTTCTACAAGCATATTTATGCTGTTTTACCCTAATATCTAACGTTTTACCGGTTTGGCCTATATATACTGAGTTACATTGTGTACATCCGATCGAATACACACAACCAACAACATTATCAGGGCTATTCTTTATTAGGCGTGATTTAACAGTATTATTATACTTAAAGATTACATTAATGCCAATTGCTTTAAGTACAGTTGGAAGGTATTGAAAATTAACATGGTAAGGTAGGCTAAGGATATTTTTACACTGAAATTCCTTTACAATTACATTATTATAATACTTATTCTTGGCTTTCTTAAGACAGTTATCTAAAAATGAAATAGGATAACATAATTTAGTACCAATATTCATGATATTGCATAACTCGGAATCTAAAAATTCAGGACTGACAACTCTCAATGCTCGAAGAAACATAGCAGAGAAAATAGAGGATTTAATCGAAGGATGATGGTCAGAATAAAAATGCACATAAGAGTTATTGTTAGTAGGCTTACGGTAGACTTCATATTTGAACTGATTAGAGCATCTCCAAATTTTTAGATCAAGAAAAGATAGGCTTCCATCATTCCATCATTCCCCTAATGACCCTAATTTCAAATTGGTAAGCTTTGATGTATGCTCGCTATTCACAAAAGTCCCTGTTGATGACCTACTTGATTTTTTTAAAGATAAGATCTCTGATTATTCTTTCCCTGTTCAACACAACACTCTTATTGAGTTAATTAAGCTTTGTGTCAAAGATTGTAAATTTCAGTTTGAAAATAAGTTTTATGCTATGTCGTTTGGATTGGCTATGGGAAATCCCCTTTCACCTGTACTAGCTAATTTATATATGGAATTTTTTGAAAGTAGAACTTTGCCTACGATTGTTAATTTTAACCTGGTTTGGTACAGGTATATAGATGATATTTTATGCCTTTGGCCTAATAATTTGGATGTGGACTTATTTCTTGGTAGGCTCAACAATTTAGTCCCATCTATTAAGTTTACAGTTGAAAAAGAAAATGATGGAAGCCTATCTTTTCTTTATCTAAAAATTTGGAGATGCTCTGATCAGTTCAAATATGAAGTCTACCGTAAGCCTACTAACAATAACTCTTATGTGCATTTTTATTCTGACCATCATCCTTCGATTAAATCCTCTATTTTCTCTGCTATGTTTCTTCGAGCATTGAGAGTTGTCAGTCCTGAATTTTTAGATTCCGAGTTATGCAATATCATGAATATTGGTACTAAATTATGTTATCCTATTTCATTTTTAGATAACTGTCTTAAGAAAGCCAAGAATAAGTATTATAATAATGTAATTGTAAAGGAATTTCAGCGTAAAAATATCCTTAGCCTACCTTACCATGTTAATTTTCAATACCTTCCAACTGTACTTAAAGCAATTGGCATTAATGTAATCTTTAAGTATAATAATACTGTTAAATCACGCCTAATAAAGAATAGCCCTGATAATGTTGTTGGTTGTGTGTATTCGATCGGATGTACACAATGTAACTCAGTATATATAGGCCAAACCGGTAAAACGTTAGATATTAGGGTAAAACAGCATAAATATGCTTGTAGAACAGCTAATAATTCCAATGCTTTATTTAACCATATGTATAGATGTAACCATAGCATCAAGTGGGATAGTTCTAAAGCGCTTGTTAAAAACAGAGATATAATAGAAAGAAATATTCTAGAATGTGCATTTATTCATTTTAAAAACAATTTCAATAACAGTGCGGGGACGTATAAAATTGACGATATCATGTTAAAATTTCTTTTGCCTCTCATTAACCCTTGTTAAGTATGTGCTAATTGTTTTGTTTTTCCTGTACGTTGTATATATTTATGGGCATCTCGCCTTTTATCTTCATTCCCTGACGAGGTGTAGCTTTGAATACACGAAAGGCCTTGGAATCGTTTTTCTTTTTCCTTGTGGGTTTGCAGCATTCATTCATTTCACGTGTTTTATTGTGAAATTCATCCCATATATATATATACCGTACATATATACACACAAAGCGTTTAAAGTGTGTACTGTTATTTTGTGTGAATTTTTCTTTTATTGTTAATTAAATATACTAGGATGAAGATTCAGGTATACCTTATTAGGGTGAGTTGCTAGATACCATCATTTAATTTTATTTACATGAGTTTCCAAATAGTGTTTTAAATTGTTCAGGTATACCTTATTAGGTTGAGTTGGTAGATACCAACTCTTATTTATTTATTTATTAATTAAAGGCAAGACCGACTTTCTCCTTAATTTTGTTCAGCAAAAGAACTAAGGTACTTTTGCATTATCCTCCCAACACTAATTTTTTTTTATAATGGCGGCGAGCTGTTTTTACCGTAACCTAACCTAATCAAACCTAACCTAACCTAATACCAACACAAATTTTTTTTATAATGGAAGGAAAATAAAGTACCATAACCAAAACCAAACCAACATAAAAAAATTAGTGTTGGGAAGATAATGCAAAAGAACCAGAACTAATTATTTAAACGTCGTTCAACTTAATATTAATAATAAAAGAAATACACTAGACAATTGGCTTAGCAAAAGAAATCGTTCCAATAACATATTCTCTAAGAATAATATTCAATTTACCTATAATTCGCTTTCATTTATTCTAACACCTTAAAATGTATACTGTATATTTACTTTTGACAATCCTTTCTATATATTGTCCGAAGTGAATGAAAAAACAAATTGCAGCAGGAAAAATAAACTACTAACCTATATATATATATATATATATATATATATATATATATATATATATATATATATATAAAAGACAGCCAATTATTTCAACTAAATTCAGCTAAAGTGTTTACTTACTCTCATTCCTTTCTTTGAAAGCATCTCTGGAAAAAAATGTATAAATTCGAAACAGTTGAACCCTCGAGCTGACCGCAAAGGCTGACGACAAAGGTCCATTAGGCCTAATTTCATCCCATAACCTAAGTAACACCTCTCTCCACTCCTATTATTGTTAGCATCACTGTTATTATCATAATGAAGTTAAAACAACATATATGTATGTACATAAGTACCACTTGATTGTTTTCCAATAGACTAAATTAGCCTTTGATTAAGTAATAAATTTCCTTATCATATTCCCAATGCAACAATATATATATATATATACAGAAAGAATCGAAAACTGAAGACGGCACACACACACACACACACACACAGAAAGAGTTTTGTTTATTCTATATGGATATAATATTCACAGCTTTAATTATCAGAAGTATATTGGAACTCATTTACCGAGTTTATAACGGCACGTAAGTAGTCACAGCAAAATTTTTTAAAAATATAAATAAAGGAATAAAAAAGAAAAACAAAAATATTTATAATATCTTTATTATAAAATCCTCTAGTTAAGATCCTAAAGGGGGAAGTTCGTTTTGACGAGGGTCAAACTTTTCACTCCGCCTTAGACCTACAGTTTAACGTTGAATCCTAACTAAGCTGCAGCACGAGCAGGCTGAAATTACAATGTCATCGCCCGGACTCGAACTCTCAACCAGCACCCCAGCGTCTTAACCACTAGGATACCGATAGCGCCCATTATCTACCAACCCAAACAGACATTCATTTTCATGAGCTAAACACAATTTAATCACTCTCCTACGCGAGAATTGACAAGTAGAAAGTCAAGCCGAATACATTAATTAAAGTTGAGGATCGAATAGCATGACCGCAAACATATATTTTGCAAATATTTGAAACCATCGTGGCAATTAACACACACACACACACACACACATATATATATTATATATATATATATACAGGGTGAGTCAAAAGTAGCGCCCGATTTCTGTTTTTTCGGCTGTCAGATTCTTTCTGGGAAGTCATGTTGTTAATAATTGTCTTGCAGATTATTAATTTTCTTAGTTTATTTATTTTTGTTTTTGTTTTGCAGGTTATTGCTGAGAGTTTGGAAAGTTACTGAATTTGCACCAAATTGAACCATGAATTACCTTTCAATGAATCAACGCATTGCGGCCGTGAAACATTACTACAAATGTAATGAACAACCAACGATGGCGGCACGCCGTTTGGCACAGGAATTCGATATTAACCCACCCCAGGGAAGAAACATACGATTGATTGTCGAGAAATTTGAAGCAACAGGGTCGGTAGCCACTGCAAAGAAGTCCGGTCGTCCGAAAACGGCAACGAATGTAGCTAAGGCTGAAGAAGCCATCAGGAGACTGGAACAAAGTCCGCAAAAGTCAACTCGCCGTTTATCTGCAGAGTTGGAAGTGAGCCAATCAAGTGTTATCCGTATCCTTCACCAGAAAAAATGGAAACCTTACATTCCACGCTTACTGCATGCCCTTCATGATGGAGATGACGACCGCCGTCTTCAATTTTGCGAAGAGTTCTTAGCTAAACTTGACGAAGAGGACACAATGCTAGACAAAATCTGGTGGTCAGATGAGGCATGTTTTAAGCTTAACGGCACAATTAACAGACACAATTGTGTCTACTGGGCTGCGGAGAACCCAAGAGTGACAGTTGAGAAGGAGGTAAATTTACCTGGCGTGACAGTTTGGGCAGCCATATCTCCATTAGGGATAATTGGACCCTTTTTCTTTGAGGGATCTGTCACTGCAGAAATTTACCTGGATATGCTGCAAACCTTCTTTTGGCCCAGGGTACAAGATCAGGACTGTTATTTCCAGCAAGATGGAGCTCCACCTCATTATGGACGTCATGTTCGTCAGTGGCTTGATGAAAACTTTCCCGGAAAGTGGATCGGCCGCCGCGGTCCGATCGAGTGGCCGGCACGCTCCCCAGACCTTACACCTCCAGATTTCTTTCTTTGTGGGCTCATGAAAGACCTTGTTTATCGTGAAAAGCCTCGTACCATTCAGGAATTGAAGGCTCAAATCACTGCAAAGTTTGAGGAAATTGATATCGAACTCTGCAGGCGTGTGTGCCACTCTGTGCCTGCTCGGCTGCAATTGTGCATCGATCACGAGGGAGGGCACTTTGAAAATTGCAAGTAAAACAGCTTGGTACAGTTCCGTAATAATTTTCCCCCGAATAAATGGTTAGATAAACATGTCATTCATTTATTTCTACCTTCTTGTACACTGTAATACAAATGGCAAACAAACAATCAACTGACAGAAATCGGGCGCTACTTTTGACTCACCCTGTATATATATTATATACCCAAATCCACAAGTCAGGAATCTTGGAAAGCTGAGAATAGTATGACCGCAAAAAATATTGCACAAAAACATTCTGCTTGTAGAGATCTTCTAGATTTCTTATTTTCTAATGATCTTTGTGTCATCGGATGTTACTGTGCTGGCTCTGGTAATGAGCTATGTCAGGATTATGAAGAGTGGCGGCGCTAATTCTGTTTCTTGTGGTACTGAGCTGAGCGGCTCTGATGAAGATATTCCTATAACGACTTGCCGCCGCTCAAGTTGTCCATCTCCCTATCCAAAATTGGAAAAATTGAGGATCAAATAGTATAACCGCAAATAATAATAATAATGCAAAATATTGTCGTGATAGAGATTTGCAAGTGCCAATACACGATGTCAGCATTAAATCTACGGAGAGAAGATAAAGACACCGTTGGTCGACCAATCAGGACGTCCAAAGCGTGGGCCCGTTATATCGGTGTTACGAATGACCAGAACTGCACAGCATACTCCAGGGAACCAGGGAATTGTACAGAGAGAACAAAATCTCCTTGTTTCCGCCTCCTAATATAACCCGATCGCTTTCTCTGTTTGTGGTATTTACTTTACCTATAAGTTCTGTGGCGCGTGCAACAGGCTACCTTCAGAAGAGAACAGTTCTTCTGCGGTTCAGTTCAAGGAAATGGATAGGCCGAACCTTGCACACTATTTGCGGTGTAGGAATTTTTTCCCCTGGAACCGTAACCACTGATACATCCTCGGTATGGGATGCATTACTTATTGAGGTACTTCTTGTCCTTGTAACTCCCTATCTTTCATGTACACGTTCCACATTGTGTCCGGCAACTAATACAGAAACTCCTTCCAAAATTGTTGTGAAAGAAGCTTTATGCAAAAATGTAATGAAAAAAGAACAGCTTCAGAGTTCATTCACACCATGCGTACACTTATCTCGTGTACACTGCTACTGGAAAATAAAACGCACCACTGAAACTCTAGACTCATTTAAAATAACCTAAAGTATGCATATATCATCCCTCAATTTCGTACAATTTTTTTCTACAACGCATTCTTTCATCTCCTTGGACTATCTCGTGATGGGAGGCCGTTCTCTGCGCCCAGATGATGTAGTGACCTGTGGTACGGGTGCTACGTAAAACTGTAGATACCCTTCGTCAAATGACCTTAGATATTGCGAAGGGAGTTAAACAGCCCATATCAATCAATCGACAGAATGCACTGACGACGCAACGTCATATACATCCGGTTACAACAACCAAATATGAATTATATGACAACCAAACCTAATGGTTACGTTGATTACGACACAACTGGATTGAAGTTTGTATCCCAACCATGGTTAGTGAATTAACTTTTGGATTAACCTTTTGGACTAGTGCAATTTATTTTTTTTAAGTACGTATGTATGTATGTACGTATATATATATATATGTGTGCAGCAGTTATACGAGTACATTTTATGCATAAGAGACAGATTTGTGGCTGAAGATATGCTAATAATTTTTAACTAAACGTAACTATCGTACGCAATACGATATTTCTGTGACCTTTCTAAACTATTTTCTGTTCTTATATATAAATGATTTTGTCATAAATAAATTTATGCAAATAAATTATATTAACATAGTGATGGAATGCATTGTACAAATTATACCATTGTTGCGAATTATCATTTAAACTAAACGTGCTTCTAAAATCGACATCGTTGAACCCGTGTAAGTACTTGAAAACCTCGATAAGTTGACCGCGCAGCCTCAGCGTTTCCAGCGAAAACAATAGGATGCTCATTTATCTACCAACCAACCAGACATTTTCCTGCATTTTCACGAACTAAACACATTTGATTCACACTCCGGTGCACTATTTGAGAGAAACATGTTCCCATATTTTTCCTTTTTGCCTAGCAAACGATACTCCTCTCTAAATTGTATTACATACTCACGCAGACCGTTGGCCACTATCTTACTACAAACCTCATGATATATATTAATGTAGTGGTAAAACTACTTAAGATTCTCCATGATGACGAGATTTACATTTTCAGTCGCAGGGTACGAGTACTCGGTATGATGCAACATGACATAATTTCGCTTGTCGCACCACTCATCAAGATTCACTAACCATATCCGTTGGTTCTCTTCTGCACGTGTTGTTTCTTCTACTTTACTGTATATGTAAGTTTTTATAAAGTTTAGTCGTACAACATAGTTCAATACATCACTTGTACCACGAAATCCTGCAATGCTCTCGCCGGAATAGCCGTAGAGTATTTGTACCTCTTGTTCCTTCGCACGGTTCAATGTAGCCTTAAAAGCATCAAAGGATGGTAGAATAGGGTCTTTCAGTGTTCACCACATCTTCACACTTTACCGAATATCACTTCATAAAAGTCGAGTACGCAATATTAAAGGTAGCCATCACTACTTTTCGTCTACGTGAGATTTCTTCAAATACACGTCTGAGATGCACGGCTTGCAGCGCTCAACTGAGCACGCAGGGGTAGAGATATGCCCAGGTAATAGCAGGGGTCATGTGACAGATCATACAGGGGGCGGAGCTTAGGACAGATTAATTCAAATGAATGAATTTATTATCTTACCACCTGTTAATTTCTAGGAGAAAGAATAAGCGCGAGATATCCCATTATAAAAGTTACGCTAGGAGTTCCGGCGGTACTGGGGCACAATAGTACCCCGGGTAGAGTTTAAGGGTTAATCTTACAAAAACTCGTAATAATTTTGATACTACGATTTCAAGGTTTTACGCACTTCTCTGTTCATAGTTAAACATAGGTGTAAGTTTTCTTCAAAACTGATATTTAGTCAGGTTAAAACTTAAGCTTACATAATGTTTAGTTAACTTTAAACTTTCTTTTTGTTATGCATTAAAACCAATTACTTATTTGAGGTTTGATAGTTCTTCCTCTTTCGAGCTCTGTTATCTGAAAGCTCTTCACTCTTTGGTCCTTAAGGTTTTCAGTCCTATTTATTAACGTTGTCTTTAAAGGATAGGACGTACAAATGAATTCTTACTGTGATAACTTTATTTTCAAATGAAAGGAGTTAAGTTTCTTTAGAGGAGTATTGAGCTGGTGAAGGAGAGAGTAGGTCTTCTCTTACAAATCCCACTTTTATAGTATTCAATTCTTGAGTGAAATCCTATCACTGCTAAATTTTACATACAAGTTGTATGTCAATTAGGCATTTGAACGAAACGTTTTTGTAACACTGAATTCGATGTGTAACTTTAGCGTAACTTCTCCAGATTCAGGGGCGTCCGCAGGATTTTTCGCAAGGGGGGGACAAAACTAACTTATTAGTTCTTAGTTCTTGTTAGTTCTTTATTAGGTAGAAAAAAAATGCACTGCGACCACTGCGAGTAAAAACCGTCATCTCCCCTTATCATAGCCTGTTTTCGGTGCTAAATTTATGTACTTAGTAATACTTAGTAATACTAAGTACATAAATTTAGCACCGAAAGCAGGCTATGATAAGGGGAGATGACGGTTTTTACTCGTAGTGGTCGTACTGCATTTTTTTTCTACCAGTCAAGTCCATTTTTTATATATGTTATATATGTTATATGATACTATGATTAACTATAATCGTGTAAGTTTCAGTGAAATTGACCAAAAGGTTTTCGAGAGAAAAAAATAAATAAAACACTCAATATAATGATCTTTGCAAATAATTCCATTACTATATCTTTCAGTATAGTTTATTTAACACTTCTAAGTTCAACGACACGGCACTTCGGTAAAGTAAAGGTAAAGTAAACGACATTTCCTTGAATGTGGAAACACTGACTGAGCTGCAGTAGAATTATAGAAGTCGTTGCGTGAGCAAACACAAATTTCCAAGGGAGGGCAACTGCCCCCTCTTGCCCCCCCCTCCGGACGCCCATGTCCAGATTGATATATATATAATGTTAATAGCTCTGGCTGATGAATTTATGTTAACACAAGAAATAACAGAAAACACAAGAAAAAACAACTGCATAGATTTGGTGATCACAAACACCAACCTAATAGATACACAACCCCAACTATATATAATATCGGATTAAAACATTATTGAAATAACCAATATGAAAGCAACAAGAAAGGAAAGAACACGAACGACAGAAAGAAGCAATTTTGAAGTATTTAATTTTCACACCAAAGGTATAAACTGGGGAGATGTTGCGTCCAGCATGGAAGTAATAGATTGGAAATCCATCTTCGTGGCCAGGTCAACGGAAGAGATGATAATGACCTTAGAGAAGACGCTCGAAATTGTGGAAAGACGTCCCAAAAATACAACAAATGGGAAAGAGAAACAGGTTCGAGAGACAAAAGAGGTCGTTGTTGAGGACCCCAACATACAGTGGACCGATACAGGTGAGATCATTGTGGAAGGAACAAAGGTACAGGGATCAAATATCGTAGTCTTAGAATATTATCCTAAGGAAATGCCTAATTCTTAACGTAACTTAACTGAACCTAAACTAACTTACACTTCTTTAGGGTGAATTTCACACTTAAACACATGAAATGAATGAATGATGCAAACCACAAGGAAAAAGAAGAAATGTTTCCAAGTCCTTTCATGTAATCAGCAGTACACCTCGTTGGGGAATGGAGAAGGCGAGTGACGAAAATATATACATATGTACAACGGAACAGAGAAATAAAGAGATTAGCTTATGGTTAACAAGCATTCATTAAAAGCGAAAGACATTTTACCAAGATATTGTTAATTTTATACATTCCATATTCTATTCTTACTACTACTAATGGGAACAAAACCTTGGTTTAACTTTATTGTTCTAATGCTAGCAGCAACAGAGAGGAGTTTTTCAGAAATTGCCGTCGCCATCCATCTCCTGTCTCACATTTGTGCCCGGAATCGTGCAAAGTCTGTTCTTCGAGTCGCCAAAATTTCCTTCATAAGCCATGCGTGGTGGTGCTTCCAGGCTTTGTCAAAAATAAAGGAGATCGTCCTGAACTTACCTTTAAAAACCTCCTCCATTCCAACCTACCTTTTTTATACAGGAAGGAAGGGCCAGGGGTGAATGTCTGCAGAAAAGCTACTCCCATTGAGGAAGAAGTTGATACCCAAATTCAAGGTCCAGGGTCGAGATGCCTATATACTCTGCGTTTGAAAGATTGGAGGGCATAGACAGGTGGAAAGATGGATTGAGGAAAAATGTTCCAGAGTTGATCGGTTGATTAAATGAGATTCAAAATATCAATATTCCGTAAGTTAGAGAGCTGGACAGAAAAAGAATGGGAATGTGTAGAAAGATTGGTACTGCGTGCTCTTCATAAAGAAGGAGACATGCAGTTGGAGTGTTGAGAAGAGCAATGTCTGATATAATAGTGATAGTAAAGAGAGAATGATGCAACATTGCGGCGAAGTGAGAGGTACTGAAGGCAGTCAGTAAGAGGAGGGGAACTGATGAGACGAAAAACCTTTGATTCTACTCGGTTAAGTACAGCTGTGTGAGTTGAACTACCCTACACATGAGAAGCGTACTCCATACAAGGGTAGACCAGAACCTTGTACAGAGACAGCAACTGAGTGGGGTGAAGAAACTGCAGAACCGGTACAACACACCCAACATCTTAGAAACTGATTTAGAAAGAGAGTACAGAGGCATGCAAGAAGTAAATAGACACCCTTAATTTTATGGTAAAATGTATGCATCCAATTTTTTTGTCATTATTATGACTAATATTCGTTTCCTACATTTCTATCCTTGAAGAAGGACTTATGCCAATATTCTCAAGTGGTCAAATTGAAAAAGACAGCTGCCTGTTCATGGAAGATGGAGCCCCATGCCACACTGCAAAAAAGACGAAAGAATGGGAGGAGCGAAATGGTATCAAACGACTTCCTTGGCCGAGTCAGTTCCCTGACATGAACCCCATAGAACACGTGTGGGCAATACTAGACAAGACTTTACGTAAAAAACAAAAAACCAGCAACATGATCAGAATTGTTGAATCTTTTACGCCAAATTGTTACAGCAAAATCTGGGCTGTCTATTTACTTCTTGCATGACTCGGTATATGTGTTCTTTCCAGGAAAGACCACAAGAGAAGGAAACAATAAGAATGTTAGAAATGGAGAAACTGGGTTTTTGAAGCACTGAAAGTCACATGGTTTTCTCTGCCTCAGCTTGAGATAGCAGAAAGATCAGAGGTCAGGTGTACCATAGCCTTCCTACGCGAAGCACGGAGTGACTGTTGGGTGGGACGCTTTATGAAACGGGTGGAGAAGAAGAGTGGAATCATCGACATAGGAGTGGATAGGGCAGAGAGTGCGACTTAATAGATCATTGATCAATAAAAGTTAAAGAGTGGGTGACAGGACAGAATCTGAGGAACATCACTGTTAATAGCTTTAGGAGGAGAACAGTGGCCATCTACATCCGCATCTATAGATCGTCCAGAAAGGAAAATAGAGAGGAAGGCACAGGTAGAAGGATTGAAACCAAAATTTAGCAGTTTCGAAATTAAAGATTTGTTCCAGACTCTATCAATAATTAATGTTTCACCGAAATCCCAGAAAGGGGATGAACAAGAGTTAGAGAGATATGCAAGAAGATCGCCAGTAGAGTTTACCTTGTAGAACCCATACTGACGATCTGAAAGAAAACTGTGAGGAGAGGTGATTAAGAATTTTCCTATTAAAGATGGAATCAAAAACATTACAAAGGCAAGAAATCAAAGCAAATGGAAGATAGTTGGAGGGTTCAGAGCTGTCACCCTTCTTTGGGACATGTTGAATGAAAGCGAACTTCCAGTAGGAAGGAATAGCATCAGATGAAAGACAAAGACGAAAGAGTTTTCCACGGATAAGATGTCTTTAGGCATGAATTTGTTCTTGAACACTGTAAAGCACAATGAGGCGATTGTGGTTGTTTCAGACATAATTATGTCATAGGAATAGTACTCGAATCGTTCAAGGTTGAGTTGGAAGCGAAAGTTCGAGCGAATAGTTCAGCTTTGTGAAGAGAAGAGATGGCAACTGAGCCAGATTGGAAAAGGGGAGGAGTCGAAGGACATGTAAAGTTGATGGAGAGGTTCTTAATTATATGCCAGAAAGAGCGAGAAGACTTAGAATTGTATAGATTTTCACAATTTTATTGCATGAAGGAAATTTTGGCGACTCGAAGAACAGATTTTGCACGATTCCGGGCACAAATGTGTGACAGGAGATGGATGGCGACGGCAATTTCTGAAAAACTCCTCTCTGTTGCTGCTAGCATTAGAATAAGTAAACTTAAACCAAGGTTTTGTTCCCATTAGTAGTAGTAGGAACAGAACATGGAATGTATAAAATTAACAATATCTTGGTAAAATGTCTTTCGCTTTTAATGAATGCTTGTTAACCATAAGCTAATCTCTTTATTTCTCTGTCCCGTTGTACATATGTATATATTTTCGTCACTCGCCTTCTCCATTCCCCAACGAGGTGTACTGCTGATTACATGAAAGGACTTGGAAACATTTTTTCTTTTTCCTTGTGGTTTGCATCATTCATTCATTTCATGTGTTTAAGTGTGAAATTCACCCTAAAGAAGTGTAAGTTAGGTTAGGATCAGTTAAGTTACGTTAAGAATTAGGCATTTCCTTAAGATAATATTGGTATGTCTACGATATTTGATCCCTGTACCTTTGTTCCTTCCACAATGATCTCACCTGTATCGGTCCACTGTATGTTGGGGTCCTCAACAATGACCTCTTTTGTCTCTCGAACCTGTTTCTCTTTCTCATTTGTTGTATTTTTGGGACGTCTTTCCACAATTTCGAGCGTCTTCTCTAAGGTCATTATCATCTCTTCCGTTGACCTGGCCACGAAGATGGATTTCCAATCTGTTACTTCCATGCTGGATACAACATCTCCCCAATTTATACCTTTGGTGTGAAAATTAAATATTTCAAAATTGCTTCTTTCTGTCGTTCGTGTTCTTTCCTTTCTTGTTGCTTTCATATTGGTTGTTATTTCAATAATGTTTTGATCCGATATTATAGTTGGGGATATTTCTATATTATCTATCAATTTGTGTATCTATTAGGTGCTGTTGTTTGTGATCACCTAATCTATGCAGTTGTTTTTTCTTGTGTTTTCTGTTATTTCTTGTGTTAACATAAACTCACCAGCCAGAGCTATTAGCATTATGTATATATCAATCTGGAGAAGTTACGCTAATATTATACCTCGAATTCAGTGTTACAAAAACGTTTCGTTCAAATGCCTAATTGACATACAACTTGTATGTAAAATTTAGCAGTGATAGGATTTCACTCAAGAATTGAATACTATAAAAGTGGGATTTGTAAGAGAAGACCTACTCTCTCCTTCACCAGCTCTATACTCCTCTAAAGAAACTTAACTCCTTTCATTTGAAAATAAAGTTATCACAGTAAGAATTCATTTGTACGTCCTATCCTTTAAAGACAACGTTAATAAATAGGACTGAAAACCTTAAGGACCAAAGAGTGAAGAGCTTTCAGATAACAGAGCTCGAAAGAGGAAGAACTATCAAACCTCAAATAAGTAATTGGTTTTAATACATAACAAAAAGCAAGTTTAAAGTTAACTAAACATTATGTAAGCTTAAGTTTTAAACTGACTTAATATCAGTTTTGAAGAAAACTTACGCCTATGTTTAACTATGAACAGAGAAGTGCGTAAAACCTTGAAATCGTAGTATCAAAATTATTACGAGTTTTTTGTAAGTTTAACCCTAAACTCTACCGGGGTACTATTGTGCCCCAGTACCGCCGGAATCCTAGCGTAACTTTTATAATGGGATATCTCGCGCTTATTCTTTCTCCTAGAAATTAACAGGTGGTAAGATATTAATAAATTCATTCATTTGAATTATCTGTTCCTAAGCTCCGCCCTGTATGATCGGTCACATGACTCCTGCTACTACTGGGCATATCTCTACCCCTGCGTGCTCAGTTGAGCGCTGCAAGCCGTGGATCTCAGACGTGTATTTGAAGAAATCTCACGTAGACGAAAATAGTGATGGCTACCTTTAATATTGCATACTCGAGTTTTATGAAGTGATATTCGGTAAAGTGTGAAGATGTGGTGAACACTGAAAGACCCTATTCTACCATCCTTTGATGCTTTTAAGGCTACATTGAACCGTGCGAAGGAACAAGAGGTACAAATACTCTACGGCTATTCTGGCGAGAGCATTACAGGATTTCGTGGTACAAGTGATGTATTGAACTATGTTGTAGGACTAAACTTTATAAAAGCTTATATATACCGTGAAGTAGAAGAAACAACACGTGCAGAAGAGAAGCAACGGATATGGTTAGTGAGTCTTCTTGATGAGTGGTGCGACAAGCGAAATTATGTCATGTTGCATCATACCGAGTACTCGTACCCTGCGACTGAGAATGTAAATCTTGTCATCATGGAGAATCTTAAGTATTTTTACCACTACATTAATATATATCATGACGAGGTTTGTAGTGAGATTGTGGCTAAAGGTCTGCGTGAGTATTTAATACAATTTAGAGAGGAGTATCGCTTGCTAGGCACAAAGGAAAAATATGGGCACATGTTTCTCTCAAATAGTGTGCCGGTGTGAATAAAATGTGTTTAGTTCGTGAAAATGCAGGAAAATGTCTGGTTGGTTGGTAGATAAATGAGCATCCTATTGTTTTCGCTGGAAACTCTGAGGCTGCGCGGTCAACTCATTGAGGTTTTGAAGTTCTTACACGGGTTCAACGATGTCGATTTAGAAGCATGTTTAGTTTAAATGATAACTCGCAACAATGGTATAATTTGTACAATGCATACCATTACTATGTTAATATAATTTATTTGTATAAATTTATTAATGACAAAATCATTTATATATAAGAACAAAAAATAGTTTAGAAAGGTCACAGAAATATCGTATTGCGTACGATAGTTACGTTTATTAAAAATGATTAGCATATCTTCAGCCACAAATCTCTCTTATGCATAAAATGTACTAGTATAACTGCTGCACATTTATATATATACGTACATACATACATACATACGTACGTACATAAAAAAATAATTTGCACTAGTCCAAAAGGTTAATTAATCCAAAACTTAATTCACTGACCGTGGTTGGGATACAAACTTCAATCCAGTTGTGGCGTAATCAAGGTAACCATTAGGTTTGGTTGTCATATAATTCATATTTGGTTGTTGTAACCGGATGTATACGACGTTGCATCGTCAGTGCATTCTGTCGATTGATTGATATGGGCTGTTTAACTCCCTTCGCAATATCTAAGGTCATTTGACGAAGGGTATCTACAGTTTTACGTAGCACCCGTACCACGGGTCACTACATCATCTGGGCACAGAGAATGGCCTCCCATCACGAGATAGTCCAAGGAGATGAAAGAATGCGTTGTAGAAAAAAATTGTACGAAATTGAGGGATGATATATGCATACTTTAGGTTATTTTAAATGAGTCTAGAGTTTCAGTGGTGCGTTTTATTTCCCACTAGCAGTGTACACGAGATAAGTGTACGCATGGTGTGAATGAACTCTGAAGCTGTTCTTTTTTCATTACATTTTTGCATAAAGCTTCTTTCACAACAATTTTGGAAAGAGCTTCTTTATTAGTTGCCGGAAACAATGTGGGAAGTGTACATGAAAGATAGGGAGTTACAAGGACAAGAAGTACCTCAATAAGTAATGCATCCCATACCGAGGATGTATCAGTGGTTACGGTTCTAGGGGAAAAAATTCCTACACCGCAAATAGTGTGCAAGGTTCGGCCTATCCATTTCCTTGAACTGAACCGCAGAGGAACTGTTCTCCTCTTGTGAATGTAGCCTGTTGCACGCGCCACAGAACTTATAGGTAAAGTAAATACCACAAACAGAGAAAGCGATCGGGTTATATTAGGAAGCGGAAACAAGGAGATTGTGTTCTCTCTGTACAATTCCCGGGTTCCCTGGAGTATGCTGTGCAGTTCTGGTCATTCGTAACACCGATATAACGGGCCCACGCTTTGGACGTCCTGATTGGTCGACCAACGGTGTCTTTATCTTCTCTCCGTAGATTTAATGCTGACATCGTGTATTGGCACTTGCAAATCTCTATCACGACAATATCTTGCATTATTATTTGGTTATACTATTTGATCCTCAATTTTTCCAATTTTGGATAGGGAGATGGACAACTTGAGCGGCGGCAAGTCGTTATAGTAATATCTTCATCAGAGCCGCTCAGCTCAGTACCACAAGAAACAGAATTAGCGCCGCCACTCTTCATAATCCTGACATAGATCATTACCAGAGACATCCGATGACACAAAGATCATTAGAAAATAGGAAATCTAGATCTCTACAAGCAGAATGTTTTTGTGCATTATTATTTTTTGTGGTCATACTATTCTCAGCTTTCCCAAGATTCCTGACTTGTGGATTTGGGTGTACACACACACATATATATATATATATGTGTGTGTGTGTGTGTGTGTGTTTGTGTAAGTGTGTGTTTGTGTGTGTGTGTGTGTGTGTGTGTGTATGTGTTAATTGCCACGATGGTTTCAAATATTTGCAAAATATATGTTTGCGGTCATGCTATTCGATCCTCAACTTTGATTAATGTATTCGGCTTGACTTTCTACTTGTCAATTCTCGCGTAGGAGTGTAATTAAATTGTGTTTAGCTCATGAAAATGAATGTCTTTTTGGGTTGGTAGATAATGGGCGCCATAGGTATCCTAGTGGTTAAGACGCTGGGGTGCTGGTTGAGATCGAGTCCGGGCGATGACATTGTAATTTCAGCCTGCTCGTGCTGCAGCTTAGTTCGGATTCAACGTTAAACTGTAGGTCTAAGGCGGAGTGAAAAGTTTGACAATCGTCAAAATGAACTTTCCCTTTTACGATCTTAACGAGAGGATTTTATAATAAAGAAATTATAGATATTTTTGTTTTTCTTTTCATTTATTTATATTTTAAAAAATTTTTGCTGTGACTACTTACGGCCGTTATAAACTCGGTAAATGAGTTCCAATATATTTCTGAAAATTAAAGCTGTGAATATTATATCCATATAAAATAAACAAAACTTTCTGTGTGTGTGTGTGTGTGTGCCGTCTTCAGTTTTTCGATTCTTTCTGTGTATATATTTATATATATATATTGTTGCATTGGGAATATGATAAGGAAACTTATTACTTAATCAAAGGCTAATTTAGCCTATTGGAAAACAATCACGTGATGCTTATGTACATATATATGTTGTTTTAACTTCATTATGATAATAACAGTGATGCTAACAATAATAGGAGTCGAGAAAGGTGTTTCTTAGGTTATGGGATGAAATTAGGCCAAATAGACCTTTGCAGCCAGCCTTTGCGGTCAGCTCGAGGGTTCAACTGTTTCGAATTTATACATTTTTTCCAGAGATGCTTTCAAAGAAAGGAATTAAAGTAAATAAACACTTTAGGTGAAGTTAGTTGAAATAATTAGTTTTTATTTTATATATATATTATATATATATATGTATATATATATGCTGCAATTTTTTTCATTCACTTCGGACAATATATAGAAAGGATTGTCAAAAGTAAATAGACAGTATACATTCTAAGGTGTTAGAATAAATGAAAGCGAATTATAGGTAAAACTACAGTTTAACGTGGAATCCGAACCACGCCCCATCAGCAGCCCAGCGTCTTAACCACTAGGCCACCTAGGGTATCAATTTATCTACCAACCACTTTCTTTATTGTGTGGAAGGAAGAACAGTTGGGTTTTGCTGCGCGCCGGCTGCCGTCGAGTCTCGAGCACGGGGCCGATGGATTCGTAGTCAGCGACGCTAACCACTACACCACCGAGGAGGAACGATTTCTTTAGCTAAGCCAATTGTGTAGTGTATTTCTTTTATTATTAATATTAAGTTGAACGACGTTTAAATAATTAGTTCTTTTGCTGAACAAAATTAAGGAGAAATTCGGTCTTGCCTTTAATAAATAAATAAATAAGTGTTGGTATCTACCAACTCAACCTAATAAGGTATACCTGAACAATTAAAAACACTATTTGGCAACTCATGTAAATAAAATTAAATGTTGGTATCTAGCAACTCACCCTAATAGGTATACCTGAACAATTAAAATAAATGGTGGTATCTAGGAACCCCCTCCCTATATAAATAAGTGGTATCTGGCAACTCACGATCCTCTATATAACACCTGCTTGGCCCGTGGACGCTCATAATGCGTCGGACTCCGGTGGAATAAAGAACTCTCTCTCTCTCCTTCTTAGGTTAAGGCTTTGGTTAGGTTTCTCTTTGGGGGTGTGAGGACATCACACCTTCTCCCCCAAAGACCTCCTCCGTCTCCTTTCTCTTCCTCTCTTAGGTTAAGGCTACCCCTTTGGGGGGAGGTCATCCTCCCTTCTCCCCCCGAAGCTCCCTCTCCTCTCCCCCCTTGGCAGCATTGAGTTGTTGCATAACCCTACCCCCCTTTGTAACATTGATGTTGCATAACCCCTTCCCTTGTTGCATAACCCCTTCGCAACATCTTGCAACACTGATCATTATATCATTGCAACATTCTTGCACTCGTCCAATTTGCGCCCATACTACTCGGAGTTTCTAGAAAGTTATAGATTTTTTCTCTAACTATTCTTTCAAGTATTTTCGTGAGATGAGATGTAAGCGACACTAGCTTATGGCCTCGGATCGATCTCCTTTATATATTGGGACTATGCTCGCTCTCTTCAGGATGTCTGGTATTTCTCCCGTCTAGTGATCGTATCCATATCCAGTATAAGGGCTCAGCGATTGCATTCTTGCAGTTTTTGATCAGTATGGTATTCCATTTGTCCGATCCTGCCGCCGAATGTGCGTTTAGTTTCCCTATAGCTTGTGTAATATCATCTATTGTAAAGTCGAAGTCCGTTATACTTTCCCCTTGTAGGGCTTCTTCAACGTGCTTCTATTGCATATCACTTTGTCACTTTTGGGATACTGAAAGATGATTGGTACTGAGCTCTTAATATTTCAGATTCTTCTGTTAGATCATCAGATAAAGCACTAAAGCAGTGTCTTAATTTTTCAAAGGTCCGATAGTCGTGTGATTTTTCGACTTCCTTCTTGCAAAATTATAGAAGTACTTTGAGTTAACATTTATCGCTTGTATAGCGTCGTCGTCTTCTTTTTCTGTATGCTTCTCAATTAGCTTCTGTATGACGCAATCTATACTCTTCAGTTTATCATTTAATATTTTTCTGATGTTGTTCTCTTTGCAGTTTCTTAACTTTGCAGTTATTCCTTTTTTCTTTCGGAATATTGATCTCTTTTGTCTCTCAAACCTGCTTCTCTTTCCTCTTTGTTGTATTTTTGGGACGTCTTTCCACAATTTCCAGCGTCTTCTCCTCTAAGGTCATTAGCATCTCTTCCGTAGTCTTGGCCTTGAAGATTGTTTTCCAATCTATTGCTTTCATGCTGGATGCAACACCTTCCCAGTTTATAGCTTCGGAGTGAAAATAAAAAATTTCGATTTTGCTTCTTTCTATAGTGCGTGTTGTTTCCTTTCCTGTTGCTTTTATATTGGTTGTTACTTCAATAATGTTGTGATCCGATATTATAGTTGGGGATATTTGTATGTTATCAATTAGGTTACTGTTGTTTGTGAATATCAAATCTATGCAGTTATTTTTCTTGTGTTTTCTGTTATTTCTTGTGCTAACATAAATTCATCGGCTAGAGCTAGGAACATTTTTGCCTGCTTCTGGTCTTCCCGTGTGCTCCCCTTGTCTTGGTTTATATATATATTTTTTCCTATCCTTTTATATTTAATGAATGGAAAATTAAATTCACCACAGAGAAAAATATTTGGGGTTGGAGAACGTAGACCTTTTACCCAGTTTCTGACCTCTGAGAATTTTGAAGTTGGCGTGTTCGGGGGTCTGTATATTGCAATTCGTACCATATTTAATTTTTCAACTTTTGCTGCTACACATTCTACGTAGCTGTTTGAAGTACTTATATTCATTTCTACCATACGTCTTCAATACAAAACTCAGTCTTCACAGTTCGCCTATCAGTCCTTTAGATGGGTTTCCGTGAGACATATATATATATTATATATATATATATATATATATATATATATACACCTCGTAACCTCATAACAGTTTCGTGCGTTGGTTTATCTTCACACGAAGGTCAAGCTTGTGGCCCTGCCTCTAGGCCTGGCTTGGTGGAGGAGCGAGTTGCTCTTCTTGCGCTCTCCACCGCACATAGCAGGTACACCTGGCTCATTTACTACCGTCCGTAAATAGAAACATGACTCCATTCGAGCCTCAAAAGCCTGTGAGGCTAATTTAAATAACAAATTCTGAAAATTTGTCAAGAATGAAACGAGTGCTTAGAATGTCATCCCATCAACAACTGATGGAGTGTCTGGGGAGGTAAAAATAGCTAAGTTATGGAGAATGAAGTACTCGGACATCTTTAACAGCGTGGGGAAAGTTAATCTTAATGTAGGCTGCAATGGAACGACATTAGGTGGGGCTAGTGAAAATGCGGGGACTTCAGGACCTAAATTTAGAGCCTGAGCTAAAGACAGGTGCCTCAGCAGGGATAAATGACCTGTCAAATGAGCATTTAAATTATGCTAATGATGTCATCAGTCTTGATATCTCATTTCTGTTCTCAGCCATTCTATCCAGCGATAACTACACCCTATCGTTGTTGCCTGCTGCTTCTCCAAATTACTTGAGAAACTTTTGCTACGCCGACTAAATGATTATTTACGGATGTCTCTTTATCAGTTTGGTTTTAAGAGGCACCATTCAACTGACCTGTGTATTTATGTTTTGAAAGAGATTGTATTTGGATATACTGTCAGTAATTCAACTATTTATAGTTGGATTTTGGATACAAGCAAAACATATGATAGAGTGAATCACAATATTCTATTTAAAAAATTAGAAGACAGGAATGTTCCATCACTTGTTTTAAATATATTGAAATTTTGGTACACACACCAAACTTTTATTGTTGGATGGGGCAATGTGTTGTCAGAATATTTTGGTTCCTCGTGCAGAGTTAGACAAAGTTCCTTACTCTCTCCGCTGTTTAATATACTGTATATATTGATAGATTAATTGCTTCTCTTAATAAGGCAAGAGCTGGATGTTGTATAGATGACATGAGGATAAATAACTTAGTTTTATGCCCATGATATGGTGTTAATAAGCTCTTCAGTGAAAAGTCGGCATCGTCTTATAAAAATTTGTGAAACATATTCTCAAAACCATGATATTAATTTTAATGTTATTAAAACTAAGGTTATCCAATTCCATCCCAAAAACTCAAACCAAACAGCTAATATTATTTTCAAAATGAGAGACGAACCAATAAAGCAAGTACAAGAATTTAAGCATCTGTGTCAAACTATCACCAGCAACTTGAGTGACGACTCAGACACGAGGAAACAAAATCGAAGTTAATGTGCTAAGGCAAACATGATTATAAGGAACTTCAAATTCTGTACAAGTGACGCTAAAGACACTCTTTTTCGTACTTTCTTCACAAATATTTATGGGCAGCACCTCTGGATTAATTATAAAAAGGGCTCCTGCAGAACTCTCAGTTTGCTTTACAACAGATCCTATTGACTGCTACGTAAGTTACCTCCAAGTTGCTCAGCCTCTCAAATGTTCGCTAACCACAACGTTTCGAAGAATTAAAAACTCAGACAATCCAACTGTACAAACTATTCATCAGTCCTTCTTTATGTCTTCTAGACTGTGGACCTCTTGGTATGAAAGTGTGTGTCCACAGCTCCACTGAATTCCCGCATTAACCATCCCATTACACGTACTTTTAATTTTTATGAAGCTGTTATTATTAATTCATTTTTTCTCGTTTCTTTACGTATATTATTGTTATTTCTTTATTACTGTAGTCCTTTTTTTTCTTTGTAAAATTTACTGTTTAATTAATTACTTGTATCGTCGATTACCTTGATGGATACTGTACCTTTTCTTTAGGTTGGGGGATCTGTCTCCTGCCAATAAACATTATTATTATTATTGTCATTTTCATTATCATCACTTTTGTAGTCTTAGCAGTGGGTACCTTTTTATTATTACTTGTTTCAGTACGTGTCTTATTTTATTTCTCTTTTAGTCATAATTTTTTATTTTTTTTAAATTTATTGTTCTATGATTTATTTTACCGTTTATTACTTTCACGAATATTGTACTATTTTATCGGATTTATGTCCTGCCAATAAAGCTTCTCATTATCATATTTTCATTCATATATATTAGTGGTGGACCGGATGTCAGTTTTTCAACATCAGCGGATGCGGATTTTTAATTTCAATATTCGCGGATGCGGATATTTAGTTAATCTATCAATATAATATAGAATTATGAATATATGACATAATTTTTCAAATTTCGTGATATTACTATTATGGCAGGCAATGCATAAGAATTAAAATTAATATTAATGTTTTCATTATGATAAAAATAATAACTTTCTCAAGAGTTTCAGCCACAGAAAATTCAATGAAACAAGTTTCATTCAATTTTCTGTGTTACCACGTATTTATATTTTCAGGTTTATATATTTGTTTGTTCATTAATAATTAATACTTTACATGAAATGTGTATGACTGGGTCTTATAAGCTACTTTATAAGCTAATTTAATTGTAAATTGCATAATTTATTAGAGGAAATATCCGCAGTCAGAAGTGCGGACGCGGATGTTAAAAATGATGCGGATGCCGATATCCAGTCCACCACTAATATATATATATATATATATATATATAATATATATATATATATATATATACGGTGTGTGTTTGTAGTCCGGTCTGCTTGGCCCTTCAAACCGTCTTTTGCATTTTAAGTCCCTTACAGTTTAATATGCACCTCCATACAACTGCGATTGCCATTAACAAAAACCTGCTTCGGTGCGAATGTACGGGTGGGGTAGATCTGCAGGTTTTATTCAGAAATTCCAAAGCCATGAGTCATCGTGATACATACACATACAAATTAATCTTGCTTTTTTTATTACTTATATTTCTTTTCATTTAATTTTGTCGTATTTTTTAGTTTTTTATTATTGGTAACTACATTAACGAAGTTATTTTGTTTTCTTCTATCAATCAATTTTTCAATTTTAATTTAAATATATATGAGTTATGAGTAAGCAGTCATAAGGAAAGCAGCAGCAGCAGCAGCAACAGCAGTTCCTCACACACTATAACCAAGGTATGTTTACTATATTATATTCGTGCATTAAGAAATGGAATTCATGCATGATCATCCATTACAATCTTCTATTGACTGAATACGGATCACGCAAAAAATAAATCAATAACTACAGTATTCCGCATCAGACAGTCATAAGGCGAGGGAAATTTTATAATTCAACTCAACGAACAATTAAGTCGAACATTTTAACTATGATATTGAAGTCTACGAGTCTACATTATTTACAATCTTTGTCAATAGACAAACAGATACATTAAATAGTTTCGATCCGGCCCTTCGCTTCCGTGATTATAATGGCTCCGCAAGACAAAGTACGGAGGTTCAGACTTCAGTATTGATTGCGGATTATCGCATACGAAAAAAATATGCGGTAATCCACGGCTACAAACTTAAAAAACTCAATTCCGATAACTTTTAGAACGAGTTTACAATATGAAGTACCACACGTAAATTAAATGATGTTCTAGACGCATAATTTATTACAATTGTGATATGACAAAGTTACTCTATCAAACAAAAAAAAGTAAAAAAACTTTCAAACGTACACTACACTATAGTAAAAATTTAAACCCAAAATGACACATCCTATACAGGGTGTCCCATAAGTCCGGCATCATAGGAAAAATAATAAAAAAAGGCAAAACAAAAGCTTTTATTTAAAGAACGTGCTCAATATGTCCACCATTGTTTTCAATACACAAATTCAGACGTGATACCCAGTCAGCAAGCACACGGTGAATGATGTCAGGAGTAATGGTGTTACATGCCCCAATAATGCGCTGCCGCAAATGTTCAACACTCCTAATTTTCTCTGCGTATACCAGCGCTTTCAAGTGGCCCCAGAGATAAAAATCTAGTGGCGTGAGATCCGGGCGTCTAGCTGGCCATTCCACAGGCCCTCGACGTCCTATCCAATGACCAGGGAATTGTTGGTACAGGTATTCCCTTACTTGGGTGCTGTAATGTGCAGGAGCGCCGTCTTGCTGGAACCATGTTGGGAAATTTCCTTCTTCGTTCAAGACACTGGGAAATGCTTCTTGCTTGAGCATACGTGGGTAGGTGCCTCCAGTGACATGTTCATCGAAAAAGAGGGGGCCTATGATGCGATCCTTCCAAATGCCACACCATACCATCACCCGAGATGCACGTTGTTCCACCATTGTTTTCAATACACAAATTCAGACGTGATACCCAGTCAGCAAGCACACGGTGAATGATGTCAGGAGTAATGGTGTTACATGCCCCAATAATGCGCTGCCGCAAATGTTCAACACTCCTAATTTTCTCTGCGTATACCAGCGCTTTCAAGTGGCCCCAGAGATAAAAATCTAGTGGCGTGAGATCCGGGCGTCTAGCTGGCCATTCCACAGGCCCTCGACGTCCTATCCAATGACCAGGGAATTGTTGGTACAGGTATTCCCTTACTTGGGTGCTGTAATGTGCAGGAGCGCCGTCTTGCTGGAACCATGTTGGGAAATTTCCTTCTTCGTTCAAGACACTGGGAAATGCTTCTTGCTTGAGCATACGTGGGTAGGTGCCTCCAGTGACATGTTCATCGAAAAAGAGGGGGCCTATGATGCGATCCTTCCAAATGCCACACCATACCATCACCCGAGATGCACGTTGTTCTTTTGAAGAGGTATACCAGTGAGGGTTGTTTTGAGACCAGTAGCGGGTGTTCTGTCGATTTACCTCACCATTTCCATAAAAAACAGCCTCGTCACTGAACAGAATGGTGGACAGGAAATTGGCATCCCGAGCATATTGTTCCGTAGCCCATTCACAAAATTCCATCCGCCGGTCGGGATCATCTTCGCTTAAATTCTGTAGGATCTGAAGTTTATATGGATGCCATTTGTGAGCCTGAAGACTGCGATGGATGCTACTTTTCGACACTCCTGTCTCGGCGGACAATCACCGAAGAGACCAGGATAGCAGTCGCTGTATCATCGTCAGTGAGACTCCTTGAAGGTCCACTGCGTGGTTTATCTTCTATGGATCACGTTTCCTTAAATTTTGCAACAAGCCTGCTAACACAACTCTGTGTTATTGGCTCGCGGTCTGGAATGCAGTCTGTTAAATTCAGCAGCGGCCTCTCTTTGACTCCGATTTCCTTTGAGTAGAATTATCTGGATTCGTTCTTCCTTGCTCACAGACATTATGGCCTGTAGAAAGAGAAAAATATGAGTTATGGTTTGTAGAAATAGAAAAATATGAATTTCTCCTATGATGCCGGACTTATGGGACACCCTGTATAACAAAAATAAAACTTATGCTAATTATTTTGACATCTGTCTCAATCACCAATGCGTAACCTAGCTACCGCCTCTTCTTCAAACAAGGAGGAAAAATGCTGACTCACTTTTCCAGGCTTCCTCCTTTCTTTTTGCCCTCCACAAATGACTCACGACTCTCACACACCACATTCCACGAACAAGCTACTTTGGTAAACCTTTCAACTTATATATATATATATATACATATATATATATATATATATATATATATATATATATATGATAAACATAGACCGTGCATGGAACAAGGAACTCTTCTAGGAAAATTAAATCCACTATAGTCCGAATAACTAATGGTAAATGACAAATACTATAGTTTTTTCTTTTTCATGATGCTAGCCCAACGTGGACGATGGGTCACTCACAAAGAGGTCCCAAAAATATTGCTTCCCTCACCAGCTATCTGCAAAGCAGATAGGATCCAGCTTTGGGACAGTATCTAGGGTTTAAAGCAGCCTAGCCCTGCTACATTTAGAACCTCAATATAAGCAAAAGACTCGCTGCCTTCACGTCAGATTGAATACATCAAAGAAAAAGGGGTAACTATTATATTTTTAGGAAAAAAACAAAACTTAAACCTCAACTGGCAGAATTGAGCGTCCACTTTTCAAGGCACATAAAAATGTCCGTCTCATGAGAACTCAGAATGGTTCCCTGAGGTTTTTTTATGATACACACAGACTGTGCATGGAACAAATAAGAACGATATAAACAATATAATATGGAAGGAAGACAGAGACGAAAGAAAAGAAATAAGTAAAAGTTGCGAAGTAGTCAAACGGTCCAACGAGCGAAATGATAAAAAGATAACTAAAAACGTAGAAAATAAACAGCCAAAGAAAAAAATAATGATAATGCCAAAATTAAGAACTTTGAAAATAATAAGAAAAGAAGCAGAAGCATAGAAAATATCGTATGTAAATACTACGCGAAAGGGAACTGCAGATATCGGGATGGGCAATGCATATATGCACATCCCACATTATGCAAAACGCACTACACAAGTGAATACTGCAAATTTTATAAGAAATGCATGTTCCACCATCTTGTGGTCTGCAACACTTATGCAAGATATGGGAGTTGCAAATACAGAAAAAAATGCCGATACCACCACCCTCAAAGGAACGCAACGAGTGAACAGAAAAAACGAACATCAAAGAAGAGCCAATTTTTTAGACGCAGCCAACACATTTCAGCTGCGAAATACTATCCAGCAATTACAAAACCAGCTGACAAATATAAATATAGGAGTCCGAGAGCTGGACAGAAGGTACGAACCAAGGCACTTCATGCGTTATCGGGACAACAGGTACGACAAAGATAAAAAAAGGTAAATTCTCAAGAGGACCACAAGGCAACGAAACCGGCACCCCCATTGGAAAACAAATCGGAACCACCTGTATGCGAAAAAGAACGAGAAAAAATAAAAATAATCCAAGCCAACATACAGAGCCTTAAATCAAACCATTCCACGAACAAAGTTGTATACCTGAAAGGACTCATGCAAGAAGCCGGAGCAGACTTCGCATGCCTCACGGAAACTCATCTAAAGGACTGCCAGGCGAACTGTGAAAATTGTGAGTCCTGTATTGACAAAAAAGAAATACAAATTGACAACTATAACATCCTTCGAGCCGACAGAACAGTGAGACGTAAAGGAGGATGTGCTATTTATACACGCGAAAGGCACATAACAGAAATGGCTATAAGTACCTCAAACAACTACGTAGAATGTGTAGCAGCAAAAATTGAAAAATTAAATATGGTACTAATTGTAACGTACAAAACCCCAAACACGCCAACCTCAAAATTTTCAGATTCCATTACAGAGATAAGAAACTTGGTAAAAGATCTACACTCTCCAACCCCAAATATTTTTCTCTGTGGTGACTTTAATTTCCCATTCATGAAATATAAAAGGAGAGGAATAAATATATGTATACACCAGGACAAGGGGGGCACACGAGAAGACCAGGAGCAGGTAAAAATGCTACTATCTCTAGCTGATGAATTTATGTTAACGCAAGAAATAACAGAAAACACAAGAAAAAACAACTGCCTAGATTTGGTATTCACAAACAACAGTAATCTAATTGATAATGTAGAAATATCCCCAACTATGATATCGGACCAAAACATCATTGAAATAACAACTAATATAAAGGCAACAGGAAAGGAAAGAACACGCACAACAGAAAGAAGCAAATTTGAATTTTTTAATTTTCACTCCAGAGCTATAAACTGGGAAGATGTGACATCCAGCATGGAAGTAATAGCTTGGAAAACCATTTTCGAGGCCAAGACAACGGAGGAGATGCTAATGACCTTAGAGGAGAAGACGTTAGAAATTGTGGAAAAAAATGTCCCAAAGATACAACAAAGAGGAAAGAGAAGCAGGTTCGAAAGAAAGAGGGCATTGTTTCGAAAGAGAAAAAGAGTGACTGCAAAATTAAGTAATTGTAAAGATAACAACATCAGAAAAATATTAAATGATAAACTGCAAAGTATCGATGTAGTAAATACAGGAACTAATATAGAAGCATACAGTCGAAAAACCATGCGACTATCGGACCTTTAAAAAATGAGAACAGTGATTTATCTGATGATCTAACAGAAGTATCTGAAATAATAAGAGCTCAGTACGAATCATCCCAAAAACTGACAAAGTGATATGCGATAGAAACGTGTTTTTTGAAGAAGAACCACAAGGGGAAAGTATAACGGATTTCGACTTTACGACGGATGATATTACACAAGCTATAGGGAAACTAAAAACACATTCAGCGGCAGGACCGGATAAATGGAATGCCACACTGATAAAAAACTGCAAGAATGCAATCGCTGAGCCCCTATACTGGATATGGAGACGATCACTAGACACGGGATAAATACCGGGCATCCTGAAGAGCGCGAACATAGTTCCAATATATAAAGGAGGAGATCGATCCGAGGGCAAAAACTATAGGCCAGTATCGCTTACATCCCATCTCACTAAAATATGTGAAAGAATAGCTAGTTAGACAGAAAATCTATGACTTTTTGGAAACACGGGTTTCGGTCAGGCAGATCATGCCTATCACAACTAATGGAACACTACAACATTATTGATTCACTTGAAAGTAATGAAAACTATGATGTACTATACACAGACTTTGCTAAAGCGTTCGAAAAATGTGACCATGGAATCATAATACATAAACTGAAATATATGGGAATAACAGGAAAAATAGGGAAATGGATATATAATTTCCTTAGTGAGCGGCGGCAAATCGTTACAGTACAAGGAGTATCTTCATTAGAATCAGAGGTCCTAAGCTCAGTATCACAAGGAACAGTATTAGCTCTACTACTCTTCATAATCATGCAAACTGACATAGATGAGGACGTTACCAGAGACAGCACAGTAACATCATTTGCGGATGACACAAAGATCAGTAGAAAAGTAAGAAACCCAGAAGACATAAGATCTCTACGAACCGACATAAACAGAATCTACAAGTGGACGGAAGACAACAATATGAAGTTTAACACCGAGAAATTTCAGCTATTACGGTACGGATAAAGAGAAGACCTAAAATCCATGGAATATTATACCCCAAATGGAGAGGAAATTCAGAGAAATTCCAGAGCAAAAGATTTAGGGGTTGTAATTACGGATGATGCGAAATTTGAAACACAAAATAAGATAGCAGTAAACAGAGCAAAGAGAATAACGGGTCAGATATTGAGAACCTTTAAACGAAGGGGTAGGAATGTAATGATTCCTCTACTGAAAACCCTGACAATACCCAAATTGGAATACTGCTCGGTCCTAACATGCCCATATAAAAAAGAAGACATTAGAGATACACCATTATTTACACTTGGAAAATAATGGTGAAACTAGTCCCTAATCTTACTCTGAACCCTATAACTCCCCAAACAACGGTGGAAAGTAGAAACGGTAGACTGTGTCGTATTCCCAAATTGAAGGCGAGACAAGGAACATCCTTAACCCTGAAAGAAAATAGTTTTGTAGTGAGAGGACCAAAACTGTTTAATCAGTTGCCCAAAGACCTAAGAAACACGAAGGGAGTTGCAGTGGAAATCTTCAAAAGAAGACTAGACGCCTGGCTCAGAACAATCCCCGATGAGCCGGGCGTACCTGGCTATGTGAGGTGGAGAGCGCAAGAATCCAACTCACTACTTCACCAGGCCAACTCGAGAGGAGGGGCGACAAGCTTGACCTTCGCGAAATGAGAAATCATCGCGCGAAACCTTTGTAAGGTTGTAACGTTATATATACAGTATATAATTTTAACAAACTTGTACGAAATTAATGTTATATGCAATTAGACATTAATTAATTTTAAAAAAGAAGTGTGTTGATTTCCAAAGAAATATAAAAAATCGACTGAATTGCAAAGTTAATATACTCTATTATTAAATTTGTAATTGTGAAGTGTGTATATATATATGTATATATATCGTAAAGAACGACGCTTGTATAGAAGAATAACCCGCGCAAGATGAGGGAGAACGAACAAATGAAAAAATGAGGTAACCACCCGGGAATCGAACTCGGGATCTTCCGATTGCCGGTCAAATATGACAACCACTACACCATGGTCCTCACTCGATCAGAAGTCGTAATTCTCCTACATACGCGCAGAAACCAATGGTACAGCCCAAACAAACAATATTTAATAAGGAGAGAGAAATTACCTTGTTGTTTTGTGTTTAATTAGAAAAATAAATGAATTATTTGTTCACAGTGATTAACAATTCCATAACGGTATTTGTACTATATTACAAGTGACTGATTATTAGCAATAAGAAATGGTTACACAGTATAATCCTTAAGTAAGTTCAATGATGACAAATACTAATTTAGGTAGGCTAATGAGATATGCGGCAGTGAACACACAATAAGTAATTAAACCAATAATAACCGAGATAATGAAAGTACGGTATGGTACAGTAAATGGATTAGGTCAGTAAAATGAAATGCATAAAAGAACATATAAACAAATGGATACAAATACGGTAAAATGGTGGTTGAAACGGTAAAATAATTTGAACAGGCCTACTGTAGTCGTAATAGGAAAGTTAGTTTGCCGGTTGTTTGCGTACACTTGGGCCTACTCGAGTAGGCAGCGTTTGTGGACTTTTCAGCCTTGAATCCTAAATAGTTTAGCGCGACGTAACAAAACGCTGTAGGCTGAGTGGGGCCTACAAGTAGCTTACCGACTGCGATTTCGACGTGGATAACTCTGAAGACTGTCAGTGGCCTACGTGAAGGTTGACCGTACTGCGTTTCGACGTGGATAACTCTGAAGACTGACCGTACTACGTTTCGACGTAGAGTCTGAGGACGTATTGGCCTACCGCTACCGGAGGAGGATATGTTGAGGGCCCGTTGATAAACTTGTTGAAAGGGCGCCGATCGAATTGTGGTGAAGGCTGAGTGAAGCCAGTGCCAGAAGGATGCCGCCGGTAGTGATGTTTGCTTCCAGTGGGATGAAATTGTAGGTCGCCTCAAGCGTTGATTCGCTTCGTGTATTGTTGAGGTGTTGCTTGAGGGACTGAGGCCGGGTGAGGTCGAACGGCGCTACGTGAAGGAGGAGATTCACGAGGAGGAGTAACGAGAGAGTGAGGGCGATTTTTAGTGAACTCTGGCTTATATAGGCTCGGAAGACGCTAACTTTTCGCTCGCTTTTTGGGAAAAGACAAGCACCCTTTTCTTTCTTTCTCCTTGAAAACCACGTGTGTTTTTCGGTTTCTGACGATTCCCAGATGTTTGCGAACGGCGAGGAAAGGAATTTTTAGTCGGTCTCTACCAGTGATGTAGTCGAGACCACCAAGTCCGAGACTGAGACCGAGACCTGATCCTGTGAGACCAAGATCGAGACCGAGATCAAAGGTTCGAGATCGAGATCTACCTTTCGAGATCGAGACCCTTAAAACTCGAGACCGAGATCGAGACCAAGCTCATGCCCTTTCAATTTGTTTTACACTACTATGGAAATTAGACTGTTAAGTATATTAATAAACTAATAACTACTTTCTCAGATGTAGTGTGTTGAATGCAAAAAGTGTAGCCTATAAATTAACAAATGAATATATATATACACGTACTTTTTATTTATCTACTTCTTTTATATCTGTTACAGAAGGTTTAATGAACGTGCCGTATCACTACCCAGTTTGACTTGTGCATTTATTTAAAGCATGATAGGTGCTCATTACACTTAAGGAACATCAGCATGCTCAAAAGATCTGCTGAAGTTCGACTTCTGTGGGGCCTCATTATTATGCCTCCATGGCTAAATACACGCTCAATTGGAGCACTAGAGGCAGGCACTGTTAAAACAGTCATGGCAATATTGGCCAGTGATGGGAATTTATCCCTTTTCTGGTGCCAAAACTTTATTGGAGAGCAGTTGTCTAAAATATGAGATTCATCGATCTCAAATACATATTGGATGGGAAGATAATCGTTTTTATCACGCCACAGAGGTTGGCACGCCGTTTGGCAACACTAAGTGGCCTTATAATATATACTGATATATATATAATATATATAATTCTCTATTTAGTGTTTCCATTTTCAATAAAATTAATCTGACGGGGGGGGGGGGGGGGCAAAATTGTTTGTAGCGCTAACCTAAAAAATTCAGACCCACACCCCCCCGCAAGACAAACGTGGCAACTCAAAACAGGGTGACTGATTAGTGAATACCTAAAATCCCTTACTTTTACAAACTTTCATAAACATTCTGAATTGTGTCTGTTCAACCAAGCCACCATCATGAGTATGCCAATAACATGTATTTTTCATTACGGTCTCGAGAGGTCTCGAAAGGTCTCGGGGAGAAAAACCGAGACCGCGTCTGTCGAGACCGAGATCGAGACCGAGATCTAAATAGCATATTGGAGGAGAAGGTGGGACGGCCTCACCCCCACCAAAGGGGTATACCTAACCAAAGAGAGAAAGGAGAAGGAGAGAGGAGTGTTCGCTTGGCAGGAGCAAAACGCATATTGAGTTCATCCGTGCGCTCGCCGTCTTATAAGGTCCTAATCAGCTAGTTGGCTTAGAAGGCTTCTTAGAAGGCGTAATTGGCTTGTTCAGGTGTACATTATTAGGGTTGAGTTGGCAGATTGCGCTATTTAATTAATTAAAGCATATATTCTCGACAGTTGGCATAATCCGCCAGTTGGCTTAACCAGTCAGTTGGCGTAGAATACCTAGAAGGCAGATGTATATATTACCTTTTCAACAGCCAGATTGCGCTCTTCAGATATTCTTGACAGATGATTTAGAAATCCGTCAGTCGGTTTACAAGGCAGCCATTTGGTATAATTAATTTACACTCAAAAGAATTAAATAAAACACCATTACATCATTCTCTTTATTTAAACGAATTATTGGAATCAATTTCACGATATGGAAAATAAATATACAATCAAACGATGGAATATATATGATCAAAAAATATAATAAAAAATAATAATAGCATAAGAAATACGAACGCGGTGTGTGTGTATATATATATATATATATATATAAAATAAAAATATACAAAACGATGTACTATAACCATCAATATACTAGTACAGGAAATATATATATATATATATATATATATATATATATATATTAGTGGTAGACCGGATATCCGCATCCGCAGATATCTGCATCATTTTTAACATCCGCGTCCGCACTTCTGCCTGCGGATGTTATGCGGATATTACTTCTACTAAATTATGCAATTTACAATTAAATTAGCTTATAAAGTTGCTTATAAGGCCCAGTCATGCACATTTCTGAAACTTGTTTCATTGAATTTTCTGTGGCTGAAACTCTTGAGAGTTATTATTTTTATCATAATGAAAACATTAATATTAATTTTAATTCTTATGCATTGCCTGCCATAGTAATATCACGAAATTTGAAAAATTATGTCATATATTCATAATTCTATATTATATTGATAGATTAACTAAATATCCGCATCCGCGGACATTGAAATTAAAGATTCGCATCCGCAGATGTTGAAAAACTGACATCCGGTCCACCACTAGTATATATATATATACAGTTATACTAAATAATTAAATATATTGAAAATAATATTAAATATGTTGAAAATAAAAAAATAATATACCAAACAAAGGAGCATAATCATCAACATATTAGTACAGGAAAAATATTATACACAATTATATTAAATAATTAAATATATTGAAAATAAATATACATCAAAATACTTTATGTTCTACTGCGAAAACACTAAACTCACACGTAATCGAGTCTACAGTCACATCATTATTGCTTTGCTCTACGCGGTAAATACGGCTTAACATTATTTCACCGCTCAAGTTATACGGATAACTATATTCGATATAAATGGCCTTCATATCATTCAATACTATTTTTGTGCCCACTTTACATTCGGATGGTAAGTTATCTTTAAACACAGCCAGAATACACTCAAAAGCACGCAAAAAGAGGGATCGTTAGCTATCACGTCATTATTAAGTACAAGTTTATAAACACTCCTTTCCAATCGAGGGTTTTCTCTCACCGTCCCGAGCTTTTCAATCGTGAACTCTTCTTCACTCTGCATAGCGGCAATTGAAATAATCTTCCAAGTCGTAACGACAGCTACTCATTTTATAGAGATACAACTCATCTGGGTAAAGTGTAGGCGAGCTCTGCCCTGTACCGCTCAAGTTTTTGTACCAAAGTTCGGGATATTTCGAAGAGCCTACACCTTTTAAATAAGCATCCAGCTCCAGACCATTCTCGCCTTGTTCATTCCTACGTTCGATAAACCCGTCGAGCAGAGCGGTGTATACGTATTCGAGAACCATGTCAAAATAAAGCATATCCGTAACACGAGCGTCTAATATAAGCTTCACCTTGCGGAATCCGACAATTTCAAACATTCTGTCGAGGCTGAATCGGTTTCGCGTAGGGACAAGAACGTTATTATCAGATGCATTCTTCCACATCAGTCGTATATCAATGCATGGCTGATCGTTACTTATACACAACGTACAAACAATGGCATATGAGGGGGCATCACTAATCTGTTCTCTTCTTGTACTTACACCTGCATTGAGAATGCTTCTCAAAGGAAGTTTCATCGTATTCAAGGAGTGCACGTGCAGTCAGTTCGACTATGAGCAACCGGTGCGCTGTTTAGCTCGGGGAACAGGCGTGGAGGAGTGAGTCACACGGGTGAAACGTGTACAGGTTTGTTCGAACTCGTGTTTCGGAGGGGTGAGGTACACGGGTGGGTGACTCGGCTCGACGGGGGGAGCGAGCCACACCATAAACAGTTGAATCGTGCACGGGTTTGTTCCAACATGAATACTTGTATCCCATTATACTGGGCAATCGTTTAGAGAATTTTTCCGATACATGAAGCAATACCTGGATTTAATGTTTTATCACTCCAACTCCCCAGAAGGCACACCAGATATTTTCGTTCATTTTCACGAAATAAACACATCTTATTCACAATCCGGAGCACTATTTGAGAGAAACATATGTCCATATTTTTCCTTTTTGCTTAGCAGACGATACTCGTCTCTAAAGTTTGTTAAAAACTCGCACAGGCCTTTAGCCACAACCTCACTACAAACCTCGTCATGATTATATTAATATAGTGGTAAAAATACTTAAAATTCTCCATGATGACAAGATTTACATTCTCAATCGTAGGGTACGAGTACTCGGTATGATGCAACATGACATAATATCGCTTGTCACACCACTCATCATGAAGACTCACTAACCATATCCGTTGCTTATCTTCTGCACGTGTTGTTTCTTCTACTTCACGGTATATGTGAACTTTTTTTTATAAAGGTTAAGGCTACAACATACTTCAATACATCGCTTGTACTACGAAATCCTGCAATGCACTCGCCAGAATAGCCGTAGAGTATTTGTACCTCTTGTTCCTTCGCACGGTTCAATGTAGCCAAAAAGTGTCAAAGGAGTGTGGAATAGGGAGTCTTTCAGTATCCACCACACCTTCACACTTTGCCGAATACCACTTCATAAACGTTGAACACGCAATATTAAAGGTAGCCATTACTAATTTTCGTCTACGTGGGAAAATACACGTTTGAGCTCAAGGGTTTGCAGAGGTCAACTGAGCACACAGGGATAGAGATATGCTCAGGTAGTGGCAGGAGTCACGTGACCGATCTTACAGTGGGCGGAGCTTAGGAATGTACACACGCACGCACGTAAAGGAGAAAATGAAACCTTAATTGACGCAAATATACGTAATAAATAAACATATCGTTAACAATACACATATATATATACAGTCGAGGCCGCTTGTAATTATCGCGCATATAAGAATCATTCGCATGTAAGAATCATTTCTCTCAGTCCCGATTCCAATTGTATATATACACAATAATAATTTATTCGGAATTAAGAATCAGGCAATTTCGCTTGTAAGAATCATTAACAATGGAATTTCCTGTCAGTGAACGGGAAAAACTTATCCTAAAGAAATCGTCAAACCAAAAATGGCTGATGTTAGAAGAGCGCTTGCAATTTTAAGACAGTATGTTGAGTGCTCTGATGAAACTTCAGAAACTGCAACATTTTTCCAGCTGCATTATAAATACCAAGAATGCATTGAAAATATAGTCATAAAAAATCGAAAACAATCAACGCTAAATCACTTTTTATCGAAGACTGAGTAATTGTTTTAGTGGTAAGAAATTTATTTGTATGTGAAATATATTTTAATGCTGTTATAATAAGTATGTTCAGTTTAATTTTTTATAATAAATAACAATATAAAGTTATCATTTTGTGTACATATAAAGCATTTAAATAAAAAGTTGATAAATAAAAAATATGTTTTAGTACAGCATTTATTAATAAGAAATAATAACGTGCCACTGATAATGAAAAGGATGTAAGAATCAGTCGGTTGTAAGAATCAATTTATTCTGTTACAAACTTGATTCTTACAAGCAGCCTCGACTGTATATATATATAACACTGGGCAACACGTATTTTATTGAATGATATCTGACACTTGATTCTAGGTAATTTGGGTGCGCTGAATACGAATTTCAACTCGGTTTGGCTCTATCAGGTCCTGATTCTTGTCGACAGCCTATGTGCCATTTTCCAGATTTTTCAAATTAAGACTAAAAAATTAAGTCATGTGTTAAATTTTTTTTTCAAGTTTCATGAATACAAGCAGTTCAAACTACAGTAAAATTACATTATAACGATAGAAATGACTTAAAATAAAAAAACAAACAGATATGAAGCTTTCACTGTGGCAAAAATTTTCTTTTGTAAGACTTTCTAGCGTATTTGCTTGTGATGGTAGGTCTCTTTTCAAGCACCAGCAGTAATCAGCCATCATGTGGGAATCCCAGCGGCCTTGGTACCGTTCCTCCATAATTTTTATATCTTGGTGGAATCTCCCCTTGTTCGTCACTTACATCACCTAAATTACTTGGAAATTAGTCAAGATGGCTATTCAAAAAATGCATTTTTATGCTCATATTGCAACCTAACTCTCTGTAGTCCCTTAAAAGTTTTTTTACGATTTCTTCGTAGTTATCTGCCCTATAATTGCCTAAAAAGTTTCTATCAAGTCCACGAATGAGAACCAGCCATTTTTTTCGCGTTCATTCATGACATTAGGAAAATTGCTGTCTTTAATCATTGTTCTTATTGTGGACCGTCGAAAATTCCCGCCTTGATTTTTTCATAACTTAAACTTGGAAATTTTGAAGTTATGTATTTAAAACACTCGCCGTTCGTATCTAAAGCTTTTACATATTGTTTAATGAGGCCTAGTTTTATATGCAGAGGAGGAAATATGATTTTATCTCTGCTCACTAAAGGTGGATTAATTACGTTTTTTTCTCCGACAGTAAGTGATGTTCGTGCTGGCCAGATTTGTTTGAAATAATGTTCTTCCTTGGCTCTGCTGTCCCATAAGCAAAGGAAGCAGGGATATTTAGTATACCTTCCTTGTTGTCCTAGCAGAAAATTAACCATTTTTAAGTCAACACATATGATCCACTCGTGCTCCCTATATTTGATAAGATTTAAAACCTTTTCTATATGTTCATACTTTTCTTTTAATTTTGTTGAGTGCCCAATCGGTATCGAGCCGTATAGATTGCCATTATGCAACAACACACACTTAAGACTTCTTTTCGAACTGTCTAAAAACAAGCGCCAATCATTTGCATCGTAAGACTCAACCCCCATCTTCTTTAACAAACCAACTATGTCGCAGCAATATACTAAACTATCCTCTGTTCTAAAATATTTAACAAGTTCTTCTTCTCTTTTTCTGTAAAATGAAATGTATGTGTTTGAAGTAAGCAAGTTTTTCTCTTTAAGTCTTGAAGCTAAAATTTCCGCAGCCTTTTTTGGCAAATTTAGATCCCTTACAAGATCATTCAACTCGGCCTGGTTAAACTTTTGCGGATCGTTTTGACTTTCAAATACGCTGGGGTCAAAATCGGTGTCTGACTCCTCAAAGTGCATAACAATATTTTCAGGAACATCTTCAACTAATTCTTGAGTTGGCAGACCCTTAAATTTTGGAATGGGGATCTCATTTGAATGTAGCACAGGTCGTATCGCGGTGTCGAAATTTGGGTACTCGATACAATGTTTATTTTTCTTAGTGAAGCCCGAAGTCTTGACAAATCAAAGGTAGCAATCGGTCTCGTGGTTAGTAGGCTCTCGCCACACCTGATATGGAAAAAAAATTGTAAAGCGTTAACAAAAGCGACGAGAGACTTTTTTATGAATTTTATCAAAAGTTATCACCCAAACATTTAACATTTCTATGTGTTTCAACCTTATGCAATATTTGAGATTCTTATAAACATTTTCTGTAAATTTTTGTTTATGTACCTAAGTTACAATTACATTTAGGTAAGTTACAGTATACTAGTGATTAAATTACGTAGTTTTATGAAATCATAAACTTACCATCGGAACTCCAAAAGGTATTTTTGAATCCGAACCCTTCGTCCAATGTCGCAGTCTTTCAATGCATATAGTGCAGGCTTTATGTGGAGCCCACGATTTATCTTGGTCCCCCAGTTTTATGCCAAAATAAGCTAAGTAAGCTCTTTTTACGAAGTCAGTTATATTTGCTCGTTGATGTGGAAGTGTAAAATTTCCACATATATAACAGAAGGAATCAGGGTTGTTTTTGCATTTGAACTTTCTAGTGCTTGATGACATATTGCTTGATTGTTCTGCCAATTTGTAAAGGTATTTAAAGCCCTTAATTCATATAAATTTAAGAAAATCTGAAATATAAACACAAAAATTAGTTTAAATAGGTACTTATTATGAAATAGGTACTTACAATCTATGAAATTAAACTAGAAACACGGATGAGTAGGTACAATATAAATTACGTCTAATTAAATCAACTATATTAAATCACGATGACAAAATTACTCACTAAATCATATGCCAATTCAAAATTATGTTAATGCCCAAACTTAATTAACTAACTCAACTGACTGACTGACTGACTGACTGATTGAATTGACTGATTAACTCTGGAAACGAGTCGCTTTTATATATTTTAGTTGTCCCTCTAGAATACTCCACAGAGAACAGGAACGCTCGAGAAAATTTTAGAATTCTATGATATTTTTAGCTTAATTTACTAATATTAAAATGGGTTAAAAATGACAAAATTAAAAATATTTTTAGGGTGTTACATATAAAAATATACATAATACAACAATACCATAACAATAGGTACAAATACCTAGATAAAAACCTAGATGCATAATGTGTAACTGCAAAAAGACTTAGCGAGTATTGAGAAAAAAACCTTTTTATGAATACGACGAAAGAGGAGGGGTGTTGAGCAAAATCAGGACTTGATAGAGCAAAACCGAGTAAAAATTCGTGCTCAGCGCACCCAAATTACCTAGAACTAACTGTCAAATCTAATTCAATAGACAAAAAGTTGAAATTTGTTCCCCAGTGTAATCAATGATTAAGGTATCTAAAGGGTACGGTATCATAGGTACCAGGCACCTGGTAACGTTTCCTATAGGTGTAACGGCATACCTTCGTGCCCCTAAGTTCCTTCACACACCCCAGTTTCTGTGCCCGAAAATTGTGGGTTGGGGTGGCTGGTCGCCCTCATCTTCCAAGCACACTAGATCCTTCAACGAGTCAAAGTTAACGACTCGTCGGTTCGCATGGTTAAGCATGATACCCTTAGGCTTCACGATATATTTCATATCATCCCCAACCCTCACCCGCACCCCATAGGTTTTTGGCCCTGTTGATACAAAGGAGTCTGCGTATGCACCATTGCCATACTCAGAGATGGGCAAGATCACCAACTTTGGTGATCTTGAAGATCAAGATCAGATCACCAGAAAAATGTGATCTTGAAGATCCAGATCAAGATCGTGATCTTGAAGATCACTTTTCAAGATCACTTTTTAAGATCACTTTTATATGAATTGAAAAAAGTTGTACTCTTGTAGAGTAAACAAAAACAAATTATTTTGTTAATCACTCCTGAAAAGTATCACTCCTAATACTCCCCTGAGGGCTGAGGCAATACAAGCATCGCATCCTACCCATGTCACCTGATCTAAACCACGGGGATTGACGATTCCCCTTTCAGTTTTTCAGGTGGTAAACTTAAAACTTAGTATTATCATAACTTATCAGCAAAGAAAAAACTATTAAATGACCTACATATAGTTTTTAGTTCTATTTTTCTCAATTCTCACTTCACCAGGTCCATAACCCATATCAATGAATGGTCAGCATATATAAGTAAACATTTTTTAAATAGAATTTAATTTTACAGTTTTACTGCAGTACGCAATTACTGACAATATAAGGGTAAAAACCGCAAGTTAAGAGTGTTAATTTAATGTTCAACCGCTGTAAACATTTGCTTTCAGCAAAACCAATTGTTCAAAGTTACCATCCGAGAGACGACTTCGTTTGGGGCTATGAACCATGCCAGCAAACGAAAACAACCGTTCCACTGGTGCAGAGGAAGGTAGCGTGGTGTTATACCTCTTGAAGATCTTCTTTATAGCAGGATACCTATCTAAAGAGTCGAGTGCCTTACTGGTGTCCTGCAAATAATTGAGGACTTCCAAGTCTTCCTTGTTGTTAGGAGCAGAGAATGAGCCGTCCATAGTTCTGAAGAAATCGTCTTCAGATGATGAGTCTGAGTTCACCGAACTATTACCACTGCTGTCAGAATTACAATTTCTTACAGCCATTTGCAGCTTGTCTTTTACTTGAGACTTGATTGCTTCATGATCGCCGAAATTAGGCCCTTGCAACAATGATATCCATCTAAGTTTGAAATACGGATGAGATACTGAGGCCAAAACGGCATCAGTTACCTCGGGGCTCAACGACAAAAAATGACCAAATCTGGCATTGAAGCCAGAGACGACTGCTGCCAGTAATGGCATGCAGTGTCTCAAGCGCAGGTCGTTTGGTTGGATAGGCTCCAATCTTGCGAGGGCATCTTGAGTCACTAGGACTGTTGGAAGAAGACAACCGTAGTAGCATTCTTTCTCTGCCTGTAATTTGTTGAGGGCTGCTGCAATTGGTTTTAGAACAGACAAATATTCTGAAATAAATTCCAATTCATTGTCTTTGAGGATGGGTAGATTCAGTTCTTCAAGAGCTACATTCACGTCGTTCTTATGTTTATATATTTGGCTTAATGAGTCGTACATTGAGTTCCATCGGGTGACGCATGGGTACCTAAATTGGACGCCAGTTATTTCCTGTATTTTTTCTGCTGACTTGGGTTTACCAGCAGCATTCCACAGCGCCGAACATTTTCCCATTGCAGAATGCTTTATCTTCTTTAGTCCAGGTGAATTCAGTCCTTTATCTGCATCAGTTGTTGCTACCAAGTTCAATGTGTGGGAGGCACATCGAATATGGGATGATAGTTTCACTGACTCCTCTCCATGCTCTCCTGAATGTTCAGGAAAGTTGCTGATGATAACCTCTTCATCTGAATCTTTTTCATCATCATCTTCATCTGCATCATCTTCATCAATGTCGTCAGTACGATTCTGAACACGAACACCGAACTCTTTAAAGCATTTCACCATGTTCGATGCATTGTCGGTGACTGTAGATACAACTTTTCTATAAGATAAACCATGCTCCGAGTTGATCCTGTCCAATATTCCAGCAATTTTATCAAAGCTATGTGTTCCACGAAATCTTCGGCATGCCAGTGCAGCTGATCCTCGCGACAAGTCATCATTGATCTGTAATGTAAGAATATAAAATCAATGTTTGTATGAACATTTTTTTAAGCTTAATTTAATAATATTGGTTAGACAGGCACCAGCTAAACTGCGCCACCAAACATTGAAGAGAAGAACTATGTGATATAAAGGAGGCAATTCAGCGATGAGTCGCCTACCATACCACCACATCAGTGACCCATCCCATAAGAGCAAAATGTGGAAGAGTCCATATTCACAGCCTGTGAATATGGACTCTTCCACATTTTGCTGTGAATCAGACACAATGACAGATGACAGAATCAGTGAATTAGTGTGAAATTACTGTGAATCACAGCAAAATGAAGACTCACCAAATTAATGAATGAGGAACACATGTCGAATAATTGAAAAGATTATACTATAAGTCTATCAGACTATCAGTCTATCACCAATGGTCAATTTATCAATTATATAAAAATAATACACTAAATCAATAGCATACCCAATGCGCAGTGACTCCATGAAACTGCGGTGATTAGTTGACCATATGTCGCATGTAACACACACATGGTCAACTGCTGCCAGTTTTGCTTGTATGTCTTCCTTCATTGTACTGGTTGTTGTTGCAAGAGATCTAGCCAGGGTGCGTCTAGATGGCACCTGAACAGCCGGGTTGACGTCTGAAAAAAATATTTAAAAATTAAAACAAATACAATAGATTAGCTATGGAAAAAATATCAAAATATTTAGCTAGGCTAGCGATAGTCTAATGTTCATACAAATAATATGATTAATTATTTTAATCAGATATTAGCTATGGAAAAAATAGCAAAATATTTGAGTTATACTAACATGAAAGAAGATCCTTAAATTCATGTAGTTCAACTAGGCTCAATGGTAGGAGCCCATTAGCCACAAGCGAGAGAATCTTCTTTTCAAGGATATCCTTGCATATTGGTGGTCCTGGTTTTTGCTTGGAAATGTGGAACATGCTTAGTGTTGACTGCTTGGCAATTTTGGCAGGGCCAGCATTGCTGCCGCTGGCATCTTCTTCTTTAGCTGGACGCTTGCGAGATTTCTTCTCCGATTCATATTCACCCAAAAGATCCGAATGTAGTTTCTGCACAAGAAAATAAATTATTATCATGCGGAGAGACTTCTTGAACACCCTGTATAATATTTATCAGAGTATCAAACTTCTAGTTGAAATTAATACTTAACAAGATTCTAAAATTTTGTTATCTTTAACTAAAATTATTTTCACCATGATCAGTGCATTTTTATCCTATGTTAAATTGAAAGCCGAATTTCGTCCTTCAGTAACTAAATAGGAGAAATTACAGACATGGATCAGACAGAGAGAAAGACAGATACACCTGGCGTTTTATTATAGTTGGATATCGGCAGTTTTTAATGTAGTTACTAGTCCATAATCTATTAATATCTGAAGTGCACAATATATTCAAATGGACGTCTATGTAAATGTAGCATTAGTCTTGTATGGCACCAGTCACTTAAAATATGACTTGAACCATTATGTTAATGTTGCTACTTACTACTTAGTTACTAAATAGTACTAACCCTGAGGTGCCTCAGAAGATTGCTTGTTGAGTCGAGGCCAGCAGACAGAATTGTAGTTTTCTTTGTACACTGCCTACAAATAACTTTGATACTGTTTCCAGTTTTTTCGACAATTTGAAAATATTTTCCGTTGAATAGCACAGATTGATCCTTATTACCAACATTGTTATCTAAATATATTGAATACTGTTCTGGTGACAACCTAGAATATTTGGTTCCCTTGGGAGCCTGTTGAAGTTGTAAAATTGCACTCATTATTAAAAAATTCAATCTGTAAATAAAATATGTTTAGAATTAATTTATTATGAATACGGACCTATAGGCTATATTTTATGCCTATATATAATAATATATTAATAGAACACTTTTAACATAATTGCACAGTAAATTACACTTTTTACGAGCCTAAATTCCACAGCAACTACACCTTCCATGAGCCCACGCATGACGCAAGTCACCCAACTAACAGAAAACATAAACAGTCGGTGTTGAACAAAGTTGCCACCAGATGTCGCTTGGACAAAAAACAAATGACATTCGCATAGCGGCATATTTAAGAATCTGAAATTAAAAGTGATCTTGAAGTCTAAAGTGATCTTCAAGATCAAGATCACAAGAAATAAAGTGATCTTAGATCAAGATCAAGATCACCATAATAAAAGTGATCTTCAAGATCAAGATCAGATCACGATCTTGATCTTCAAGATCACGATCTGATCTTGAAGATCAAGATCGTGCCCATCTCTGGCCATACTCATCCTTGATCTCGTCAGTTAACTCTCCGAGGAATTCCCCAGTAGCAGGCATGTATTCACCCTCCCTCGCTGTGAATATCACGCTATCTGTGTCAGCGTACAGCACCCTCCGCCCAAGAGAGTGCAGTAGTCCCCAAAGCTTGATGCGGACGTAGGCCGTTGTGAAGCTGGCTACAAGTATGTTTGTAACACGTGAGGTATCTGTGGCCAATTCGGTGATGTTGTGTTGTACTTTATTATGTAAGTATTACCCACATTCACGATCTCCATAACCTCTTTCTGCCAAATGAATGTTCCCTTTGCCAGTATATTGTGCAAATTTCCCCCAAAGACTGTTTAGACACAACTTTGCACTAAAGCGCCTGCCAGGATTTTTAACAAATTGAGAACGGTCAAGCTGTATACCTTCATGGGCATGGTAACGCTGAATATAAGCAGTTTTTCATCTTCAGTATCAACCCCTCGCGGATACCCAGATGCTTCGACCTTATCCTTCAAAAAAGCGTTTATATATGGCGTGAAAAGGTTGGGTAGCTTCTGAAACTTCCACACCTCATGTATCTTCAATATTCTGTAGCCATGGCGAACGGCTAGGTCCAGCTCACAGCTTCTATATACACCTCTGATCTTACGCTGGTTGGTTGTGATTACAATCACCGTTGTTCTCTGCGCACTTCACGCACAGGGGAAACATGAGTTTGTGATCTATAACGACGGGTAAGCTCGGCATCCATAAATCACGAGGGGGGAGCACGTCTAAGAATTAAAGTCCAAAGTAGCGCCCATTCAAGTTGGCTGAGAACTCCTCGATAGTTGGCATGGTGAGACCCACCAGTTTTTCAGGCGCACCTACGGGATACGGATTGTTCTTCGTCGTCACGTAGGGATATAAAGAACAGAAGTCGTAGTAATGGAGTTTCACGCCCTCCGTAGGCGGAAAGTACAGCTTGAATGGGTTTGCATGCCCTCCAAACAAGCTGTCACCGCATTTGAGGGGGGTCCAACACCATTGAACGGATGATGGCCCTTATTTCTTCACGGTACTGGCCATCTGTTTCCATCCGTGCATCATACTCATGCTCCCACACGATCTTGTGAGTGAACTGGGAACCTATAAGTTGATCACGGTTACGGGTCCATGCGAGGCTGTCGGCGCAGGAACTTCCATGGAGGTCCCTTGTGACGGTACACTCAGGGCGTGGGCATCCATGCCACCAGCAGCCGTTAAAGGAGTACACAGTCTTCTCACCAGTGGTTGGATCCTCACTTAGACCATCAACCCAAAAAAACACAACCATTGACCTTAACGGGTACTTCCCCCGTGCGTGTTGCGGGCGTGTTTTATGTATACCCCGGTCTGTTGCTGTAGGTGTATGAGCCAGTAAATAGCCTTGTGCCCATAATTGCGGGGGTTGTTTCTGTGAATGACGGCTAAGGTGTCTTTAGGCATAAAGTTATTCTTGAACACCGTAAAACATAATGAGGCGATCGTGGTTGCGACTTGCAGCGGATCGCATTTGAAACGGCCTATGTACATCCTTCTAAAGGCCTGCAAACATATTCTAAGCACGCGCACATCATTCATGCAATAACGTTCACATTCATCAGCTATATTGTATGGATTAGCTTCATTAAAACTATTGTAGTAGCGGTCAAAATCTTCACGTTCACTATCACTCATGTTGGTGTAGTTAAAGTAATGTTTGGGGGGAGGCAGTCGGACGTAGTTAAAAGTTTCGCTAGTGAAGAATGTGTAAGGGAAATACCCTTTTGAAACTTCAGCCACTACGCCCATGCCCTTGGGTAGCTTTGCTAATTTACAAGGTGTGAACAACAGGGTGTCTTTAAACTGAACATTACCTCTTATCTGGATTTGTATTAGTTTGTTGCCTCTTTTCAAGGGGTCGCCTGTAAATATCGCAGACGACTCGTGTTCAAGCAACTCCCTATAAAGGAACTGTGTGTCAAATTTTGCCCCGTCATGGGCAAGAATATACAGTAATTTTTTTTAACTTGTCCGCTAATTTGACAATATAGGATACAAAGAGTTTCACAGGGCTGTCGTGTGCAATCGTTTTAAAAACGTTTGTCCGTTTTCCACATTTGTGACACTCATCACACTCGATCTCCATGAACTCATCACAGATAGTCTGACTTACGAGTAAATGTGGAATAACCTCTTTGGTTTCAGCGTTCGTGTATGTTTCTATATCGTAGTAGACGGTTATACAAGGGCTATTTTAAGGCTTAGCATCTTTCATATAACATACATGCTTCACTCCATCCGCCTTATATTTTCCATGACATGTAGAACAGTGAATTTCATCACATTTATGTTTGAAATTCCCCCAATTATCGATCATGTGAAATATACCGCACTTACAAATCTTCATTTTCCTGCAAGTGTCAATTGATTTATGGAGATCAAAGCATTTATTGTTGAAAAATGTACGTCGACACACATTACATTCCCTGTCCTCGGTTTCAACTACACGACTTTCACATTTGGGGCTTTTACACTGCTCACATACCATGTAGCACTCCTTACAATGTTTCACTATATCATCCGCAAACTCGAGACATCCCTTACACAAATCATGAGTCCTTATATTACGGATGGGGAGATACGATGTTCCTGACAATCCTAAAATAAGTAGAGGTCTTGTACGATCTCTCACACAGCTTTTAAAACCATACACAGTCCTACGACGATCATCCATTCCAAATACAACTATACGAACATTCATTTCCTGGTAGACCCTTCTCAGTTCTTGAGGACCCATATTACACTCAAACTCAAGCTTACAATCTGAAGCCAGTTTACGGGCACGCTGAACAACCGTAGGTAGCAAGATATTATACGCGGTTATATTTAGTACAGTGAACATATGACCTAAGACTATTGCTATAAAGCCGCTTACAAGGTTAGTTATAAACTTCAATGTGATTTCCACCATTTTCGATCAGTATAGGCAGCCTTGCTCTGTATTCCAAAGCCACCTTTTGTCGCACGCCTTTCGACCGTAATTTCAACAAAAACTGCTTGAATTCTCTGTTTCAGTTCATGAATGTCGGTTGGTCTTGTCGCGTAGACTTTCGACTTAATAAACCCCCATAAAAAAAAGTCGCAAGGGGTGAGATCGGGAGAGCTTAGAGCTTAGATTAGCAATTACGTAATAACTTTGGTTTATTTTATACATTTCGTTATAAAGCATTTGTTTTCGTATACGTCAAAAGGTTTTTCTTCGCCATTTCGTCAATTCTGCAGATAGATAAAAGCAGCTTAGTGAAAAAAAAACTTTATGTATGTACATATGTTGTGTATAAATTTTATTTGATTTGGTTAAAAAACAAAAAAGTTATAAGGATATTAAAACCGTCAGAGTTAAAAGGCCCACCCTGTATATATTTCTCCTGTACTAATGTGTTAATGGTTATACTCCGTAGTAAATGATATTATTTTTCACAAGGTGTTTCCGTCATTCTCGGTAAACCGTCTTATCCCGCTCCCTGTATACTCAGAAATCAGGCATAAATGACATATATATATAGGGTGAACCAAATGTAGGTGGACAGTAAATGATAACGTTTATTTTGAGAATACATATTTAATTTTTTTGTATACTATAATACAAAATAAAATTTAAATAAATTTAGTTATAATATTTAATATAATATAACACAAACACCATAGTTATAATGAACACCATAGTTATAATATAATATAACACAAACCGTATTCAACCTACTGTCCACCTACTTTTGGTTCACCGTGTATATATATATATGTATATATATGAGAGAGAGAGGGGGGGAATAAGCAAATAAACATGACCGAGTCTTGCAATACAGTTTAACGGGGAATCCAGCAATCACTACGATACCCTGGGTTCCTACTTATTTACCAACCGGAAGGATGTTTACATTCTACCTTAGACCTACTGTTTAACGGGGAATATATATATATATATATATATATATATATATATATATATATATATATGAGAGAGAGGGAAATAAACAAACAGACAAACATGACCGAGTCTTGCAATACAGTTTAACGGGGAGCCCAGCGTATTAACCACTAGGATACTCAGGGTTCCCATTTATCTATCAACCGTGGAAGGATGCGCCGTCACCGGGCCTCGAACCAGGCGCATACAATCGTGTGTAATGATAGCGGGCGTATAGTCGGGAGTATACGTGCATTTGTCCAAACGATGTATACACTGTGCCAACTGGCTGATAATGCCTGGAGGCACTGGTTTCTACGCCAACTGGCTGATTAGGACCTTATAAGACAGCAAGGGCTGGGATGAACTCTCAATATGCGCTTGGCTCTTTCCAAGCGAACTCACCTCTCTCTTTCTCCTTTCTCTCCCTCTCTTAGGTTAGGTATAGCCCCTTTTGGGGGTGAGGCCGTCCTACCTTCTCCCCCAGCATGCTGGGGGAGTTCATTGCAACTTGCGTGATAACCCCTCCCCCATAGTTGCATAACCTCTTGCAACATTTCCTTTGCAACCTTGGTCAACATTTGCAATTGCATTGCACTCTAACGTTTTGCGCCCATCCTACTATCCTCAAATAGTGTGCAAGATTAGGTCTAACCTTTACTTGACCTGATCCACAGAGGAACTGTTCACAACTTCTGAAGGTAGCCTGTTCCACGTGTCACGGATCTTAGAGGTAAAATAATTCTCACACACACTTGTGCTAAACCGTTTCAAATCCAACTTCCAACCATTGTTGCGAGTTAAATTATCATTTAAACTAAACATGCTTCTAAAATCGACATCGTCGAATCCATGTACGAGCTTGAAAATCTCGATGAGTTGACCGCGCAGCCTCCGAGTGTCCAGCGAAAACAAATTCAGGGCGTCACAGAGTTTTATCAGTTCTAAAAATACAGATGTGGGCATGCCTAGTTCTACGTTACATGGTGGCAATTTTCTATCTTAAAAACTAAGTACATCATCAATGGGAACTTTCGTAAACAAGGACTCAACATCAAAACTGATCATTCTTCCCCACTTTAAATCTAAGGATATAACTTTATTAATAAAGTCACAGGAATTAGTGATGTGCGAGCCTGAAAATTTACCAACTAATTGGGACAATTTATCTGCAAGAAATTTAGATAGCCTGTAACTAAAGGAACCCCTGTGTGAAATAATGGGACGGAGTGGTATTAGCCCTGTTCAAAAATCAACTTTTTCTTATTTTCATAGGTTTCTGTACTTTTTCCCATGCTTTTTGACCTGAAAAGGCCGAAAATCACAACCATTTTGACCTAGGTTGTTGGGAAGCATTGCCGCATGGAGCTTTAAGTTTTCTGCCTTGAAATCGGCCAAAAGCACCAGTTCCGGGGTCCCTTGAATCATGTTTTGCACTATAACTTTTTATCTAAACAAGATATAGCAACAAAATAGGCACCAAATTAAAGTGTTTTTAATCCTCTTTCTAACTTATACAATTATGATAGTCTTGGAACAAGAAATGGCACATTGGTACATACAAAGATTTCAGAAATATCACAAAATTCGTTTTCTCACACTCAAGGCAGACAAGGCGCCTTATTCATGACACAAATTTGAGATTAACATTTTGTCACAAGTCTAATCGATCAAGAAGTGAAAGCATTACATGATGATTAATTTCATAATGACATTTACACAGTCAGTTGTTGAGAGTTTGTTTCTTGAAGCTGTCAAAGCGGCGTCTGTTGAACTCCACAGCTTGAAGGAGATAGTCCCTTTGCTTGGCATCTGTTGTTATGACATTTGCAAAGTCGCTCATCATCTTGACACCACGTTCAGCAATGTCATTCACCGCTTTCAGATTCTTAACATAGTCCAACGCTTTTCTGTAGTCTCATTCTGTGGCCAAGACGTGACAGGTTCCAGAAGCCACTCGGATCCAATGTTCAGTGTGTCCAGCAGGAAATGTGATTCTGGGCCAATGAGATCAACCAGGGTGGTCTTAGCTGTGACTCTCTGGAATAGAGGCTTTCCTGTTCTGAAGCTGTCTGGCTTCTCAGTGGCATGTAACTGGGCAGCAATGTCGTGCTTCAATGTGTCACTCAATCTACTGCTGAACAGGGCAAATGGCACGACTTCCTGCGTCAGGTACCGTTTGTGGTTTTCCATCTTATTAAGTACTGCATCAACAAGCTCTGGGTCAGTTTTCTTGTACTTCAACATGTCCTGGATTAGACGTAGATCATTCACGGGAGCATCTGCAGCAGACATTGACATCATCCATACAGGAGTGTAGAACAGCGCAAGGAAGGTGTTGAGTCTTTCCAGCTTTGATACAGTGTCTTCGTCGTACTCAAGTTGATCTGCAAACATCAGCATTTTCATGGAGTACAGGTTTCTGGCCATCCATCTGGCCTGATGAATGGCGCCTGGTCGACTCCAGTGAATACCTCGAGGAGGCGTTCCTCCAAGAACAATGACTGTCAGTTCAGCCATTTCCCTGTAGTCGGCTCTTGGAAGCCTTTCTGCTGTTAGAATGTCTTGGAGTATTTCTTCACTGTTCTTCTTCTTTTCCTTCAGCCATTTGCTGTTGATAGCCAGCATCTTTTGGTTTTCCTTGGACAAGTTCGTCCAAACATCCTTCAGATGCTCAAACCAGGGATTATCTGGCCCCTTCACCTTCCCAAACAGCTTCTCCCAAACTGCTCCTACTAGGATTTCCAGGATGTGATGTCGACAGGCCAGATAAAACACCTTTTTGTTCAGCATTTTCTCTAGCAGTTTGGCAGCTCCTCTGTGAACTCCACTGTTACTGGATGTAGTGTCAAAAACAAGGGCAGTAACATTATCCGTAAGTTCCCATGTCTCCAGTAAATCCATTGAAGCCTCAGCCTGAGCTGTGCCAGAAGAATTGTCGATGACAGGTACTCCCAATAACTTTCCTTCAGTGTATGAAGGTGGACCAGACACTAGCACAGCTAAAGTCTCTGAGGTACTTCTAGGTTCACTGCCCAAGACATCTTTGAGCAACTTTCCATCCCAGTGTAAGGCAGCGTACTGTGGGGGGTTTTCACAAAACTTGGACATGTGACTCTGGCTGATATTATACCTGGACAGCATTCTGTTGCGACGTGTTGTTGAGGTTGGGATGACGAAGTTATCCAGATCAGCCCCTCCAGCTTTCAAGGTGGCAGAAACCATGGCAGTAACTTGATTGTCTGATAAACCAAGACGATCAGCTGTATTGCAGATGACATCACATTCCATGACCTTCCTTGGAAACGTCAAAGTCACACTAGTCACAGTGTCTTGATGGTGAGAACATCCAGGACGAGGCTGATGGTAATCCATGTCCTCTGTGTTAGCGTCGTTGTCAGTTGAGTCACCCCAGGTAATGTCATCCACATGAACAACTGCCTCTTGTTCTGCTGCAGCTGTAAAATAGTACAACATGTTAAGACAGTAATTGTTAAGTACATGCTAAATATCGCAATGGAGTAAAACTTAAAACTTTTTGTAACGTTCAAAGTAATTAGTTTTACCTTGTTCTTGTCTATGCTGCAGTCTTTCATTCCTCGCTGCTTGCTGCAGGGATCTTGTCTCAAAAATCATGTCATGACCAGACATATGACCTTTCCTCTCAGTCTTTTGGTCTTCGTAGAACCTGATATCCTCATCTTTCTTCTCTCTGGATAACAGTCTGTTGTTCTGTATTTCCTGGATTGCATCTGGAGCTCCTATATCGAACAGGCTGTCTAATTCCAGCACAAATGCTCCTCTTTTTCCTCCAGGGTTACTTGCTCTTCCTTTGCTTTTCACCAGAGCACGATGTTTCTCATGTAGTTTCATGAAGAGCTTCATTGCGTTGTACTTGGTCATTGTCTTGATCCTAGCCATCTGCCAGAATGGGATGATAGATTCAACTGTTTCATATGCAAGGTCTTGAACCATGGGCCTCCCTGCATTTTCCGGTAAATTCTGAAGATTAAGGAAATACTGGAACGCCTGTCTTTGGTGGGAAGCTGGGAACCACTGATAAAAGCTGAAGGGTATCCAACCAGGAAAGTTTCAGTGAGAGATCTGGTAGATGGCCCAGTTGACACCTGCCTGTGGACAGTACGTGGAGGTTCTGAGATATCAACTGTGCGCCGACGGAGCTCCCTCAGCTCCTTGCTTAATGCCATTGTGAAGTTGTAACTTGTAGATGGTTTTCTAGATTCTGATTGTTTCTGTTGTTTCCTGAAAAATGATAGATAATTATTATTATTATTATTAATTATTATTTATTTATTATTATTATTATTATTATTATTATTATTATTATTATTTATTAATTTTATGCTCTTTCATTTGATACCTAATTTGTTGCTCTATCTTGTTTAGATCAAAAGTTAAAGTGCAAAACATAATTCAAGGGACCCCGGAATTGGCGCTTTGGCCGATTTCAAGGCAGAAAATTTAAAGCTCCATGCGGCAATGCTTCCCAACATCCTAGGTCAAAATAGTTGTGATTTTCGGCTTTTTCAGGTCAAAAAGCATGGGAAAATGTACAGAAACCTATGAAAATAAGAAAAAGTTGATTTTTGAACAGGCCTAGAGTGGTATATTAATCTTATGGGTTTTGGGTAAGCCGTAAATGTGGGGGAGTTTGGGGTTAATCTGTAGAAATCTTTTAGGGCAAATCGCCGGGACACCTTTTAATAAGTTCCTGATAGTTTTGTTGAATTCAGCAGAAAGACGCTTTAGGGAGGACGATTTCACTTTGGTGTAGGTGAATTCATCACTAAGTAACGCTTCCATTTTTTGTTTATAATCACACTTGTCCAAAATAACCACAGTGTTACTTTTGTCCGCTTTAGTGACAAATATTGCTTCGTTCTTCCTGAGCTTGTCTAAAGCTAACCGGAATCTTTTGGGAATCGAGTCCATTGAGTTGAAATGTTCCAGAAACTTACTCAGAATCAAACCATTTAAACACGGAATATCCACCCTGGAATTAACTACGGAAGACACAAAATCCAAAACAATGTTTTTATCGGGTTTAAGGGCAAAGGACAGCCCTAAATTAAGAACTTCCTTTTCGGATTTGGATAAGACATATGTCGATAAATTTAAAACGGAACCTTCCACCGCACACTTTGACCAAGCACTTTCATCACATAAATTGGATAGCTTTCTGTTAAGTCGTTGTTCAGTGCGTCTTGCCTCCACATCGCATTTATAATCTGCAGTTTCAAACAGCGCCACAAGTAGTTCACACGACACATGCAATTTAAGGACGCATAAACATTTTCTTAGTTTGAAATATGTATGGTCAATCTCTCTTTTAACACACGGAATATGTTCCTTCAAAATTTCCCTGGCAAAATTCGGAAACGGTGTATGGTCCTTCCTGAAGGTAAACGGTACTTAGTTTTTTGGACAGAAAATTGCCAACATGTAACGTAGAACTAGGCATGCCCACATCTGAAAATTCAGGGCGTGAAAGCGTCGATTGTAGCCCATATGCCTAGCAGAAGGGATTACCTTTGTGGCCCTAGCCTGGACTCGCTCCAGCATGTCAATATCTTTCCGGAGGGTGGGCAACCAGAACTGCACAGCGTACTCCAGGTGCGGCCGAACCAGGGAATTGTACAGAGAGAGCACAATCTCCTTGTTCCGAAATCGAAATTGCCTCCTGATATAACCTAACGGCTTCTGGGCTTTCTTTTCCACCTCTATGCACTGTTTGGTAAAATTAAGGTCGCTGCTAATTAGCACCCCCAAATCCTTTTCCAAATCAGTGGCCTCGATATTACTCCCCAACATGGAGTAGTCCGACTTGGGATTGGCGTAGCCAATGTGCATGACCTTGCATTTAATCAAGTTAAACGTCATTATTTGCCATTTTTCGGACCACTCTCCTATCCTACGTAGGTCCGCACGCAGTTGCTCGATCGCTTCCGGCGTCCCAACATGAGAGAGTGAGAGAGAGATGTACTTACATGATCGGTATTACATTTCTGGATTATTATTAATTGTGTAATTTCACATTGCATAATTTCTGACCGGCTGCCAGATGTACAGGGTTGATTTTTACTTAAAGATTTCTCATCTTGAATGTTTGAAATCTGGGCAATATTTTGCCTTTGCCAACTGCCAGACGTACGACAGCTACCATCTCTCTGTCCGTGATTATGCTATGGCCTTGGTTGGTTCGAAGTTGACGGGGGGGTTCTGGTTACGTGGCAGCAACGGATTTGTCACTCTGGAGTAGCTGGTACCGCATAGGGAATCGCAGTAATTTCTTTTATACTTCTCTCCGATTTCTTCTTGCAGTGGATCGGGGATTATGTGAGGCTGACTAAATTCTCTGAAGGTTCCTCGATTCTTCTTACAACGTATCGGGAAATTATTATTTTTTTTCTATTTAAGACTAAGTTCTCTGAAGAGAGCAAGGCTCGAAGGAGAAGACAAAGATATTTCTTGCTATATTTTACTGCTAAAATGTTACAGGTAATGCTCAGCCTCTAAGCCAGATCAGTAAGAATCAGAATGAATATTGGAGAAATTTTATGGGCTTTTGTACTGAATTTTTTACTGACATCATTATTATTTAATGCTGATCTGTTTTTGTTTTTCATTCTCAACAGGCTGATTTACTTTGCAAAATATTTAAAGACAAAACAAATATTTTAGTTGTAGCAAGGTCTTGTCTGCTATTTTAGCTGTAGCAAGGTCTAGACTGCTAAGCAAGAGGAACCATATTTTTATTTTAAACCGCATATTGACAGATCTGATTTTATTATGATCTGCCGAGTTAACTAAACGTGGAAATTGAAATATGGCTTCCCATCACGAATTACAAACATGCACATGAGCAAAAATTAAATGTTTAAGATTCAAAATTAAACGTTAAGCAGGGCATGACTTCATCGTTTACAACGAAGAGAGAATGTATACAGGGAATGAACAAGATTACATTAAGCTAAATCTAAAAAAATGATTAAGTAGTTTAAAAAGAAATAATCCACCATTTCTAAAATAGAAAGCAAATAAAAAATTTATCCACCTCGTGTCAGCGTTACGCGATTTTGGTCTCTATGTAAAAATGAATATATGAATATAAATGTATACAAATATAAGTATTATATGAATATAATGAACATAAGGATTATATAAATATAAAGATTTATATAAATATACGAACTATTTAAGAATTATACGAATGAATATAAGAATATAAGAATTATTCATCGTTCATTTTTACACACACACACATATATATATATATATATATATATATATATATATATATATATATATACATTATAACTGCAAACACGCAGTATAATTAACGTAAAGAACGACGCTTTGTATAGGAGAATATTCCGCGCAAGATGAGAGCGAAAGAACGAAACAAATGAAAAAATGAGGTAACCACCCGGGAATCGAACCCGGGATCTTCCGATTGCCGGTCAGATATGATAACCATTACACTACGGGCCTCACTCAATCAAATGTCGTAATTCCTCTACATGCGCGCAGAAACCAATGCCCCAAAGGGGCACCTCCTGCATGCCGTAACATTATATACATTATAACTGCAAACACGCAGTATAATTAACGTAAAGAACGACGCTTTGTATCGGCAATCGGAAGATCCCGGATTCGATTCCCGGGTGGTTACCTCATTTTTTCATTTGTTTCGTTCTTTCGCTCTCATCTTGCGCGGAATATTCTCCTATACAAAGCGTCGTTCTTTACGTTGATATATATATATATATATATATATATCGTGGTGGGGGAGGGGTCTGATTAATGAGAGTAAGAAAAAGGAAAAATGTAAAAATAAAAACCTAAAATTTCAGTTACTAAACATAAATTTGAACAAAGGGACCACCACCAGCACGATGACACATCAATAATATAAATATAGGCTTTTACGGCCACCAAAATAAAAACAAATTTCGAAGTTAATATAAATATGTATAATAGGAACCGCCAGCAGCACGATGACGTAAAAAATATATATAGACTTTAACGGCCACCAAAATGAAAACAAAAATTTCAAAGTTAATAAATATAAATATGTACTTAGTGATCGCCAGCAACACGATTACATCAATAATATAAATATGGACTTTAACGGCCACCAAAAATAAACATACGACCAAACAAAATTTTCATCTCAATATATATATATATATATATATATATATATATATATATATATGTGTGTGTGTGTGTGTGTATATATGTTGTATATTTGTTTCTCTAACACCCCCCCCGCCCCAATTTGTTCAGTTCCTAGTAAAACCCACGTGTACAAAGTATTTTTGAAATCTAAGAATATTTAGAGGTTGCCCTCGTCCGTTGAAGTTTACTCAGGCAGCCAGGTCTCCCTTCCTCAACAAGAGTATTAGCCGCTCGGTGGTGGGGGTCTCGTGGAACCCTACTCCACTCGTCGCCTGGTTCGAGGTGCAAGTGTCGTCTTCTTGCAGTCCGGGAACTGCCGCCTGTGATCAGCGACAACTTGGAGGAGGAATTGCAGCTGCTCCTCTCCACGAGTCAACTTGTTGAACTCTTGGATGAGAGCTACTCCTCTCTCCGTTCGGTCGCTGACCACGGCGAAGCTTTCAACGACCCGCAGAGCTTTCTTGAAGTCCTCCGCCGGCCAACTCTCCGGATCTTTGTGAAGGAATTCATCCGGAAGCTGGAAGCGAGTGAAGAGGGCCTTGGTGTTCCTCGTCACAAATTATCCAAGTCCCTTCTTCTCATCGACGAAGGCACTCAAGGCGACTCTCGGACGCTTCGGCGGATGGTCGACGGCATCTTCGTCCAAGGCTTCGACCATGAGTTTCTTCATGGCTAAAGGTACTCTGTCGTCAAAGAAGGCCATCCCTACGAGCTCCTCCGACAGGTACCAGAGGTGGTGGGAAAGCTTCTTGCTGGTGGCGGTGGAAATCCCTCGATGTGGGTAGCGCATCAGCTCCTTCATGAGATGGAAGTCGCTCCAGGGGGCTCCCACCGCCTGAGGAGCTGTGTTCCATGCTCTCATGTAGATCACCACGGCAAAAACAGCGAGATCACGCACTCCTCTCTCCTCCGATGGTGTCATCCGGAACTGTTCCTGGAAGAGCCACATTCTGATCGCGTATAGCACGTTCGCCATCCATCGAGCGTGATGCATTGCTCCGGGAGCTGTGAACTTGATTCCACGCTCTGGTGTGCCTCTAAGGAAGATTGTACTGAGCTCGAGGAACTCCCGGTAATCGTCGCGAACATGAACCATTTGTCTTCTTGAGAAATCGAGCAGTTCGTCCCGCGAAAATGCCACTGAGCTCTCCACAGAGGGATCAGTTGAAGCTGGCTTGAACTTGTCTTGATCGATGAACTGCCAGTGACCCATGAACCTTTTGTACAGGAGTATCTCAGGTCCCGTCGACGATCCCCAGATGGTTGTCTCGAAAGCGGCTCCAATCACAAGTTCCAACACATGGTGCCGACAGGCAAAGAACAGAAGATCTCTGCCACGTTTCTCCTCGATGAGAGCACAGGCGCCAGATCGATGACTTGTGTTCGAAGCTGTGGTGTCGAAGCTTAACGCCTGAACCCCGTCGTCGATCTTCCAGTCTTCGAGACATTTGACGACGGCCTATGCTTGCGCCTCTCCAGTTCTGGATGGAAGCTTTGGAACACCCAAGAGTTGCTCAACTCCGAGGCCAGACACGAGGACAGGCAAGCGATCAACATATTCTCGGGATGTCAGATCCTCCATGAGCTTACCATCCCAATGAACGGTAAGGGGGACGTCGGTGGAGAACTCCTTCAAACCTTTCGACCGGGCCGAACGATGGCGAGCCCTTTCTCTGTGGATGGAGTTCCGATTGATGTTGAAGTCGATGACATCATGGCCAAGGCTTTCAGCGGCCTCGGTAAGATCGTAGGTCGCACTTCTGGAGGAGATCTGCGTCCGGTCGAGGGCAACAGCCAGTTGAGGTGTCATGATATTTTTATTTGCTCTTTTTGGAGCAGATGCAGCGGCAGCACTCCCAACTGCACCTTCCTTCTCCCGGTCATCATCCGTCTCCTCTGCCGCACTTGGTGAAGATGATGCCAGCACCGCTCGGCTGGTTGAAGCTTTCTGCTCCTCCTGTGCCCTCTTCCGTTACCTGGCCTCCTGCTCTGACCTCTTCAGGGATTCCTCGTCCTTCTGGGCCTGTACCATATCTACAGAGCCAATGCAGCCTGGCCTTCCCTTCTGTCGCTGGGCCAGAAGGAAAGTCCGGTCCTCAGGATTCTTCATCAAGACCAGTGCATCCGCAAGAGCGATGTCAAAGAGATCTTCCAAGCGCTCTTGAAACTCCTGTTCCTTCTGCTTGTGGGATGCACTGGTCCTGGTCTGATGTTTTTTGTTTCAGAGCTTTCCACTCCTTGAAGACCGCCTCCAGCTTCTTGATGCAATGCTGGTCAGCTCGCGTTGAGATGCTGGCTTTATCCCATAACGCCTTGATTTTAAGAAGCAGAATATCGTTGAAAGGAACGTTGATTCCGACGGGGGCCTCGTTCCAAAAACGTGCGTAGACCAAGGCGATAAACAGAGAGAGCTCGGTGATATTCTCCTTCTCACGTGCTGTCAGCTGTAGTTGATGCTTGAACAGATAAATTTTGAGGACGTAGATGGCCTTGGCCATCCAGCGTGCATGGTGAGTTGGTCCTGGAGCGCAGATCTTGACTTCTTTCTCATCACGGCACCCGAGGAAGGTGAGGCAGAGTCGTAGCAATTCCTCGTAGTCATCACGCGATTGTTTAGACTCCAGTGTCTTTGTGAAGTACTGGATCATTTCCTCTTGAAGCTGGAACATTTTTGGATCTCTGAATAGGTTGTTTGAAGCCTTCACGAAGGAATTCTTCTGAAGTGATGGCCATTTTTTCTGAAAACGTTTAAAGAGAGTCATTTCTGGGCCACCTGTGGGTCCAAGAAGTGCGTTGCAGGTGTTGACAAGACGATTTCAAGGATATGATGTCGACAAGCGATCCAGACAAGTTCCCTCCTACTGCTTTTTCAATCATGGTACAGGCTCCCCTGTGAAGGCCAGTATTAGATGTAGTTCTGTCAAATACGAGACTTTGGATCTCACCGCGAAGATTCCAGTCATCAATCGTCGAAATGTAAGCCTTGGCCTGTTCTTCTCCTGTAGCTCGTTGTATTTTTGGCACGGCTAGGAGTTTTTCCATCCCAGTGAAGAAGGGGTCCTTCGACAGAAAACAAAGCTTGATCCTCTTTGGCTGCTGCTTGCCTTGCTTGCCTTCTTGAACGACGGATGGAGCTGCGTGAAAGAGTCTGTAGAAATATCATAGCCCAGAGTTGAGCGACTGATCCAGCAAAGAAGTGTGCTCCTCGATCGGGAAGGTTGACGTGATCAAGAGCAGCAACCACATCTGGTGATGTGAAAATATTGTTTCGTTTCGGAGGATGAGTGTGTACATCAGCTCTTCCGGTCAAAGTCGACGGACGATAATCATCGTCTTCAGCGTTGAATTCTTCAGAGGATGAAGTGGATGTGCTGGATGATGGAAGAGCAGCAGCTCCAGCCTGGAATGCAGCCTCCCTTTCTTTGTACCTTAGAGCTTTATCAGCATCTTTCTCCTGTCGACATCTCTTGCGGTATTCCTTGGCAAAATTAATCTTGTCAGGGCCTGCCATACTGCAGGAAAAGACGTCTTCTCGTTGCATTATCAGGAATTGGCGGTCTTCTTCATTGTCTATCACCTTCAAGGCAACGTCGAAAGGCTCTGAGAGTGTCTCTTGGAACATGCTCTCTTTCACTCTGCAGCTTTGTAGCTGCGTCTTGCGGGTTTCTTCAACGCAAGGAACTCTTCGTACAGCTTTGACAGCTTCCTAACGCAGGAATCGACTCGCTGTGTAGGAATCCTTGCTCTCTGCCATACTTGCAGGGCCTCTTTGCAGGCCAAGTTGTAGCTCTCTTTCAAGGTCCTGGACTGTTCATGGTGGTGAAACTGAAGCAGTCAAAATAAATAAAGTAAAAAAATTGATTACAGTGGTTAGTGGTTGATGAATAGTAAGATAGCCAAATTTTTTTAAATATTTTTAAGAATAAGTAAGAATAAGTAAATTTTAATCATACAGCTTTGACAGCTTCCTAACGCAGGAATCGACTCGCTGTGTAGGAATCCTTGCTCTCTGCCATACTTGCAGGGCCTCTTTGCAGGCCAAGTTGTAGCTCTCTTTCAAGGTCCTGGACTGTTCATGGTGGTGAAACTGAAGCAAAGTCAAAATAAATAAAGTAAAAAAATAGCCAAATTTTTAAAAATATTTTTAAGAATAAGTAAATAATAAACTTCAAGAGACAAGATAACAATTTTAATCATTTAATTTAATAGCAACATCCTTACCGGTTATAAATTTGCATATAAAGATAATTATATATATATATATATATATTTTATACTGAATAAATATAATACATATGAATTAATACTTAATATATATGAATTTAAAATTATATATATATATGAATTAATAATTAATATATATGAATTAATACTTACATGAGATACTATTCCTAAGCTCTTGAACGAACTTAAAACCGTCCTCCAACAAGTTTAAATTTGAAATGATGCATGAGTAAATGATTTGTCTGATTCACAAACAGCATTATACAAGAAATCGAACAATTGCATCATCCTCTGAAAGGTGAGCGGAATCAATGTGGCGTGACTGCCGCGTCCTCTAAGTCCTCTAAAAATGAAGCCGGTAGAAAATGATTAGCTAATTAGTTGAAAATGTGAAAATCATAGCGACCTCTTATTATGTACTGAATCGACAGACATTTTGCACAAAATCACTTCACATCTAAAGGAATAAGGGCAGCCATGTGGAGAGTATTTCCAACTATTTTGAAATTTTAGCCCAATTTTGGACCACCCTAATATATATATATATATATATATATATATATATATATATATATATATATATATATATATATAGTATATATAAGTGGAATGAGGAGATGATAAGAGTGAAGGGGTGGTAGGGGTTTGATAAGGGAAAAATAAAAAAGGGCGTGACCTAATTATAAAGGTGTGTGTATATATATGATGATTAATGATGAGTCATGCCAAAGAACCTCTGAATAGGGGATGGTGTGGGAAGGGGGGATGGGAGTGAAAAGAAAATTAGTACATACGAGTATACATGAATGAGTGTGATGTCATCGTATGAACCTCAACAAACAAACAATCGCTAGTGACAAAAATGTAGACAAATTGTTCGATTTGAAAATTTTCTCCTAGAGGTTCACACATCCAAATGCAAGTTCACATGCTTCATACTAGAATCAAATAAAGTATCATTAATTTTTTTGATATGCGTAGCGACGGAGACGCCTTCAAATACTTTCACGATTTCCAGTTTACAACTGACCCGCTGTTCCATCGACACAGCCACGACTAAGATGACGTCACATCGCGAGAATTCCCTCAAGCATTCCTTCGGCCTTGAACACGCCGCCTCAATCGCATCTCGATATCTCTCCTCTAAAGAACCTTCATTGACACATTAGATCTCATAATGTAACGACGTCGTAACAGGCCGTCTTGGCCTGATGTCATTCACCTAACTTTATATAAAGCTTTTCATTACCTCGCCCGTTATTAATATTGAAGTCATTAATCAAGTACACATTTCATTTCAACTGAACTTCCATTCACACAACTGCAACTTTTATTTTGTGTTATTCATAAATAATTTATTTTGTTTAATAAAGGAAGAAAACCGGAGGGTAAGATAGTCAGCCTATTCTCCGGCCGGTCCCAAGTCCGGATAAAAGGGGAGGGTTGGTGTCAGGAAGGGCATCTGGCCGTAAAAAACCCACGCCACAACCAAATGAGATGAGTCAAGAGAATGATACGAGGACAGCCAGGGCGTACCCCGTAAGCGACGCACAGATACATCGTCCTAACTCTGTGACAAGACGAGGGCTACCGTATCAAGAGCGGGCGCGGCTAAAGAAGCGAGCTCAGGAGGGAATGATGAGGATTGCTTCTCTGAACGTGGGAAGCATGACTGGTAGAGGAAAAGAGATTGCGGAACTGATGATGAGGAGAAGAGTGGATATATTGTGCGTGCAGGAAACCCGTTGGAAAGGTACTAAAGCAAAAAAGCTTGGAGAAGGATACAAACTGTTCTACAGTGGAGCTTGAGGACTGGGAAGAAACGACGGTGTTGGAGTAATATTGTCGAAGGAAATGAAGGACGAGGTGGTGGAAGTAAACCGCAGAGGGGATAGAGTAATGGGTGTGAGATTGAATTATGGGGAGTATGTATTGAATATCATCAGCGCATATGCACCACAAGTGGGCTGCACAGATGAGGAGAAGGATACTTTTTGGAGATTACTGGACGGGGAAGTGCAGGCTCTAGAAGAAAATGAGCGTGTGATTGTTGGCGGCGACCTTAATGGGCATGTGGGTTAGAATAATGAGGTAATTGAGAGGGTACATGGAGGTCAAGAATTTGGAGAGACAAACGCGGAAGGAGAAAGTATAATAGATTTCGCGGTTTCGTTCGATATGGCAGTGGTGAACACCTTTAATAAGAGGGTAGAGCATCTCATTACATATAAGAGTGGTGGGAGGGTATCTCAGATTGATTATATGTTGTACAGACGGACACAATTGAGGGAAGTGAAGCGCTGCAAAGTTATACCAGGGGATCATGTGTCAACTCAGCATTGTATTCTTTGCATGGATGTGAAGCTCAAGGGGCTGGCAAAAGCACGTACGAAAGGAATTAAGAAAATAAAATGGTTCAAGCTAAAGGAGCAAGACTGTAAAAACAGGTTTAAGGAGAATGTTCTGAATGAGGTAATTATGGATGAAAGTGATATGCAGCAATGGTGGCAACATAATGCTAATGTAATTAGAAAGTGGGGCAAGGAAATACTGGGAGAAACATCTGGCAAGATATGAGAAAATAAGGAAAACTGGTGGTGGAGCGAGGATGTACAGGAGAGCCTACAAAGGAAGAAAGAAGCAAAGAAGCTGTGGGAGGAAACGCAGCAGGATGACCATAGGGAAGTGTATAGAGAGAGGAATAAGCAAGGGTAGAGAGCGGTAGCACAAGCAAGGGCCGAGGCATACCAAGATATGTATGAGGAATTGGAAACACGAGAGGGACAAAAGAAAATATATAGATTGGCCAAAACGCGAAATAAAGCAACAAAGGATATCAATAAAGTGAAACAGATCAAGAGCAGATGGAACAGTGATGAGAAAGGAAGAAGACATACAAACCAGCTGGAGGGAATATTTCGAGTGGCTGCTGAATGAAGAGAATGACAGGATATTCTGGGAGGAAGGGCAACCAAATGAAGGGATGACGGGAAGAGTGGAGAGGAGTGAAGTGGTGAGGGAGTTGGCAAAGATGGAGAATGGTAAGGCAGCTGGACCAGATAAGATACCTGCAGAGGCATGGAAGGCATTTAGGAGAGGAAGGTATTGATTTACTATGGGATCTGATGGAGAAGCTGTTTGAACAGGAGGTGACTCCCGATGAGTGGCATAGCAGTGTTGTGGTGCCAATCTATAAAGAGAAAGGGGATGTGCAGGACTGTAATAACTATAGAGGAATTAAGCTCATGTCACACACCATGAAGATATGGGAGCGGATCGTGCACGGAAGATTAAGAGATGAAGTTGACATAGCAGAGGAGCAGTTCGGATTCATGCCGGGTAGAGGAACCATGGATGCAGTATTTGCCTTATGCCAAGTGATTGAGAAGTACAGAGACCGATGCATATGATATTTATAGACTTAGAGAAGGCTTTCGACAGGGTCCCAAGACAGGTGTGGAGAAGCCTTAGAGAGAAGATGGTACCGGAAAAATATGTCAGACTGATACAGGAAATGTATAGAGATGTACATGCGACGGTTAGGAGCTGTCTGGGAGAGACGGACAGTTTTGAAATAAGAGTTGGGTTGCATCAGGGATCTGCGCTTAACCCGTTTCTCTTTAACATAGTGATGGAAGTGCTGACAGAGGGAGTGAAAGAGAGAGCGCCATGGAGTATGCTTTACGCAGACGATATAGCATTGTGTGCCGAGACAAAGGAGGAGATGGAACATAAGTTAGAGAGTTGGAGAGGAGCGTTGGAAGATAGAAAGATGAAAATAAGCAGAAGGAAGACTGAATACTTACGGTGTACCTTACATGAGGATCAGGAAGATGAGATGGTAATGAATGGAGAAGTGATTAAAAGAGTAGACCGATTTAAGTACTTTGGCTCGTTAATGGATGAGGAAGATGTGGAGAAAGAAATTAATAATAGAGTGCAAGCTGGGTGGAAGAATTGGAGAAATGTCGGGTGTCTTGTGCCAGTGAAGTTGAAAGGAAAGGTATATAAAACTGTGGTGAGACAAGCAGTGTTGTATGGAAAGGGGGCATTACCTATGAAGAAGACAAATGAGAACAAAATGGATGTAGCAGAGATGAGGATGTTGCGATGGATGTGCGGTGTGACAAGAGAAGAAAGGATCAGGAATGAGTATATTAGAGGAACTGTGAAGGTGGCAGAGGCATCAAAGAAGATAGAGGAGGCAAGAATGAGATGGTATGGGCACGTGATGAGGCGAGATGAAGATTATGTCGGACGTAGAGTGATGGTGATGGAGTTGCCGGGTGGGCGAAGAAGAGGAAGACCGAAGAAGAGATGGAAGGATTGTGTTAGAGCGGACTTACGGGAGAAGAATTTGCAGGAGGATATGGTGTACGACAGACCAAGATGGAGGCGACTCACCTTAAACAGCGACCCCATATAAAAATGGGATTAATTATGCTGAGGAAGAAGAATAAAGGAGGAAAACTCATTCTATTAATTTCTTTAATTAATAACATTATTTGGTCTGAAAAGACCTCGTGACCTCAGCCTCACTCAAGCAATCAACAGTAATCATTAACATTAACAACTTAATTAACATTATTATAGTGCCAACGAGCCACTATATATGAATGATAAATTATAATTTAAAATTATCAGCCTATTTTTAATATTTTACAATATTTTCTGCAAATTCACAATTCTTTATATGATATTTTATCCTAAACTTAGCCAGGTGTAGAACCATATGATAAAATTTTCCTTCCCCTCAAAATATAGCACAAATTACTCTTAGATCCATTAGATTGTGTCACTGCCAATTAAACTTAAATTTAGAACTGCATGAAACAAAGAATCCATCACCGAAAACTGAAGAAATATTTACATAGGTCTATTGTACAAGTTACCTTTCCAATTTTTCAATGTGACTATTTCTATTGTCGGTTACTGATGAAATGAACTGTTTTTACATACCTTCCCTTTCTATCCCTCAGATATATTGTACAGTTCAATTAGATCACCCTTATTACAACTTCTTTCAAAAGAAAACATTCTTAAATCCTCTAGTCTTTCCTCTGAAGCAGGGGTCAAACTTAGTTATTTTACAATTATCAGTTTCTCACATATCTATATACTGCCAGAAACGAGGAGACCATACCTATACAGCTTTATAAATGTGGTATAATATATGAATTGTAGTTTGGTTAATTCTTCGATGCTTTTGTATCTCACATTCCTATGTATATCCCCTAAAATTTTACCAGTTTTGTTCTGTTACCAGCTATTGTCTAAAACAATGGTGCTCAAACTTATGGCAATCATGTGCTATTTTATACCATTTTTCCAAAATGAAAAACGTAATGTGCCACTATGACTATGTCGAATAGGCCTAAATTAATGTATTTTTTTATATTGTACAAATAAATTGCATTATTAGTAAAGCAATAAATGTCGTGTGTATGTTATAACTATATTTTACGTTTTCTTTACGGTACCTACATTACAAAGCCTTGTGTACTTGCTTCCCTCCAGCCAATTTGTCAAATATGACGCACTTAATACATGAATGATTATTCAGTAACTGAATTTCAAAGCTTAATGCGCAAGCGCTCCAGGCAGTCTTAGAAGAGTTGCCAATTACCTCCGAAAATTCTCAAATTTCTTGCTTACGCGAGGGCATTCTGAATTCAGGCTGGTGCAGCATTATAACCAATGATTTTTTATTTTCCTTGATGAGTGTCCATGTGCCATCGTCAGAGTCACAATGTGTCAGGTTTGGCACATGTGCCAGGGTTTGAGCACCTCGGCTCTAAAAGAATATCATGATTCTGCAAATATAATATACAAATATTAGAAGACATTCCAGACCTTCAGCCTACACACACACCACGAAACAGCCAATGGTGTGTGAAATGAGCTCCCCACGGGCACTATATACACTACTCGAACACGAACGCGTATATTTACAACGGATCCCGCCATATCCGTGAGATTACGCTCCAGAAGATCTCGTGGATATGAAAATAACATATCTTATGGGGAAAATGGGGTTCGGTTTCAACTTGACCCCAAAATTCCCTTTCTTTTAATTAAACCTTCTTTTACACCTAAATAATAAAACTTTTTATATACAATTTGAGTGACAATACCGAAGAAAGGCAGTAGTGTAGACTGCAGTACAGTTCAGTAAAGCTCTCTACGCAGTCTCTTTTGTTTTAATTTTTTATAACATTTATACACAGTACAGTCTGTACAGTACTGTACAGACAGAATACTGTATATAGTATACTCTACTTCATTCATACTGTACATCCCGTAGTGTGTACAGAATTAGCATGCGGAAAAGAAGACGTTGTAGGTTTTCATTCCACTGAATTTCAAATCCGTACGATCTTACTGGAAACCGCTGACACCGTTATATGGGACGATACCAATGTGGCGAATTTAGCAGATGTTATGACAGACAGTGAAGAGGAGACACTTGAGGAAACAGCACAAAATAACACTTAAAAATAAGGTGAAATAACTTTAATAATTGATCAAATCCAAGGACACACTACGCGTTCGTACGCATAAACATGTAAGGGTCATTCAACAGAACAAGCCATTGTCGCGGATATTAGAATCGCGGATTCTGAATTTGTAGATATAGCGGGATCTTCTGTGTGTGTGTGTGTGTGTGTGTGTGTGTGTGTGTGTGTGTGTGTGTGTGGTGTGCATTCTTTCATGGCCTTATTTTTTCATTTGTTTTACAGGCTTCAGATTTAGTGATTTGTGAAATGCATTTTGGTTACCACATGAACATTACCACAATCTTGAACAGAATAAACGCATTATAAATGAAGTGTTATCATCATTATTATAAAGGGCTCGTTAAAGGTTGAATGAGAACTAATTTAAGGCTATCTGGAGACAAATACATGGTTGCAACAACTGAAATGCATGATTTAACTATTATTGGATGACCAATTCATTTCAACAATGTTGTTAGCTATTCTGGTAACCATGATTATTTTTCTGGTATAGTCTTGTCATGGTTGAATTGACAATTTGGAAATGTTATCAAATAGTTAACCATGTATTTTGGTTGTCGTAACCAAATATGTTTTCTTTGTACTATTTATTTGTATGGATATTTGCTTATGAAAGGCGCTATATAAACTATATACTGTATGGTACCTTGTTTATGTTTCTAATTTTGTCTGATATTTTCGGGATAAAATGCTGGATGTGAGGGAGGACACACCCGAAACATCTACAAGGAATGTTTTTATGCCGTGTCTCCGCTCTTCCCACTTACGGGTAGACAGTGGAATACCTCTTCACTTCATACGCAAACATTTTGCACACACGGAAAAAAATAATAATCGGGCGATATCAAATTGTAAAAACTGATTCTTGCCATCACTCCTTTCGCGTGCGGTAAATTTGTTTCGCGTTCGGCGCATGCGCGAAATACGACCGAGGACCTATCCCGGAAACGATATTATGTGCGTAACAATGAGTACGGATCGGTGGAACCACGTCCAAGTGGTGGGTCAATGGTCGTGCAATGACCCTTTCGAGAGCCAGTGTGTGAAAATGTACCCCTAAACTCCCTAAAATCCAAACAGAGAGTTCACGGGGAAGTGTTTATACTGGCACTTTATTAAGAGGATTCAAAAAGATCTAAAATAAGAGGTACACATTGCAATATATATATATATATATATATATATATATATATATATATATATATATATATATATATATATATATATATTGTAGTGATTTGTTTATTAAAGGGCATATTCCTTCATTTATAATTCATTATTTACTTTACTTTCTATTCAATTTCTCTTTATCTTTCATCATTATCTTCACACTCGCTTCGCTGTACTTTATAAATACGGGTAGACGTGGCCGTGGGCGCCATTATAATTTGAACCAGGCGAGGAAGTCGGGGGATTAATTATACACTTCATTAACACTTTACTGACTTTTATTTATACCGAAACACTTTTAGATAAACGGGGTAATGCGAGGGGGGAATTAACGTTAACATTTTAGCCGGAGAGAGAGAGACACGAAATAATATTCTAAATTCACGAAAACATCGTAATACAAAAAAACACCTTATTAAGCCCAAGGCCGTTCGATCACTGGAGCTCCTGGGCATTTTCTCTCTCAACCTCTAGCTTGGGCCGATTCTTAGTGTTGCCAACTTGTATTTCTATATTTTTAATTTCACAACCATTTTTAATTTCTTATTTAATAAAACTTAATTGAACATTATTAAATTCTTATAAACAAACATTTAATTCTTAATTAGACATTAATATAATATATATATATATATATATATATATATATATATATATATATATATATATATATATCGAGGAATAAGAGGACGAAGAGATGGTACATGTTTATTTACAAACGTTTCGGAAATTTTCATTTTCCATCATCAGTGCTAAAATTATAAAAGCAGATAAAAAATTAATAAATATAATGAACGGAACCTTATACAATATATTTAAATAAACGTGTGATATTAATGGTGTTTAGGTAATTAAAATTAAAAATAAAATAATATGAAATATAGAAAAGTGATCAGTCGTCAAATATAAAGTAAAAAGCGAACAAAATTGAGAGGAGTCTTAACCGGGTTGTTACTGTCGTGGTAAGGGGACTAATTGAACAAAGGGTTGGTCCATATTAGAAGAGTTGGCGCCAGACGGAGCGATGGTGAATTCCTTCTAAGTGGTAGGATATGGCAGTTTATTTGGCTGTGTTTAAGTTAAAGGCAGAACTGTAGTCGTTGAGAGTTGTTTTAATACTGAGGATGTGTAGGGACTCCAGAATGCGGAGGTCGGTTAGATGGTTGGTTGTGTTGATAATTTTGAAATTGGAGGGAAGTAGTGGGTGGTTGTGAAGGTGGCAGTGATCTCTTATTGTTGATTTAGAGGGTTTATTTAAGGGTTGCGATGTTCTGGTAGAAATACCGCGATGCTCGTCCACCATTCGCCAGTATCAAACCAGAGCGGACGAGCATCGCGGTATTTCTACCAGAACATCGCAACCCTTAAATAAACCCTCTAAATCAGCAATAAGAGATCACTGCCACCTTCACAACCACCCACTACTTCCCTCCAATTTCAAAATTATCAACACAACCAACCATCTAACCGACCTCCGCATTCTGGAGTCCCTACACATCCTCAGTATTAAAACAACTCTCAACGACTACAGTTCTGCCTTTAACTTAAACATAGCCAAATAAACTGCCATATCCTACCACTGAGAAGGAATTCACCATCGCTCCGTCTGGCCCCAACTCTTCTAATATGGACCCCTTCCAACAACCATTCATTCCCAACCCTTTGCTCAATTAGTCCCCTTACCACGACAATAACAACCTGGTTAAGACTCCTCTCAATTTTGTTCGCTTTTTACTTTATATTTGACGACTGATCACTTTTCTATATTTCATATTATTTTATTTTTAATTTTAATTACCTAAACACCATTAATATCACACGTTTATTTAAATATATTGTATAAGGTTCCGTTCATTATATTTATTAATTTTTTATCTGCTTTTATAATTTTAGCACTGATGATGGAAAATGAAAATTTCTGAAACGTTTGTAAATAAACATGTACCATCTCTTCGTCCTCTTATTCCTTGCTAAGCTACGTTTCCGTAAGAACAAACCCTTCAATCAAGTTATTATATATATATATATATACACACCGGGTGATTACAAATTATCTTCTCGATTTTAAACATTTATTATGAAAAACTAACAATGCTACAGCGAAAAGTAAGATACAGAAATAAAGAACTAAAAATTTTTTATTTACAAGCTCTTGAACTTCAATATGAGCTCCTTTTGTGGTTCCTTTTGAGTTTACATTTCTGAATGAGAAATTGCCTGATCGTTGGATCGGGCGTTGGGGGGGGGGGGGGGGGGGCCATTCCTTGGCCGGCGCTCGCTCTAACCCCCTTGACTTCTTCCTCTGGGGCTATGTCAAAAATGAAGTTCTTGTTCCACCAATGGCAACAACTTTGGAACATTTGAAGAAAAGGATACGTGAGGCTGCTACAAAAGTTCAGTATGATATACTGCAAAATGTATGGAGGGAAACAGAATACCGCTTTGATGTCTGCAGAGCCACAAAATGAGCTCATATTGAACTTCAATAGCTTGTAAATAAAACTTTTTGACTTCTTTATTTGTATGATATATCTTGCTTTTCGCTGAACTGTAGCTTTGTTAGTTTTTTCATAATAAATGTATAAAATCGGGAAGATCATTTGTAATTACCCGGTATATAACATTCAGAAACAGAAGGCCCTTTTAAATGGAAGGCTGAGAAGCAAAATAAGTGTTCCAAGGTTGCTTGCTCGAGCGACAGATTTCCAAAAGCATGAGTCATCTTCGGATATGAAGTGTCCGTAATTATGTGCGTATTGCACGTACGTTCGCGTCCATGCGCGTACATAAATGTGTAAATGAATGGAAAAATAGCTGCATATATTTACAATATTTTGTATATTCGCAGACTGTACGAATCCGTCATACCCATGTACACTTCTTACGTACGCAACGCACGAAGTGTACAACGTAAGCAAAAACTTATACCTTCCATTAAGTACAAAGTACATAAACTATATGATACATTTCTATTTGTTGCAAAGAGCTAAACAGAGTCAAATCCTGTATCACTGAAATCAGGTCGACTCACTCCTTAATTTTGTCTACAAACTCTAAGATAAAGATTCAGTTTGAAAACGTACAGTGTGCGTATATAGTGTACGTACGCAAGAGAAAGGGGCATTGTACACATAACAGTCATTACATGTATTAAGTGAATTAGCAATCAAGGGCTGTGAAATTTGTACACATGTACAATTTTAATTTCGCAAAGATTAGATGTGAAAATTTAATTCCAACGAGCGAACAGAGTGTGTGTGTGTGTGTACTTACGAACGCTACTTGTACATGTGACTGCACTTAATAACTGTTTAATTCGATCCTGGTGTACATGTACAGAAAACAAAGAATTCCCGCAACCTTCTCTCATAAAAATATTAACTTCTATTGTCTCATATCACTCAAAAAAGAAGTTTTAAAGACCATTTCTTCTATCTAAAGAAGTTACGTATCATTAAAAGAAGTTATTATGTCATATGACAAGAAGCTTTGATGCCCAAAAGAAAGAAAAACTTCCCCTAGAATGTACCCTCAAAAAGCTGTAAGTTCAAAATTAAGGTTTTATTTTTGGTATGTGCACAGTCAGCGACATGATAACGTGAAAAAGTGACACCGATTAAGTTCTTATAAGCTACTACACTAAAACATACCTCCAATCTACACTGAAAAAACAAACTTGTATATTATTATTATAATATAGGTATATACGGGTCTGTATCGAAGGAGTGACATTTCAAAGGAGTGACATAACAAAGGAGTGACATAAATACCGTAACGAAGGAGTGACATAACAAAGGAGTGACAAATCGGAGATAAAATTCAAAGGAGATAATTATTAAAATTTTATTTAAAAAAACAAAATTTGTTAGAATTGTTAAAATTAAGATTTTATTTCAAAAACTAGAAACCTAACCTAACCTAACCTAACAGTTGCAAGCCTCTCTTCCCTCTGGATTTGTTCTTTCTTCTTCTTTGTTGGTATTTTCGTGTCACTCCTTTGAATTTTATCTCCGATTTGTCACTCCTTTGTTATGTCACTCCTTTGAATTTTATCTCCGATTTGTCACTCCTTTGTTATGGCACTCCTTCGTTATGTCACTCCTTTGAATAGGACCGGTATATACATAACCTCGTTAACCTCGTTGCGGTTTCGTGCGTCGGTCTCTCTTCACACGAAGGTCAAGCTGGTGGCCCCGCCTCTAAGCCTGGCTTGGAGGAGGAGCGAGTTGCTCTCTTGCGCTCCACCGCACATAGCCAGGTACACCCGGCTCATCTGGTACCGTCTTGAGCCAGGCATCTAGTCTTCTCTTGAAGACTTCAACTTTGATCCCTGTAACGTTTCTGAGTCCTTAGGAAGCTGGTTAAAAGGTCTTGGCACCCTGACAACCAAGCTATTTTCCTTCAGTGTTGAGGAGATCCCTTGTCGGGCCTTTAGCTGGGGAACACTACATATTCTGCCTTTCCTATTTTCCAGCGTTGTTTGGATGGTAATTGGGTTTAGTTCGAAGTTTGGTCCAGTTTTTCGATCTTTTCCATATGTAGATTATGGTGTATCTCTCTCTTCTTCTTTCTAGGGAGTACAGATTTAGTTTGCGTAGTCTTTCTCAGTAGTTGAGTTCTTTGCAGCCATCAATCTTGGCTGTGAAATGTTTCTACGTTTCTTCTAGTTTATTAATTTCTTCCTTCTTATATGGGGACGTCAAAACTGAGCAGTATATATATATAGGGTGTTTCAGGAGGAAAGGTCAATACTTCGGGAGGTGATAGTATCGGTCAGTGTGACAAAAGAAGTTCATATGAACATGTGTCTAATTCTGAATGGTTACGGAGATAGAGCTGTTTGAATCTGATGCGCGCGCAGCTCTTCCTCCCCCTTCCCTCCCCTATAACCTTGAACCATGAAAGCTGTAATGTAAGCATGTAACATAAGCCAATCGACAGCTGACTGTTGTGAGTGACATTGCTTGGTGTTTGAAGCAGTGTTAAGAATGCCACACACCTTCACACATGCCGAATATGCAGATATGGTGTATGTCTACGGTTTTTGCGATAGAAGTGCAGCAGCTGCTGTTGCAGAATACCGTCGACGGTTTCCGAACCGCAGAATTCCGGATCGAAGAGTGTTTACCAGGGTTTTCAACACATTGCGTCAGATTGGTACACTTCCCAGCGCTCATGTTTCATCTGAACGTGAAGGTCAACAAGATGTGGATGAAGTGGAAAACATTCTTCAGTTGGTAGAGCGTAGTCCTACTTCTAGCTCACGAAGAATTTCTACACGTCTCGGTGTACCACACGCAAGAGTATGGCGAACATTACGTGAGGAAGGCTTGCATCCATATCATGTACAGCGTGTACAACACCTTCAACCAGGAGACGCTGCCATGCGACTGGAATTTTGTCATTGGGTAAATGCTAATCGCCGATTGCTTCGATTAATACTGTTCACCGATGAAGCTACTTTCACCCGTGACGGTATCAACAACACTCGTAACTCTCATCGGTGGTCAGACGAAAATCCAAATGCCACTGTAGAAACAAATTTTCAACATCGCTTCTCTGCCAATGTGTGGTGCGGTATCATCGATGATCAGCTGATTGGCCCTGTTACTTTAGAGAATCGTCTTACAGGACAAAGTTACCTAGAATTTCTGCAAAATTAATTGCCAGGACTATTGGAGGATGTTCCTTTGGCTACACGCGCTGGTATGTACTTTCAGCATGACGGAGCTCCTCCACATTCTACCCGTCTGGTGATGCAATACCTAAGTCAAACTTTCCCTGGTCGATGAATCGGCCGCGGTGGTCCCATTCAATGGCCACCAAGGTCTCCAGACACCTCTCCGTTAGATTATTGTTTGTGGGGGTGGATGAAAAGTCAAGTTTACAAAAGAAAGGTGGATACACGAGACGAATTGCTCGCGCGCATTTTGGATGCTGCTGCCCGCATAAAGGAACGTCAAGATCAACTCAGACGAACAACACGCGATCTTCGCACACGAGTTGCAAAGTGCATTGAGGTTGACGGTGGGATTTTCGAAAACGTATTGTAAACTGTAACAAATTTGTCATTTCTGTATCTGATACCATTCAAAATGCCAGTGTTTAAACATTAAATGTTAGAAACTAATTGGTTTCTCTTTCTTGATTACCATTAACAATGCTTTTGTATTTGTAGATTCAAACAGCTCTATCTCCGTAACCATTCAGAATTAGACGCATGTTCATATGAACGTTTTTTGTCACAATGACCGATACTATCACCTCCTGAAGTATTGACCTTTCCTCCTGAAATACCCTGTGTGTGTGTTTATATATATAACGTGGCATATATAATTATATATATATATATATATATATATATATATATATGAACTCCTGCATCTGTTCTACTTGAGTTGTAAACAACAGGTGTATTTGATGGAGATAAAAATAAGAGACTATCTTCCAAATAATTAGTCTTATACAGTAATAAGGTTCCATTATGATTACTGCAAGTTTATATGAACAGCTACTACAATACAACTTTTTATATATTAGTGAATTTGAACCAAAAATAGACATTCTACAACCAACCTCCACACTCCCTCATTTCCCTTTATTAGTATTGTTAGCTTTATCAGTATTGTTACACAATGATTTAATATACGCGAGACTGGTGGGTGGGGAAGGGGAATGAAGGAGTGTGGAGGATGGTTATGTCTATTTTTGGTTAAAATTCACTCGTATATAAAATGTTGTATTGTAATCATAATGGAACCTGATTAAGTTATTACTGTATAAGACTAGAAAACTATGATACATGGAGAATCAACGCTATTCACGATCATATTAATTGTTTATCTTTATGAACACAGACATTACATTATAATTACCTGTATGTCAATGACTGCACATTCAATTGTCCTTTAGATATACAGTATATGTCTGTTATATGTTGTTGGACTCGGTTGTCCCCCCTCCACCCCACCTTCCCCCAGACGAAGTAGGTTCACTATCACTGCGGCGTTGCCACATGTACGGAGTCGCCTGTGGGGCGAGGAACATTACATATGCGGTCAACTGTACGTCAATGTACGGTAATATTATGATTGGTACCTTAAATAAAACTATTCTATGTTAATTATAAATTTATAATAGTGGAAATAACTCGGTTTCAATAAAAAGAAATGTATCACTGGTGTATGGAATGTTCACTGTATTTTTTGTTAATTCTGGCTTGATACTAATTATTAACTGTTAATAATACTGACTTCTCAAAAATTTGAAAGAAGGATTTGCACTTAACAAGATTCCTACGGCGAAATCCTTGGAGACGTGTCCTGAAGAAGTGTCTTGCTGGCCACTTGTTTATGGACGAAGATTGGGCGTGGAGAAATTGGAGTCGTGACACACCGGTCGAATGATGGATGTGAAGAACTGGAAGTCGTGACACGCCGGTCAACTGAATGTTGGTTCTAGTTCCAGGGTCTGGAAGACTGGAAGAATCCTGGTTGCAGAGGTCGCCAGTTATTAACCCCTCCGTCTATGGCCTTGGTCGGTTCGAAGTTGACAGGGGTTCTGGTTAGGTGGCAGCAACGGATTTGTTACTCTGGAGTAGCTGGCACCATATAGGGAACCGCAGTAGTTTCTTCTATACTACTCTCCGATTTCTTCTTGAAGTGGATCGGAGGATTCTGTGGAGCTTACTAAATTCTCTGAAGGTTCCCCGATTCTTTTTGTAAAGTATCGGGAAATTATTTTTCTCTATTTAAGACTAAGTTCTCTGAAGAGAGCAAGGCTCGAAAGAGAAAACAAGGATTTTTTTATTATTGTAGTTTTACATCTAAAATGTTACAAGTAATGCTCAGCCTCTAAGTTAGATCAGCCAAATCAGAATGAACATTGAAGAAATTTTATGGGTTTGTATACTGAAATATTTACTGACATCATTATTATTTAATGCTCATCTGTTTTTGTTTTTTATTCTCAATACGCTGATTTATTTTGCAAAATATTTAAAGACAAAACAAATATTTTCGCTGTAGCAAGGTCTAGACTGCTAAGCAAGAGGAAGCCATATTTTTATTTTAAACCGCATATTGACAGAGCTGATATTATCATGATCTGCCGAGTAAGTAAAAATGGAAATTGAAATATGCCTTCCCATCACGAATTACAAACATGCACATGAGCAAAAATTAAAAGCTTAAGATTCAAAATTAAACGTTAAGCAGGACATGACTTCATCTTTTACAACGAAGAGAGAATGTATACAGGGAATGAACAAGATTACATTATTAAGCTAAATCTAAAAAAATTATCAAGTAGTTTAACCAATTTATAAAATAGAAAGCAAATAAAAAATTTATCGAAACTCGTGTCAACGTTATGCGATTTTGGACCGTGTATGTCAAAATGAATATATGAATATAAATATACACAAGAATATAAGGATTATATAAATATACGAAGTGTACGAATGAACCTAAGAATTATATGAATGTAGGAATTATTCATTGTGCATTTTTACATATATCTACACAGTATATATATATATATATATATATATATATATATATATATATATATATATATATATATATAATCTCCCCACCTATAATATCGAATCCCAACAGTATTGAAATAACCAATATAAAAGCAACAAGAAAGGAAAGAACACGAACAACAGAAAGAAGAAATTCAAATTTTTTAATTTTCACTCCAAAGCTATAAACTAGGAACGTGTTGCATCCAGCATGGAAGTAATAGAGTGGAAAACATCTTCAAGGCCAAGACAACGGAAGAGATGCTAATGACCTTAGAGGAGAAAACGCTGGGAATTGTGGAAAGACATGCCCCAAAAATGCAACAAAGAGGAAATATAAGCAGGTTCGAGAGACAAAAGAGGTCATTGTTCCGAAAGAGAAAAAGAGACTGCAAAATTAAGTAACTGCAAAGATAACATCAGAAAATATTAAATGATAAACTGCAGAGTATAGATTGCTTCATACAGGACCTAACTGAGAAGCATAAAGAAAAAGACGACGCTATAGAAGCGATAAAGGTTAACTCAAAGTACTTCTATAATTTTGCAAAAAGGAAGTCGAAAAATCACACAACTTTCGGACCTTTGAAAAATGAAGACAATGCTTTATCTGATGATCTAACGGAAGTATCCGAAATATTAAGAGCTCAGTACGAATCATCTTTCAGTATCCCAAAAACTGACAAACTGATATGCGACAGAAACGCGTTATTTGAAGAACTACAAGGGGAAAGTATAACGGACTTCGACTTTACGACGAATGATATTACACAAGCTATAGGGAAACTAAAAGCACACTCAGCGGCAGGACCGGATAAATGGAATGCCACACTGATCAAAAACTGCAAGAATGCAATTGCTGAGCACCTATACTGGATATTAGGGTGTCAACTTTGTCAACTTTTTTCAAATCAATTTTGGTAGTGAAAATATAGTGTCTTTTCATGTCAAAACTTGAAATTGGCCAACCAAAATGAAATAAAATAACCCTTACCTACATCAATTTTACCTTAAAGTTTCAGAAATTGACTCTTTTACTAAATAATAGGACATAAATTGATTAACTATTCATCTGTCACAGAATTATCCCACTGATCGCATATGGAGTGTTTTCAAGGTCATTTTTTTATTGAATTTTAGAACATCAAATGACTAAACTTTGAAACATCGTAATTGATATAAAATACTTAAATGTTTTTCTTTCTTTTCAGATATTCCTAAGATGCCAAAATTGAAGACAAGAGGTCAGTCGTCATGCCACTTGAGCCTGTTAGTCGGTACAGGCAAGGAGCTTCCCGTATCAGAACTACCAACAGTGCGAGACATGCTGAGACTAGGGTTACTCCTTCGTGAACAAAATACAAAGGATAGAAGGAACTACACAGAGAAAGAGCTCATAAGGGACATGATTCCCCCTCTTCTGCATCAATGGAAAAAAGCTAATGTGTTATTCAAACCACCTGTACTCAATCAGTATAGAACTATTGAGCTAAAATTAACAAAGCTGTGGCACAAAGCAGTTGAGACATCACTTGGTAAAGGAAAACTAGCAAAGAAAAATAAATTTCTGCACACACTTGATACTCTTCTTGACATTTTTAACTGCCAGTGTCCCATAGAGTTGTGTTCTGAAGCCAATTGTTCTCCCTCATGCAGAAGAGAACCTCACCCTCACACTGATTGTCGCTGTCCTCGTGAGAAGATCCCTGTTTTCGAGCTGGCTTTCATAAAGGCACAGAGAACAAAGGCAGGAGGCCAAGGAAGTATGCAGTTTGGTTCGGCAGATTATTCAGAAACCAAAAAACAGACTGTTATTGCTAAGAAAAAAGAGAAAATCCGAGAGCGGGAAGAAAGGAAGAAAAAGAAGAGTGAAGAAGCCACCCAAAGAGATGAAAAGCTCTATCAAGAGTTTCTCACTTCTTTGAAAGCTCTTCAGATGAACAGAAAGAAGCAACATCAGATGATAGCCCCAAAATGCCATCTGAACCTTCGCCGAAGAGAATGAAATACAACACTAAAGACATCTCAAACATTGCCCTTGCCAGTATTCGCCACCATACGGGGCTAAGAGAGACTGCAGAGATTGCCACTGCCGCTTGGATAGATGCAGGCCTCATCAGCCGAGAGGATACATCCTTAGTGATAGATCATAATAAGATAAGAAGAGCATAAGAAAAAATAATGAAGGAAATATCTGATCAGCATGAAAAAGATTTGAAGGAGGAAGGTCTCTCTTGCCTTTTGTTTGATGGAAGAAGAGATGACACAAAAGTTCTCCTAGAGGTAGAGGGATTGGACAGAAAGTTTCCCGGTCTCATCAAAGAAGAACACTACTCTGTGTGTTCCGAACCTGGTGGCCGCTATTTGTTTCACTTTGTTCCTGAAGCAGAAGTAGAAGGCAAGAAACTTGCAGAGGCAATTGCTGATCAAATAATATGTTGGCTTCAAGAAAGAAGACTTGACAGTTCACTGCAGGCCGTTGGTGGAGACTCAACTGCGGTAAACACTGGATGGCAGGGCGGTGTTATGACGCATTTAGAGAAAAAACTTGGAAGAAGGCTTGTTTGGATTGTATGTGATTTGCACACAGGGGAACTACCTCTTCGTCGTCTCATCCAGGAACTTGATGGTCCTACAAAGAGCAACAACAAGTGGTCAGGCCCCCTTGGCAACATGCTAGATGAAACAACGGAATTAGAAATAAATACAAAATTTCCAAAGGTCGAAGTAGGCCCTCCCCTTCCAGTGTTGTCTGAAGAAGTTATCAAAGACCTCAGCACGGATCAATCTTACGCTTATCGTATTGTTCAAGCAATCAGATCAGGAGAGTTGCCTCAAAATCTGGCTCTCTTGGAGATTGGACCCGTAAGTCACAGTCGTTGGTTAACTACAGCGATTCGTTTCTGCAGGATTTGGGTTTCCAAACATGCACTGAAGGGCAAAATGCTACAGAATTTGATGTTGATTGTTGAATTTATTATTGGGTTTTATCTTCCTCACTGGTTCAATGTAAAACTTAATCCAATGTGGATGGAGGGGCCCAACCACATCTTCTTTCAATTACAGCTACTGAGAACCCAAAGGAAAGTAGTGGTGGACATCGTGTTACCTGTGGTGAGAAGGTCCGCTTGGTATGCTAGGCCAGAGGCAGTTTTGCAAGCAATACTCTGCAGCCAATGTACCAAAGAGTGAACTGAGGCTGTGGAAATCATTCTAAAGCTTAGAGGAATATCACTAGATGATGACCAGCTGGGAGACTGCTCTGTTCAGACAAGGAAGGTACCTCCGATAAATGTCAATGCCACGAAATTGTCAGAATTAGTTAACTTGAGTTCGGAAGTTTTGGAGCCACCACTGACAACATGTATAACAAACAAAGATTTAACACAACTTAAAGAGGCCCCAATGCAAGTGCCAAAGTGGCCTTCTCACACTCAGAGTGTGGAGAGATGTGTGAAAATGGTCACAGAAGCAGCTAGTCAAGTTTATAGTCACGAGAGGTGAGAAGGCTACATCAAAGCGCAAGTAGCAAGCCGAATGCTGATGTCAAGGAACCGCAGCAAAAAGGACATGACTGCATTGGTTACTTTCAAATAAAGACTCCGAATGATATCTTATTGCCACTTTAAATGTTGATAGGATGTTTGCGCACATTTGTTATTTTGTTACGAATTTACGGAAAAATGAAATGTTTGAATTAAAATTGATGTAGGTAGGAGTTATTTTTTATTGTTTTTGAAGCAAGGATATTATTTTGTATGCCAAATGATTACATTAAATTGCTACCATATCACATGATTTTCAATTTAGTCATTTCACTCCCAAAATTGACACACCCTACTGGATATGGAGACAATCACTAGATACGGGGGGAATACCGGGCATCCTGAAGAGAGTGGGCATAGTCCCAATATATAAAGGAGGAGATCGATCCGAGGCCAAAAACTATAGGCCAGTGTCGCTTACATCTCATCTCACGAAAATATTTGAAAGAATAGTTAGAGAAAAAGACTTTTTGGAAACTTGGAAAAAATTAAATGAAAATCAACATGGATTCCGGTCAGGCAGATCATGCCTATCACAACTAATGGAACACTACAACAACATTATTCATGCACTGGAAAGTAATGAAAACTATGATGTAATATACACAGATTTCCCAAAGCGTTCGACAAGTGTGATCATGGAATCATAATACATAAACTGAAATATATGGGAATAACAGAAGTAGGGAAATGGATATATAATTAATATCCTTAGTGAGCGGCGGCAAGTCGTTACAGTTCAAGGAATATCTTCAACAAAATCAGAGGTCCTCAGCTCAGTACCACAAGAAACAGTATTAGCTCCACTATTCTTCATAATCATGCCAACTGACATACAGTACATGAGGACGTTACCAGAGACAGCACAGTAACATCCTTTTCCGATGACACAAAGATCATTAGAAAAATAAGAAACCCAGAGGAAAGTAGAAAAGGAAGACTGTATCGTGTTCCCAAATTAAAGGCTAGAGAGAGAACATCCCAAACCCTGAAAGAAAATAGTTTTGTTGTGAGGGGACCAAGACTGTTTAATCAGCTGTCCAAAGAACTAAGGAACACGAGTGATGTTGCGGTGGACATCTTCAAAAGAAGATTAGACGCCTGGCTTAGAACAATCCCCGATGAGCCGGGCGTACCTGGCTATGAGGTGGAGAGTACAAGAAACTCTCTACTTCATCAGGCCAACTCAAGAGGAGGAGCGACAAGCTTGACTTCCGTGAAATGAGGAATCATCGCGCGGAATATATGAAAGGTTGAAACGAAAGGTGTATATATATATCACAGTATATCGAGTGGCCCCCCAAAAAAAACGCCTTGAGACTTGAACATCAATAACTTCAAAAATATACAGTTCACACTTTCAAAATTTACATAACTTTTACCTAAATCTATTGATAAGCCATCATAAAAATTTCAGACATCTACATAAAATACTTTTTCCACAGCTGAGGGAACAATGAAGTATGATGAAAAAAAAAATATCCTAAATCCTAAATGTGTATAGCTGTACCTCTAGTAACTGTTCTAAGACTTGTAGTAGTTTCCTTATATATATATGAAAATTATTTCACGAAAGTAACACGTGAAAAATATTTATGATGAATAAAACCACGAAGGAAAGGAAACACAAAATGGTGCTCAAGCGCTTTCGTCTAATGACATCCTCAGGAACACTGAAGTACATAAAGAGTTACGGCCTATATATAGGTTACAGAAAGAAAAAATAAATAAATAAAGAAAAAACACATACATACATATATATATATATATATATACATATCTACATATATATATATATATATATATATATATATATATATATATATATATGCAATAAACGGAGAAGTAAAAATAAAAATTAAAAATTACAGGATTAACAGAGAGGCATACAGATTTGTAAGGAAAAATATCGATTTTTAGCACAAGATCAAATGAATTATAAAAATACAAATTTATACTGGAAATCTGCACGGGTTTTAACACTTTGCCTTTATAGTCAAGTTTCGATATATATAAAAATAAATGAAAATTAAAAGTTAATAAGTAACAAACAAGTTTACCAAAGATTTAGCGTCCTACCCTTCTTATCTACATCTGTTTTGAAGGAATTCAAAACAACAGGATCGAGTTGAAAAAGACCTTGCTTATGTTGAAGTTATTTGAAAGTTGGATAATGGCAGACTCAAGAATATTTCTATTAAACAATGTTGCTAGAGTGGAATAAAACTGAAGCATTATTCCAAACAATACAGTGGGATAACTCTGACAAATGGACAAAAAGAGCACTGGACAACTGTCCTGTTCTAACAGAATATTGATGCTGTTTATACGTGTGTGCAAATCCATTCCCGTCTGACCTATGTAAAAGGAATCACATTGTTTACACCCAATTTTATAGATAATGCCTGAATTATTGTAGGGCTATTTTTTACTATGATATTTTTCACAATGTTGTTATATGAAAATACTACATTAATATCCAAAAGTTTAAGTACATTAGCAATGCCTAAAAAGCCCGGGAAAAAATGGAAGTACTAAAATATTTTTTTGACAAAGTACGAGTGTTATTATTGACACGATAGAAAGTTCGTTTTGCCTTGTTGAGACAAGATTTCCATAAACGCAGATGGATAACACAGATCACTTCCAATACCGTTGATTTTTTCCAATTCGGCATCGATGTATTCGGACTGGCGATCCTAAGGGCGCGGAGAAACATTGATGAAAAAATGGCCTTCTTAGTGGGGTGTCATGTCCCGAGTAAAAGTGTACGTAGGACAAATTGTTTGTGTTTTCCGATAGATACTAAACTTAAAACCTGGGCTTTCCCTATGTACACGCACATCCAAAAATGGGAGTGAATTGTCTTGTTCCACTTCTAAAGTAAACTTAATGGAGGGGACTTCATCATTTAACTGAAGGAGGAAGTATCCAGGTCACGATTCATAACTTCCTCCTTCAGTTAAATGATCAAGTCCCCTCCATTAAGTTTACTTTAGAAGTGGAACAAGACAATTCAATCCCATTTTTGGATGTGCGTGTACATAGGGAAAGCCCAGGTTTTAAGTTTAGTATCTATCGGAACACAACAAACAATTTGTCCTACGTACACTTTTACTCGGGACATGACACCCCCACTAAGAAGGCCATTTTTTCATCAATGTTTCTCCGTGCCCTTAGGATCGCCAGTCCGGAATACATCGATGCCGAATTGGAAAAATCAACGGTATTGGAAGTGATCTGTTATCCATCTGCGTTTATGGAATCTTGTCTCAACAAGGCAAAACGAACTTTCTATCGTGTCAATAATAACACTCGTACTTTGTCAAAAAATATTTTAGTACTTCCATTTTTCCAGGGCTTTTTAGGCATTGCTAATGTACTTAAACTTTTGGATATTAATGTAGTATTTTCATATAACAATATTGTGAAAAATATCATAGTAAAAAATAGCCCTACCAATAATTCAGGCATTATCTATAAAATTGGGTGTAAACAATGTGATTCCTTTTACATAGGTCAGACGGGAATGGATTTGCACACACGTATAAAACAGCATCAATATTCTGTTAGAACAGGACAGTTGTCCAGTGCTCTTTTTGTCCATTTGTCAGAGTTATCCCACTGTATTGATTGGAATAATGCTTGTTTTATTCCACTCTAGCAACATTGTTAATAGAAATATTCTTGAGTCTGCCATTATCCAACTTTCAAAACTTCAACATAAGCAAAGGTCTTTTTCAACTCGATCCTGTTGTTTTGAATTCCTTCAAAACAGATGTAGATAAGAAGGGTAGGACGCTAAATCTTTGGTAAACTTGTTTGCTACTTTATTAACTTTTAATTTTCATTTTATTTTTATATATATCGAAACTTGACTATAAAAGGCAAAGTGTTAAAACCCGGGCAGATTTCCAGTATAAATTTGTATTTTTATAATTCATTTGATCTTGTGCTAAAAATCGATATTTTTCCTTACAAATCTGTATGCCTCTCTGTTAATCCTGTAATTTTTAATTTTTATTTTTACTTCTCCGTTTATTGCATATATATATATATTAGTGATGTAGCGGATGTCATTTTTTTCACATCCGTGGATGCGGATGCGGCTGAGGATGTTTGATTTCAACATCCGCGGATGCGGATGCGGATGTCTACATTTTCGTTATTTTTTAGGATATATTCGAGATTTGTTGTGTTTAACGTATATAATAAGTTATTATATAGAGAGAGCTGTAGCTATAATGTAGTATAATTGATTAATTGTACAATAATTGCTGTACTTTTCTCTGAACATATAAAATAATATCAAGCATCTAACTAATATAGAAATCAATTAGTGAATTCGTCTGAAATAAATTCGTTATATTTTGTTGAGTTCAGCCACAATTAGAAACCATAATTGTGTTACCAGGATGCGGGACGTGAACCCAACTCAAATGCACCCCACCGACTCTTTCCCCAACCTCCACCCTTATAGAAAGAGATCTTTAATTAGCTTGATAACTATTTATATTAAGTTTAAAGTTTTATTAGGCATATTTATAAATGAGTAATTAAAATAAAGTAAACTAAGATGTTCACGTTTAATGTTCAAACTTAATTATAGGAAGGTTATGCTTAAGGAACATTAATTTTTTCTGCCTTTTCTGCTGCCAGTCTGTTTCTCTTTTCATCATATATTAATCCAGCACTGCTAAATAATCTCTCGCTTGGTACGTTTGTTGGAGGACAGGCTAAATGTTTCCTTGCAAGTTTTACTCAAGTATGGATAGATATTCTGCGTATTTTTCCACCAACTAATAGGATTGTCACATGCAGCCAGGCGTTTTTCTTGGTGATAGCTCTCGATCATTTTTACTACATCTTTTGACATCGCGTAGGTCTCGTCATTGCTGCTTCACTCAAGAAACTGAGAGACAGATTCTGATAGATTTGCTTGTTGAAGGTGTTGGTTCTGTCACTGAAACTTTTATTCTTTTGTGGGTGGCGAAGCGACAGATTCAAGAGATTGAAGCTCTTCAACTGCTTTGCCAAGTGATGATTTAACTCGTTCTAATGTACTAGGTGAAAATAACAGCTTTGTAACGTGGATCTAAGTAGGTTGCAAGAGAGTAACTTCATACAGAACAGCCTCTCGTCTTGTCGCTTGCATCACATTTGCGCACAATGAACTAGTTCTATTAATATAGTAGAATTTGATAATTTCCGCTTATTAATGACATTTTATCTCAAACGGTCCACATCCGCACGACATCCGCAGTCCAAATGCGGATGCGGGTGCGGATGCGAGAAAATGTGCGGATGTTCCGCGGATGCGGATGCGGATGTGACCTACATCACTATATATATATATATATATGTAGATATATATATATATATATATATAATATTTAGGAGAAATCCAATGACAAGGAGAAATGTAAATGCCATGAAAAGTCTTCTTTAATGCGCAACGTTTCGAGCAATACGCTCATCTTCAGGCTGTTTAATAACAATGTGAAATTAAAATCAATATTGAATGAAAAACAAAACAGAAATTTCTATAACCTATTCGTAAAGACAAATTTTAAAAGACTGAGAAAAGAGGGTTAAATTCTAAGTTATACAGATTTACATAAAAAATTAAGAAGTTATTTTTAAATACATATAGTAAATGTGAAATTAATACACTGGAAAAATTAAATAGTACACTGGAACAATGGAACTATCTACCTTACACTGCAGTATCCGAGGCTGACTAATTTGAGCAGAGACAAGAACGGGAAACACGAGAGATGGCGAGGGCGATTGGGGAAGGAGGGATTATAAGGAATTGGGGAAGGAGGAGGGATCATAGCAATTGAGAGGGACGGCAGATGAGTCAACATTCAGACTAGGGGACAATGCTTTAATGAAAGCGATTCTAAAATTCTTAGTGAGTTGGGACAAGTATTACAACCAAGAATTTTAAAATTGTCTAAAGTGACATCAATTTTACATTTAATGCTGTGTTCACGAATACTCGAGGCTTCTTTAGTTTTTAAAATTTTACCTGTTCGGCCACTTATTCCCATATGCGAATAAAATCTAGCCCTGAGAGAGCGAACAGTGCTGCCGATGTAATTCCCAAGGAGACACCTGGGGCAGGTAAATAAATATACAACACCGCTACGCAACGAGTCAGGGGTTCGATCCTTCGCTGAGAAAAAGCTACCTAAAGACGTTTTATTAATAAATATGATGCGGAAATCATATATAAAAAAATTTCCTTAACAATTTTGTAAATTTAAGCTTAAATTCCTTATTCAAAGGACCCATTTCAGGTACCAAGAAATATTTTATATCCTTCGGCACTGTAATACATGGAAGTTGAGGGCTATAAACATTATTTAAGAAGGATCTAATTAGTTTGTCTACATATTGAACAGGAAAACTATTATTAGTAAAGTATGATCTTAGATTATTAAATTCATCATTAAGTAAGGTAAAATTAGAGGTCAAATTATATCCTCTGAACAGGAGAGTTTTAATACAAGACATCTTATAGTTGAAATCAGTAAAACTAAAAAAAATCATGCCCAAACCAGTGAAAGTGGGTTTCCTGTAAACTGATGTAGTAATAGAATCACCGTTTTTCGAAATTAAAAGATCTAAGAAGGGGAGGGAGCCATTTTGCTCAGTTTCCATTGTATACGTTATATTGGGGTGCAAAGAATTTAGGAAGTTAAAGAATTGTTGCGCTTGTACCGCATTATCAAAGACTGCTATCGAATCATCAACGAAGCGTCGATAGAAAATTGGCTTGAGATGAGTGGGAGATTGTCTAAAAATTACACTTTCTAAATGAGTCATAAAAAAGTCAGCTGCTAACGGTCCGACTGGTGATCCCATCCCTACCCCATCAATTTGTTGGTAAACCTTATTGTTGAAAGTGAAATAGCATTGTTTGAAGACCAATTCTAAAAGTTCCTTAAAATGAGACAATGAAAAACCATGAAAATTATCAACTGAGCTAAAAACCCTATCTAAAATAATGGCAATAGTTTCAGATACAGGTACATTTGTGAAAAGTGACTTTACATCAAAACTGACAAAAAACTTTTTTGAATCGAAGTTTTTACCTTTCAATTGGCAAAATTTGTTGTTCGTCTCCTGTCCCCCTTTGCGAAAAATGCTTACACTATAAATAACTCGTTTGAATTCCAAAAAGACCTCCTTGGTAAAAACTTCGATTCAAAAAAGTTTTTTGTCAGTTTTGATGTAAAGTCACTTTTCACAAATGTACCTGTATCTGAAACTATTGCCATTATTTTAGATAGGGTTTTTAGCTCAGTTGATAATTTTCATGGTTTTTCATTGTCTCATTTTAAGGAACTTTTAGAATTGGTCTTCAAACAATGCTATTTCACTTTCAACAATAAGGTTTACCAACAAATTGATGGGGTAGGGATGGGATCACCAGTCGGACCGTTAGCAGCTGACTTTTTTATGACTCATTTAGAAAGTGTAATTTTTAGACAATCTCCCACTCATCTCAAGCCAATTTTCTATCGACGCTTCGTGTGATGATTCGATAGCAGTCTTTGATAATGCGGTACAAGCGCAACAATTCTTTAACTTCCTAAATTCTTTGCACCCCAATATAACGTATACAATGGAAACTGAGCAAAATGGCTCCCTCCCCTTCTTAGATCTTTTAATTTCGAAAAACGGTGATTCTATTACTACATCAGTTTACAGGAAACCCACTTTCACTGGTTTGGGCATGATTTTTTTTAGTTTTACTGATTTCAACTATAAGATGTCTTGTATTAAAACTCTCCTGTTCAGAGGATATAATTTGACCTCTAATTTTACCTTACTTAATGATGAATTTAATAATCTAAGATCATACTTTACTAATAATAGTTTTCCTGTTCAATATGTACAGGGTGGGCGGAAAGTAGCTCTCTATTTTGGATTGGTAAAAAAATACGTATATTATCCATTTATTTCAGAAGAAATAATATGAAAAGGTAGGCATACATGGTAGGTTTTCTCTAAAATTCAATGTGGGCTCCAACTCTTTCCACCAGCTTCTGGAGCCGCCCAGGAATGGCGTCCACTGACTTTAGCAGGAACTCCGGCGGGATGGAGGACATGACTTCCCGAATTCGGTCCTCCAGTTCTTCCAATGTCCTCGTTGGTGGCGGTAGACTTCTTCCTTTACCCACCCCCAAAGAAAGAAGTCGCACGGTGTCAAGTCGGGGCTCCTGGCTGCCATTGATGTGGAACACGACGACCCATCCAACGCCCAGGGAAGTGGGCATCCAGCCACTCACGGACAACAAGAGCGAAGTGCGGAGGGGCGCCATCTTGCATAAATATCAGATCGTCGATGTTCTCCCATGTGCTGACAACCGGCCAGACCTCGTTTCGCAACATAGCAAGGTACCGCTCAGCATTCATGGTGTTGCGCAGAAGGAACGGGCCCACAACCTGATCTGAGGTCATACCACACCACACCGTTACACTGAACCGATTCTGCCGTTTTTCAGCGGTAACCGTGCGACTTCTTTCTTTGGGGGTGGGTAAAGGAAGAAGTCTACCGCACCAAACCGAGGACATTGGAAGAACTGGAGGACCGAATTCGGGAAGTCATGTCCTCCATCCCGCCGGAGTTCCTGCTAAAGTCAGTGGACGCCATTCCTGGGCGGCTCCAGAAGCTGGTGGAAAGAGTTGGAGCCCACATTGAATTTTAGAGAAAACCTACCATGTATGCCTACCTTTTCATATTATTTCTTCTGAAATAAATGGATAATATACGTATTTTTTTACCAATCCAAAATAGGGAGCTACTTTCCGCCCACCCTGTAGACAAACTAATTAGATCCTTCTTAAATAATGTTTATAGCCCTCAACTTCCATGTATTACAGTGCCGAAGGATATAAAATATTTCTTGGTACCTGAAATGGGTCCTTTGAATAAGGAATTTAAGCTTAAATTTACAAAATTGTTAAGGAAATTTTTTTATCATACTGATTTCCGCATCATATTTATTAATAAAACGTCTTTAGGTAGCTTTTTCTCAGCGAAGGATCGAACCCCTGACTCGTTGCGTAGCGGTGTTGTATATTTATTTACCTGCCCCAGGTGTCTCCTTGGGAATTACATCGGCAGCACTGTTCGCTCTCTCAGGGCTAGATTTTATTCGCATATGGGAATAAGTGGCCGAACAGGTAAAATTTTAAAAACTAAAGAAGCCTCGAGTATTCGTGAACACAGCATTAAATGTAAAATTGATGTCACTTTAGACAATTTTAAAATTCTTGGTTGTAATACTTGTCCCAACTCACTAAGAATTTTAGAATCGCTTTTCATTAAAGCATTGTCCCCTAGTCTGAATGTTGACTCATCTGCCGTCCCTCTCAATTTGCTATGATCCCTCCTCCTTCCCCAATTCCTTATAATCCTCTTCCCCAATCGCCCTCGCCATCTCTCGTGTTTCCCGTTCTTGTCTCTGCTCAAATTAGTCAGCCTCGGATACTGCAGTGTAAGGTAGATAGTTCCATTGTTCCAGTGTACTATTGTTAATTTTTCCAGTGTATTAATTTCACATTTACTATATGTATTTAAAAATAACTTCTTAATTTTTATATGTAAATCTGTATAACTTAGAATTTAACCCTCTTTTCTCAGTCTTTTAAAATTTGTCTTTACGAATAGGTTATAGAAATTTTCTGTTTTGTTTTTCATACAATATTGATTTTAATTTCACATTGTTATTAAACAGCCTGAAGATGAGCGTATTGCTCGAAACGTTGCGCATTAAAGAAGACTTTTCATGGCATTTACATTTCTCCTTGTCATTGGATTTCTCCTAAATATTAAATTGAAGCTCTGTAGAAGCAACCCGCATGATTATATATATTCAAGGTATGGACAAGATGGCCTCAGGGCTTATCGCCATGTTTGGAAGACTTCACGAAAGTTTCTCAAGTCAAAACTGGACTGTTATTTTCTTGAAATGTGTCGGACTTGCAGGATTTTCCCGAAATTTGTTTACTTCAAACTCTACCGTGATAATCTATATGACTCTGAATTTTATCAATCGTCCCTGGAATATTTATTAAATAATGAAATTAATTATAAAATCAAAATATCAGATTCGCATAACAAGTCTCTAGGGCATTATATAACTACTCTTAAAAATACCTTGTCGTTGTTGGACTATTTATTAATAATTTCTCTTGTACAACGTGAACTAGAAAAATTTCACTCTACCATCTTGGAAACACATGAACGTAAGTTAAAGGCTTTGGGAATGAATTCACCAAATTTTTTCAATTCAGAGAAGGTAATTTCGAATCTTTCTAGTTACACACTCTCCCCTCGGAAAAGTTTTTACTGTCACTTGGTTTGCAATTTAAGCTTCCGTTGTTTCAAATATATAAGCCTTCGTTTTTTCTTTACTTTGAAAATTTTTCAATGGCTTGAAAAATGTTCCCCATGTGGGGGATTTCAATAATTTCAAATGTCAGTTCTCAAATTTAACTCAAGAATTTTTTCTTAAACTTAGAAATCTTAAATTTCAATCTTTCATATTTAGGAAGAGTGATTTGCAGTGTATTAAGAATTTGGCAAAGAACCAGGAGATTGTTGTGACTAGACCAGACAAGGGTAACGGAGTGGTTATTTTGAATAAATCGGACTACATAAACAAAACTAATGAAATCCTAAGTGATCTTACTAAATTCAAACAAATTCTAGAACCTGTAAATAAAGTCATTGTAAGGTTAGAAGACCAGGTTAATAGATTTCTGTCACGACTAAAGTCCTTAAAGATAATAAAAAATGATACTTACTCTCAGTTGTTCGCATCTGGTGCTAATCTTGCTCAATTATACTGTCTGCCTAAAATCCATAAAGCTGGAACACCTCTCCGTCCTATTTTAGCTTCGTATAACTTACCCACCTTTCAATTGGCAAAATTTGTTGTTCGCCTCCTGTCCCCCTTTGCGAAAAATGCTTACACTATAAATAACTCGTTTGAATTCCAAAAAGACCTCCTTGGTAAAAACTTCGATTCAAAAAAGTTTTTTGTCAGTTTTGATGTAAAGTCACTTTTCACAAATGTACCTGTATCTGAAACTATTGCCATTATTTTAGATAGGGTTTTTAGCTCAGTTGATAATTTCATGGTTTTTCATTGTCTCATTTTAAGGAACTTTTAGAATTGGTCTTCAAACAATGCTATTTCACTTTCAACAATAAGGTTTACCAACAAATTGATGGGGTAGGGATGGGATCACCAGTCGGACCGTTAGCAGCTGACTTTTTTATGACTCATTTAGAAAGTGTAATTTTTAGACAATCTCCCACTCATCTCAAGCCAATTTTCTATCGACGCTTCGTTGATGATTCGATAGCAGTCTTTGATAATGCGGTACAAGCGCAACAATTCTTTAACTTCCTAAATTCTTTGCACCCCAATATAACGTATACAATGGAAACTGAGCAAAATGGCTCCCTCCCCTTCTTAGATCTTTTAATTTCGAAAAACGGTGATTTTATTACTACATCAGTTTACAGGAAACCCACTTTCACTGGTTTGGGCATGAATTTTTTTAGTTTTACTGATTTCAACTATAAGATGTCTTGTATTAAAACTCTCCTGTTCAGAGGATATAATTTGACCTCTAATTTTACCTTACTTAATGATGAATTTAATAATCTAAGATCATACTTTACTAATAATAGTTTTCCTGTTCAATATGTAGACAAACTAATTAGATCCTTCTTAAATAATGTTTATAGCCCTCAACTTCCATGTATTACAGTGCCGAAGGATATAAATATTTCTTGGTACCTGAAATGGGTCCTTTGAATAAGGAATTTAAGCTTAAATTTACAAAATTGTTAAGGAAATTTTTTTATCATACTGATTTCCGCATCATATTTATTAATAAAACGTCTTTAGGTAGCTTTTTCTCAGCGAAGGATCGAACCCCTGACTCGTTGCGTCGCGGTGTTGTATATTTATTTACCTGCCCCAGGTGTCTCCTTGGGAATTACATCGGCAGCACTGTTCGCTCTCTCAGGGCTAGATTTTATTCGCATATGGGAATAAGTGGCCGAACAGGTAAAATTTTAAAAACTAAAGAAGCCTCGAGTATTCGTGAACACAGCATTAAATGTAAAATTGATGTCACTTTAGACAATTTTAAAATTCTTGGTTGTAATACTTGTCCCAACTCACTAAGAATTTTAGAATCGCTTTTCATTAAAGCATTGTCCCCTAGTCTGAATGTTGACTCATCTGCCGTCCCTCTCAATTTGCTATGATCCCTCCTCCTTCCCCAATTCCTTATAATCCCTCCTTCCCCAATCGCCCTCGCCATCTCTCGTGTTTCCCGTTCTTGTCTCTGCTCAAATTAGTCAGCCTCGGATACTGCAGTGTAAGGTAGATAGTTCCATTGTTCCAGTGTACTATTGTTAATTTTTCCAGTGTATTAATTTCACATTTACTATATGTATTTAAAAATAACTTCTTAATTTTTATATGTAAATCTGTATAACTTAGAATTTAACCCTCTTTTCTCAGTCTTTTAAAATTTGTCTTTACGAATAGGTTATAGAAATTTTCTGTTTTGTTTTTCATTCAATATTGATTTTAATTTCACATTGTTATTAAACAGCCTGAAGATGAGCGTATTGCTCGAAACGTTGCGCATTAAAGAAGACTTTTCATGGCATTTACATTTCTCCTTGTCATTGGATTTCTCCTAAATATTAAATTGAAGCTCTGTAGAAGCAACCCGCATGATTATATATATATATATATATATATATATATATATATATATGTATGTATGTTATTTATTATTTTTTCTTTCTGTAACCTATATATAGGCCGTAACCCTTTATGTACTTCAGTGTTCCTGAGGATGTCATTAGACGAAAGCGCTTGAGCACCATTTTGTGTTTCCTTTCCTTCGTGGTTTTATTCATATATATATATATATATATATATATGTAAAGAATGAACAATGAATAATCAATATTCATTTTTTACATGAGAAAACCAAAATCGCCTAAGCGAGTTTTGGATAGAATTTCGAATTGTACTTCTTTATTCATTACCGTATTTCTTTAATTCATCTTTTCTAATAATGACTTATACTGTACGTATGACAATGTGAATAACTATGACGTCATAAAGTAACTTAATTCTCTTCACGTTTTCCATACCGTGAATACTGAATCACCCATTTGGTATGTGGATATCTTTCGTGTTCAATGTATGGTAAATTCTTTAATAATAATAATAAAAAACCTTACACTCTACGTCATTATTTATATGTTGTGGTGTTATCTAGTATAAATATTATTATTCAGCCATATTCATCTATACGTCCATATCTTATCTTGACCATTATCCAATATCATTTTTATTAAGTATTCATTTTACTCGTGTCAGTCTATTATTATTATTATTTTTTTTTAATTTTTAATTATTTCGCCTCCCGCAATGAACTCGAAAACGCTTAGGCAAGTGGTCAAATTCCACTAACCACAGGAAAAGCAAGCTCTTCTGAGCTAAAAACCTCCCTTCGCTTGCCTCGGATTTATAACACAGTATCATGCGTTACGTTATATCTCGTGTGTTCCCATGTACTTTGTGTTGTACTAATAATCATATATAATAACCATATATAAATATAAAAACACTGTACGAATTGTAAACGACGTAATGTACTTTAACAAAATTGTAATTAAATGTAATAATTCATAATGTAATTAATGTACTTTAATAACGATAATTAACGATAATAAGTGAATGTGAATCATTGATAATTGTAATCATAATTGTAACGAACCAAAAATTACAACGTACTCAATGATGTACTTAGATTGTACTCATGTACTACTACGAAATTATATCGCCTTCAGAAATGAATACTCGGCGAAAATACGATTTTTTTTTTTTTTTTTTTAATTTTTATTTGAAATCTTTCATCTGATCATGTGTTTAAAAGGGGGGAAACTTAACCTTCAAACTGCATTCCCCAAAAAATTTAGATTGTAAATCAATCATGTAATTGTAAAATAATGTCACTTCTACTTCTTCACTTCTTCACTCCGACTTCGATTACTTCGGATCACTCCCTTCTTAGCAGCCTCACTGCGGAGGGGGCAGAGGCCCCTTGCCTCCTTAATTTTTAGATTCCGGCCTGAGCCATGGTCGAACCTCTACCCCTGTAAATTCAGAAGCTAATTCAGAGGCTGAGCACTACCTTTGCATTTTAGCAGTAAATTACAAGTAAAAGATAGTCTTTATCTTCTCCTTCGAGCCTTGCTTTCTCCAGAAGAACTTAGTCATTAAACTTTCCGGATACGCTATAAGAAGAGTCCGGAATCTTCAGAGAATTTAGTAAGCCTCCTTGAATCCTCCGAGCCACTATAGAAGCACTCGGAGAGTAATATAAAAGAAAACTACTGCAACTAATACATCCGTTGCTGCCACCTAACTAGAACCCCCGTCGACTTCGAACCAACCCAGGCCACAGACGGAGGGGTTAACATATATATATATATATATATATATATATATATATATATATATATATATATAATATATATATATATATATATATATATAATATATATATATATATATATATAATATATATATATACAGGGTGGGCACGGGAACCAAGTGTTTTTGGAATAATCAGGAAAATGATATTTATTTTGTAAAGAAAATATATTGGTAGAACAACATTCGTAAGAACATAGCATTTCATGTCATAATAATCATGTACCGAAAATTATATCTGGCATATGATGTCCTTGGCCGTCGACGCATTGTTGAAGGCGTTTACGAAAATTGGCCTCCACTCTTCCCAGCAGGTCTCTGTTGATTTGGATGATTTGTTGACGGATCGCTTCCTTCAATGCATCTAATGTACGGGGCTTGTCCTCGTAGACACGTGACTTGAGGTACCCCCATAGAAAGAAGTCACATGTGGACAAGTCAGGGGACCGAGGGGGCCATGCAATGTCACCAAATCTCGAAATGAGATGGTTGGGAAACAGGGGGCGAAGAACAGCCATTGACGCTCTGGCGGTGTGTGGCGTGGCCCCATCTTGCTGAAACCACAAATGTCGACGAGCAATACGCCTTCTTCGTAACTCAGGGATGAAAAAGGTGTTCACCATCTCAATGTAACGCCCAGATGTTATGGTAACGGTAACCCCATTTTGTTCGAAGAAATAGGGACCGATGACGCCAAACTTTCCCACCGCGCACCAAACTGTAACCTTAGGGCTATGCAGCGGTTTTTCATGGAGTTGTCGCGGATTTTCAGCAGCCCAATACCGACAGTTTTGATTGTTGACGGCCCCATTAAGGTGGAAATGGGCTTCATCACTCATTACCACCATCATGTTTTCATTCTGCTCATAAAGTGCAAGCATTTCCTGTGCAAAATTCAGTCGTTGGGGGCAATCGTTTACATTCAATTCCTGCACCATCGCTAACTTGTATGGGTGAAAATGTAATTCTTCATGCAAAATCCGTCTAACAGTACGATTGCTGATTCCGATGCAGCTGAATGTCTCCGAGCAGAGCGGCCTGGGCTTTGCAACATCGCTTGTCTGACCCTTTCAACGTTCTCTGGAGTACGCACAGTGCGTTGCGGCCCCTTCGGTTTTGTTTTCATTATTGAGCCTCCTGTTCGAAGATTGTTAACCCAACGTAAGATTGTGTCACGAGCGGGAACAGAGTCATTTCGATGAATGTTGAATCTGCGCGAAACGCACGCTGAACTGCTGTCACTGACTCGCCACTCCTAACAAAATGATCATACGCGAACATGCGGTGTTCTAACGTCCACTGCTCCATGATGGCACCTGAAAGATAAAGGTGAGTGTTAGTTAAAGTTAAATGCTATGAACCCAGGAATGGAATGCTACCTACCGCACGCCCCTCCCATTCCTAATGGCCGATTACTAGCTATTCAAAAAACACTTGATTCCCGTGCCCCACCCTGTATATATATATATATATATATATATATATATATATATATATATATATATATATATGAAAATTATTTCACGAAGGTAACACGTGAAAAATATTTATGATGAATAAAACCACGAAAGTAACACGTATATATGGTGGTTCAAAGGTCCCTCTCTCTCTCTGCAAATCTCATATCTGTCTACTACATTGCGGAACACATTCTCAAGCATCTCTGGAGTTATTTTAGCGACTGCTGCCACAATGCGGGCTCGCAGATCCTGCAGGTCTGTAACTCTTGTTTGGTGAACCTCAGAGTTTATAAAGCCCCACGCAAAGAAATGTATAGTGGCCTAGAAAGTAGGCTTAGTATAATATACGAATTAAAATTGAAACGAATGCATACGGTCACCAATTTATATTGACCTACGTGTCGGCTCATTATAATAAACAAATAAAAATGACTGTGTTTTTTGTTTAGAAAAATAAATTAATTATTTGTTCACAGTGATTGTGTTATATTACAAGGAGTGATTATTAGCAATAAGAAATAGTTTACTTAGTACAAGAGTAAAGCGAATACAATAATGACAAGAAACACTAATTTAGGTAGATATATACGGTATATATGGTACAGTACGTAAACGGATTAGGCCAAAATTGCGTTCGTAACGGGAGAATTAAACTGAGAAGTACTGAGGACACTTTGAAGAGCGTACTCGATTAGGCAGAGTTTGTAGACGTTTCAGCGTTGAATACGAATAGTCTATCACGACGGAACAAAACACTGTAGGCCGAGTGCCGGTGGCCTAGGAGAGGTTTACAGACCTGCGATTTTGGCGAAGGTGACTCTGAAGACGGAAAAAGCCTACCAGCGTAAACTGCGTAACGAGGTCTTGTTGTAAGAAAGATGAAGCTTCGCCGATCCAATTGTGTGAAGGATGTGTGAGGCTAGAGCCAGAAGGATGACGTCAGTAGACATCTTGCAGAAGTGATGTTTGCTTCTGGCGGGATAAAATTGTAGGTTGCCTCAAGTGATGATTTACATCTAATGCTTGAATGGAGTCTTGAAGGACGGCGGACCGCTCTCCGACGAAGTGTCGGAGAGCGCGATGTGAAGAGGAAATGCGTGAAAGGCAATGAGCAAAATATGACAGCGATTTGGGGTGGATTCGCATTCATATAGGTCCGGGGAAACGCGTTATTTTCGCGGGCATTTTTGGAAAACAAAATAAAATTTTCTTTTGTCTTTGTGGACGGCTCGTGCCTACGTGGGGTTTTATTGCCTTGTTTACAACTTCCAGCCATGAAACAAACAGGCGAGGAAGAGGAACTTCAGTTAAATCCGGTGATCGTGCTCCGCAGGGCCTGTTTCTATCACGTCCAATTCAGCGAGAATTCCATCTGTACGAACGAAAATGGAGTTCAAGAAACTGCTGAAGCATGTCAAGATAAATTGGTCCTGTTACCGTAGCTTCTGCAAAGAAAGAAGGTCCGTAAATCTTCGATCTCGTCATACCCAACGAGACTAACTTTGGAAGAATCTTTCTCTCATTCGTAGAACTCGGTAGGTTTTTCACTAACCCATATACGGCAATTATGTCGATCGTAGAATGTCGCCTCATCGCTGACGAGAATGTGATTTAATAAGTTTACGGTATGAATTTTTTCAATCATTTCTGTGCACATGGCGGGTCGTTTTGAACAATCCTCTTTGTGTAACTCATGTAGCACTTAAATATGGTAACTTTCCTTTTTTAATGTTGATTTTAAAATCCTTTTAACAGTCGTTTATGGTATGTTCAGTATACGTGATGCTGTGCGAGTTGACATTCTAAGATTTGCTTCAAAGGCATCTCTTACCAATTCGACATTTTCATGAGAGGTACCTGGACGTCCAGATCTTGCCTCATCATAAACAGATCCTGTTCTTTTAAATTTATTGACCAGTTCGCGAATTGCTTTGTCTGTCGCTCCTGGTTTGTGAAATCTTCTTTCGAATTTTTCTCGAATTTCTTTACACTTTTCCCTTGGATACGTAGTGTTACTATCATCACACGTCCTTGTACGTCCATCATCATGTATGGCCTGTAAAAAATAAAAAATAAATATTATTTCAGCAAAATAGACTTTTGGACCACCCTATATATATATATATATATATATATATTATATATATATAATATATATATATATATATATATATATAATAATATATATATATATATATACACACACGAGGGTACTTCAATAAGTATCCGCACTTTTTATTTTAGTGATAATATAGTATATATAATATATACTCGTAATAACCAGCCAAACTGAGATTTATAGGCTTATTTAGGCTAGCAACAGTATAGGCTTATTTAGGCTACTCGTAGCTGTCACATATCGTACGAGTAGTGAGCATGGCTGCGCCGCTTTCAATTTGTACTCTGGAAAAACAGAGATTTGTGGTTCGTTTTTTGTGGACATAAGGTGTACAGTAAAAGGAGCTGAAATTCACACGCGTTTATGTGCTCAGTATGGGAATAATGCGTTACTACGGCGAAGTGTGTACGAGTGGATTCAAATGTTCAAGGAAGGTCAGACATATGGGACAGATGCTCAGCGCTCAGGACGACCGTCAACATCAACCAGTGGTGACAAGCAGGAAGAAGCCAGAGCCATGATTTTCGATGACAGAAGATTAACAATAAAAGAAATTGCATCTTCATTAGACATCAGTCAAGGGTCAGCCTATTCGATAGTTCATGACATTCTTGGCTTTCACAAGGTTTGTGCAAGATGGATGCCCAAACAGTCGACAAAAGAGCACAAGCGTAATCGTATGGACGTCTGCTCTCGTCTTTTGGCGCGGTATCATAATGAAGGTGAAAACTTTTTGGAGCGCATTATTACTGGAGATGAAACCTGGATCTATCACTATGAACCAGAAAGCAAACGACAGAGCATGCAATGGAAGCATCCAACATCTCCCATTGCAAGGAAGTTCAAAGCGCAGCCGTCAGCAGGTAAAGTTATGCTAACGCTGTTTTGGAATACACGAGGCCCTATCCTTGAACATTATCTAGAGCGTGGAACTACAGTAACAAGTGCATCGTATTCTGACATGCTTCGGAATGAGTTAAAGCAAGCAATTCGCACAAAACGGAGAGGGAGATTGTCGGAAGGTGTTATTCTGTTACACGACAATGCGCGCCCTCATACTGCTACACGGACTAGAAAATGCCTTCAAGAACTTAAATTTGAAGTTCTCGACCATCCAGCCTACAGTCCAGACCTGGCACCTTCGGATTTTTACCTGTTTGGACCACTAAAAGACGCTTTGAGAGGTCTGCGATTCCAAGGCGATGATGACCTGAAGGAGGCGATGCATGACTGGCTACGCACACAGCTAAAAACATTCTTTTGTGATGGCATTACGAAGCTTGTGGATCGTTGGACTAAGTTGTTTGAGAAACAGGGAGACTATGTTGAAAAGTGATGTGTTTAAACACCAGTACACATTTGAAAACTTGTCGATCGATTTTTACAAACTAGTTGGTGATTCTATATAATTTGAGTGCGCTGATCTCAAAAATATAGCTAGTTTTTCCCTATCACGTATGGTTTTCTTACTACAGGGTGTGTCATAAATCCCCCATTTATCCCCAAATGTGAACCATCTTATCGAGACCAACATTGGATTGCACATGTGCTAAACCATAAATTTTGTTGTTATAGACTACAGTAACGCTTACATAATAACGTAGGGTAAATATATATAACAACCAGTCCCGTTCCCAGCAAAATACTCTCTCCCCTCCCATCAATGGGTGGTTAACATTTGGGGACAGATGAGGGATTACAACACCCCTTGTAGCACGAAATCTTTAGGTGATAGAGTAAAACCTAATTAAAGCAGAATTAAATAGCTCCTAGCTCTTGGACAATCATATTGCTTGTTTATGAAAGAATGAAAAAATAACTGAAAGAAACAAAATATATTTACCTTCTTTACCAAGCGAAGTATGTGTCGGATGCCAATAAATTGTTCTCTTGCAATCTAGACCCCAAAAGTTCTGCAGAGTCCTTAGGCAGATTCAAATCCCTGACTAAGTCATTTAGTTCGGCTTGGGTTAATGGTTTAGGAGGATCTCGGTCAGCTGTTGGCTGTTCATAAACATCATCAATGTCTGGATTTGGAGCTGAATCAGAATCTGAATTGTATTGATCCAGACTCGGGTGGGCGGGGAATAGGAACTTTTGGACCATGGGGTACCGGCCTTATTGCAGATGGAAGACTTGGGTATTGAAGGCTCTCTTTATTCTTTGCATTATAACCTTTAACATTGCAAGAACAGAAGTAGCAGTCGTCGGTATGGTTTCTAGGCTCGCGCCATACCATAGGGATCCCAAATGGCAAACTTTTCTTTTTACCTTTGCTCCAATTCCTTAGTGCCGCAACACACGTAAGACAAACCTTGTGTGGAGCCCAACTTTTGTCTTGATCTCCTAATTTAATTCCAAAATAAGCATGATAAGCTCTCTTAATGAAGGTCGTTACATTTGTCCTTTGTTTTACAACAACATACCGACCACAAATATAACAAAATATGTCTGGACTATGGGTACATCCTCTAGAAGCCATTATTAAAATTTTAAAGACGTAATGTTAGAATTATCTATCTGAAAAATATGAAAAAACGAAATTAATTAAAGATAAAAAAGGTAAAAAATTACAAAACGCCCCAAAATTGTTTTGCTAATAACTTTAAAACTGTGGGTGATAGAAAAAAACTGGTAGCATTTTTTAATTCAGCGCAGCGAACTGCTTCAGAATCACAACTCAAAATAAAGAAATCGATTTTCATGCAGACCGGTGTAATCCATCAGATGTGAAAATAAAATTGTGAAAATAAAAAGTGCGGATACTTATTGAATTACCCTCGTGTGTGTGTGTATATATATATATATATATATATATATATATGAACAATAAATAATTCTTATATTCATTTTTGCATATAAAGTCCAAACTCGCGTAACGCTGACTGTACTGTATATGAAACGCAAGTTCGGATAATTTTTTTATTTTCTTTCTATTTTATTTTTGCTGAATAATTAATTGATGAATTATTTCTTTTTAAATTACTTAATCATTTTTATAGATTTAGCTTAATAATGTAATCGTGTTAAATTCTGCAATGTTCATTTTCTTTACACATTCACTCTTCGTTGTAAAAGATGAAGTCATGTCTTGCTTAACATCTAATCTTAAATTTTAAGCATTTAATTTTGGCTCATATGTATGTTTAATTTTAATCCATAATAAAATGCATATTTCAATTTCCATTTTTTGTTAACTCGGCAGATCATGATAACATCAGATCTGTCAGTATGCGGTTTAAAATAAAAATATGGCTTCATCTTCAAATATCTTGCTTATCTGTCTAAACATTGCTACAGCTAAAATAGTTACCTTATCTTAAAAAACTTTGCCAAATAATTCAGCCTATTGAGAATAAAAAACAAAACAAGTCAACATTAAATAATAATGATGCCACCGAAAATTGGGTATATAAAGTTAAATAATTTTTCAAATTATTTTATTCTGATTCTGTCTGATCTGACTTAGAGGCTGAGCATTACCTGTAACATTTTAGCAGTAAACTACAGTAAGAGAATATCTTTTCTTCTTAGAGCCTTGCTTTCTTCAGAGAACTTAGTCTTAAAATAGAGAAAAATAATTTCCCGATCCCCTACAAGAAGAAATCGGAAAGTAGTATAAGAGAAACTACTGCGATTCCCAACACCATACCAGCTACTCCAAGGTAACAAATCCGTTGTTGCCACCAAACCAGAACCTCGAAACGCCCAAGGCCATAGACGGAGGGGTTAACATATATATACGAGGGTGGGTTGAAAAGTAATACCTCCACTTGAATAATTCTGGATTGTGTAGATTGTTATAGCTTAATATAGCATACATTCATACCACACGTTGGTTCAGTATCGATTACAATGGAAAGGAGTGAAGACGTTCGCTTCAAGCAACGTGCGTAATTGAATTTTTGACCGCGGAAAGTGTTGCTTCCACAGACATTCATCGGCGAATGCAAGCTATGTACGGCAAACAGTGTGTTGATGTGAGTACTGTTCGACATTAGGCGAAGCAGTGTAAAGAGGAAGCAGGGCAAAAAGATTTGCGAGACAAACCGCGATGTGGAAGGCCTGTAACGGCAACCGACGAGTTTCATCGGAACTACGTTGACGAACTGATTCGTGGAAATCGTCAAATTAAACAAAATTAAATTGCTGCAATGCTCGATATCTCCAAAGAGCGAGTGGGAAACATTATCAGTATTCTCGGTTACCGAAAGGTCTGCGCCAGATGGGTGCCTCGCATGCTCACTGCCGAGATGAAAACTGAGAGACTACGCATTTGCAAAGAAAATCTGCATCGCTTCGAAAATGAAGGTGAATTTCTGCACAGCATTGTGACAGGAGACGAGACGTGGGTCCACCATTATGACCCTGAAAATAAACGGCAATCTATGGAATATCGGCACAAAAATTCACCGCAACCAAAAAAATTCGAAGTTCAAAAATCGGCTCGAAAAGTGATGACTGTTTTTTGGGATATCAGTAGTGGTGTTCTCGAAGAGTTTACGGAAAGAGGGACAGCAATCAACTCCGACGTTATACTGAAACTCTGAAGAAGTTAAAAAACGGATCAGGAAGGTTCGCACCCACAAAAACGCAGTCATTGTTCACCATCACAACGCACGGCCTCACACCAGCGTTCAAACGCGAGAAGCAATTGAGGATCTGCAGTTCACCGTCTTGCCGCATCCACCATATAGCCCCGATTTAGCACCATGCGATTTTCACCTCTTTCCTAAACTTAAAGAAAATCTTGGAAATCGCTACGATTCTGACGAAGAAGTTAAGGCCACTGTGAAATTTTGGTTTCGTAGTCAAAGCTCCGAGTTTTACCGGGATGGATTTCAAAAACTTATTTATCGTTGGCGTAAATGTATCGAGGTAGAGGGTGATTTTATAGAAAAGTAAATGTATCGTTTTGAAGAATAAACTCTACGGTACATATCTACTTTTGTTTCGATAAAATCCTTGAACCCGTTTAAAATTTATTTGAGTAGAGAGGTATTGCTTTTCAGCCCACCCTCGCATATATATTTGACGAACGTACTGCGTTTGGAGCGAACATATTTTATTCTCCGACAAGGATTTTTTTTATGCAGGAAAGAGGGGCCAAGGGTGAATGCCCGCAAAAAAAACGTCCCCCTCCCCCAAAGAAGAAGAGCCAAAATAAAGGTCCAGGGTTTTCGAGGTGCCTAGACACTCTGCATTTGAAAAAAATTGGAGGTCACAGACAGGGGGAAGGATAGATTGAGGAAGATTACTCCAGAGTTGACCGGTTGAGTAGATGAAAGATTGAAAATACGTACCAATTAACCCTGCATTAGAGAGTTGGACAGAAAAGGAATGAGAAAGTGTCGAATGTTTGGTGCAGCGTGCTCTCCTTAAAGGAGGCATGCAGTTAGAGAGTTCAGAAAAGCAGTGTCCGTTATAGTAGCGATAGTAAAGAGAGAGTGAGGCAACATTGCTGCGAAGAGAGAAGGATTGAAGACAATCAGTAAGAGGTGGGGAACTGATGAGACAAAAAGCCTTTGATTCCACCCGGTCAAGTACGGCTGTGTGGGTTGAGCCACCCAATACATGAGAAGTATATTCCATACAAAGACGGACAACACTCCTGTACAGAGCTAGCAACTGAGTGGGGATGGAGAAACTGCGGAGCCAGAGAACACACAAGGGGAGGGTTCTGATTAATCAGTTAATCACTGTTTCGAATTTAATCATTAATTAATCAAAAAATATTCTTAGAAAACGATGGGAATGATTAATTTTCCTCATAATTTCACCATCATTTTACCTTAAATTTTGTAATGTATCATTTGAATTTGGCACCTTTTTGCATGTCTAATCCGCCCATGCCTGATTTCTTGAAGTAAGGAAACTAAATGTCTGTGCAAAATGTTTTCTTCGGTCTTATCTCATGCAACAGAAACAATAAAGCTCTTTCTCACTCTTTTCAGAAGTATTTAATTTTTAATAATTTTAATCAGTTAATCATTGATTAATTAGAAAATTTCATCATTCATCACTTTTTCCTAAAAATTATTAATTAACCATGCCCTACAACACACCTAACCTCTTAGAAGCTGTTTTGGAAAGGGAGTATATGTGATTATTCCGGAAATATCACGAGAAAAGGAAACACAAAGAATATTGAGAGAAGAGAAAGGATTGAGTTGTGTGTTGTTGAAGGTAAGGGGATAGTCGTGTGGAAGATTGTGATGAGTAGACAGATGGAGGAACTGAGTTTTTGAGGCAGTGAAAACAGAAGGTTTTCTCTTCCCCAATCAGAGATAGTAGGAAGATCAGAGGTCAGGTGTTCCATCACCGTACTACGCGAATCATGGAGTGACTGTTGAGAGGGACGCTTTGGGAAGCGGGTGGAGAAGTAAAGAGTGGAATCATCGGCATAGGAGTGAATAGGACAGGAAATGCTACTTAAAAGATCATTGATAAATAAAAGGAAAAGAGTGGGTGACACGACAGAACCCTGAGGAACACCACTGTTAATAGCTTAAGGAGAAGAACAGTGGCCATCTACAACCGCAGCTATAGATCGACCAGAAAGGAAATTAGAGATAAAGGCACAAATAGAAGGATAGAAACCGAAGGAGTGCAGTTTGGAAATTAAAGATTTGTGCCAGATTCGATCAAAAGCTTTTGATATGTTTAGCGCAATAGCAAACGTTTCACCGAAATCCCGAAAGAACGATCACTAAGAGTCAGAGAGATATGCAAGAAGATCGCCAGTAGAGCGTCCCTTGCGGAACCCATACTGACGATTTGAAAGAAGATTGTGAGAAGAGAGCTGTTTAAGAATCTTCATATTAAGGATTCAAAAACTTTAGAAATGAAAAAAATTAAAGCAATTGGATAATAGTTGGAGGGTTGAGAGCTGTTATCCTTCTTTGGGACATCCTGAATGAAAGCGAACTTCCAGCAGGAAGGAAAAGTACCAGATGAGAGACAAAGACGAAAGAGTTTGCCTAGGCAGGGTGTCAGCACAGAAAACATTATTTTATCACGTTTAGGTTAAATTTTAAATAAAATTACTTTCAAGGTTATTAAAAAAAAATTGCTGGTAGATTTTAAAAAAACCTCATCACTGAATATATATATATATATATATATCTGTGTGTGTGTGTGTGTATATGTGTGTATGTGTGAGAAGAAAGGTTTGTATAGGTATGTTTATGCTTTAAATTTATACGCAGACTCCTTTCTATTTGTAATAATGAGTGAAGAGAGGCAGAAATTGGCCTAGCGCTCAGACCAGCAAACTCCTCGACTATTATCACCAGTTACAATCGGGAACTGTACTCCGGACCTTAATGTCTTCACTTCGATTAAAGGGAAATGATGTTCCTGAGCACGGGTGCTGGACCCTTTATTCATACGGCAGTTATACCAATAAAAATGGTTGAATTAACCAATTTGATTCGGTTGTCTCATAAGCAGTTATTTTATGTCCCCTTTGGTCGATTTAATTTATGATTAACCAATATATCTATATATAGTGCCGCGTGTAGGCTTAACTCGAAAAAGCAGTTATGATAAATATCTACTTATAACTAACATTTCTATACACGGGAAAATTCACAATTCTATCCAGACTTCACAAAATATATTTAAGGAATTTGTTTTAGTTCTCACGTCGAATAAATTTACTCGTACAATTCGTGATCGACATAAAATAAATTAATTAATTTATGAAAGAAAACCTACAAGGCAGATAGAGAATAATAACAAGTGTGGTGAACAGGTGAACACACTAAACTAAAATATCAAACTCAAGGAAACTAAATGGTTTTGCCCAATCATACAATTTTTAAAGGAAAAAAAAAACAAAAAATATATATATATATATATATATATATATATATATATATATATATATAAATATATATATATATATAAAATGCAAATCCACAAGGAAAAAGAAAAATGATTCCAAGGCCTTTCGTGTATTCAGAAATACACCTCGTCAGGGAATGAAGGGGGAAAGCGAGATAACGAAAATATATACATATGTACACGACAGAGAAATTTAAAAATTAGCACATGATTAACAAGAGTTCATTAAAGGCAAAAGGTATTTTAACAGGATAGGTATTGTCAATTTTATACATTCCCGCACTGTTATTGAAATTATTTTTAAAATGGATAAATGCACATTCTAGAATATTCCTTTCAATTATATCTCTGTTTTTAACGAGCGCTTTAGAACTATCCCACTTGATACTATGATTACATCTATACATATGGTTAAACAATGCATTAGAATTATTTACTGTTCTACACGCATATTTATGCTGTTTTACCCAAATATGTAACGTTTTTTCCGTTTGACCTATATATACTGAGTTACATTGTATACATCCGATCGGATCCGGACTATTCTCTATTAGGCGTAATTTAACAGTATTATTATACTTAAAGACAACGTTGATACCAATTGCTTTAAGTAAAGTCGGAAGATATTGAAAATTAACATGGTAAGGTAGGCTAAGGATATTTTTACGCTCAAATTCCTTTACAGTTACACTATTATAATAGTCTAGGATCTGTCCCAGAGTTTGTATAAATTTCTGGGTGCAGAGGTTTTGACGACTGATCTAGACTAATTTTGGGGCGCAGAATCCAAATTTTTCTATGCCATCGCACCAAATTGGTGCGAAAGTGGTCAAAATGGCAAAATTTTATCAGTTTTTCGTATTTTTGTCATATTCTTGATTTGAAAAGTTTTTTAAGGGCAATTTTTTGTTTGAGAATCTGTTTTTGTAACATACTGCTGCCTGAACCAAGAAAACTGACAAAAATGTCAAAAAATAACAACAAAAATAGTAAAAAATTGAGTAAATATTGTCAAAAAATCGCAAAAATGAAATTTTTAGCTATTTTGGTGCATGAACTAGCTCTAACCAATCATATCGAACTAAATAGTCAAGAAATTAGTATTAATAGCTCTGCAAGAATTTATTAAAACAAAGTATGCACAAATGTCTAAATTTCGGGTATAAATCGATAAAAATGGTTGTAAAATACTTGATAAAATAGCCAAAATATAAAAAAATAGTACTAATTTTATGTTATTCTTAGGCTTGCTTGTTGTAAAATGCTTGAACTTCTTATAGAATCGATCTATTTGATTTCTTTAGAGTAACTAAGTCATATTTATTGTGTTTCAGGTTTAGTATTGGTAGTAGCTACAAATTGAGGATCCCTGTATTCATTATGTGATTCAACAGATGATAGATCATGGTAAGTAATAATCGAATTGAATATTTAAAACATAAATATAAAGACCAATGTGTTACAAATGAATTTTTATATGTATAGAATAGAACCAGTTTATTATAATTGCAATTGCAAGAAGTCTTAGTATATTTTATTTTTTCAGGATGTATGTCAACTTGTGCCAGAAAAGAAGCATAGCTCAAACCTTGGTAAATGTATCTTGTGCCAGAAGAACAAAAGCCCAAGTGGAGAGAAATATTTGAGCAGCGGAGAACATGGAATAAAAAATTTGCTTCAGTTGGCTTCTGCGTACCCAAATGATGACAGAAGCAAGCGTTTGAAAGCTCTTACTGAGAGTCAGACTCCTTATATCCAGTATCACAGCACTTCGTGCTATGCAACATATAAAAAGTTCGTTGAACGTAGCCAGAAGTCTAAAAATGCTGAATCTGAACCCTCCGATTCCTCCTTAGGGGAAGCATTAACTCCTCCAGAAAATAGTTCAAGCAAAAGGATTAAAACACAGCATATCAAGGATATGAAAGTGTGTGTATTTTGTGGTTCAGCTCGAGTCAAATTGAAAGGGGAAACATTGACCATGATTTGTTTCGGATATGTACTCCAGGTCGTGCCCAAAAGTTATTGAGTTATGCTCACTTGTTCCAAGACGATGTTTTTACCAGAGTAGCGATGTTGAACGAATACAAAGATGTATTCGCTGCAGATTATTCTATCATAATAATTGTATAAAGAAGCATTTTGCAGCCTATGATCGCAGAATAGAGACGATTTTGGAAAACAGACAGCAAGAAAATGAAGTTATGGGTTCTACTGACATGGTTCAAGAAGCGTTTAATGATGTAGTCTCAAAAATAGACTTCACAAGCTGTGGATACAGTGTCACCACTTGAGACAAGAGATCAATAAAAAGCTGAACCAGGATGAATCTATCAGTAACTATTTGGTTAAGAGCCTGCTTATAGACAAATTTAAGGACACCATTTATTTTACATATCCTAGCAACAAACGAAAATCCCAGATGGTTTATTCTGTCCAGATTGAGAGTGCAAGAATTGTTGAAACTTTGCGGAAATCATCTGTCGAAAACGTTGCTAAGGACCTAAGGAAAGAGTTAAAAACTTACAGTTTTGGTTTACGCTCTAGCTATTGTGATCCAAACGATCTTGATCTAGCCTTAAAACGCTTCCAAAATGAACGTCCTCCAATATGGATGGAATTTCTTCAGCATTTGTTTTCCACCCGGAATGTATCAGATAGCAACAATCAGTTGATGCTGAAGTGTGACACTATCTTCCAGATGTTGTTTTACATCCTTCATAATGGTTTGGAGCCCACCCCATTGCATGTCGGATTTGCTCAAACTATACATAACCTGTCACAGTCTAAAGATCTTATTGAAATTGCAAACAAACGGAGCATTTGTGTAGGATATCAAGAAGTTCGCAAAATAAATTTTGCACTAGCAAAACGTACAATATCTTTATGTGGTTCACATAGAGTTCCAGTTCCTCCAGTATTTGATCAAAACCATCCAATTCAAGCAGCACATGGATAATTTTGACACCTTGGAAAATACCTTGTCTGGAATTGGTTCGACACACGATACGGTGCTAGTTTTATTCCAAAATGCTCCATTAAGCTCTGCACCAACACAACAGCATACTAATAAGATCAGTGAAGCTCCAGAGTCAACCATCCGGCTTGGCAAGTTACAAAGCGTTCTTCCTTGCCAAGAAATTATCTCGATTGGACCAAGACATGAACGAGGTACAATAAGTCAAGATTTCCAAGTCTCTGAATACAAGGCAAACGATCATTTACTAGAGACTGTTAATCTCGACCATTTCCTGTGGTTTGTGATGCGATACAAACATAGAACAACCACAATACAGGGCTCTTCAACTAACTCAAATACTGATAATGATGACTTTGTTCCAAGCTTTGTTGCTGTCAAAAGCCCTTTTGTAGGAGATAGCTTGAAGCCTACAACTATTGCGTTCACTCCCATACTGCCATACAAAGCAACTGAATTTGATACCATTTTTACAACAATGATTAACTTTCAGGACGTGCTTAAGCAGCAGAATAAGCCATACGGTGCACTGTGGTGTGATGAAGGAGTTTATGCTATTGCGAAGGAAATTCAGCTCCTGAAAAAGATCTGTTCAGTAATTTGTTTATCGGATTGGGTGGATTCCATTTTGAGAAGATTGTACTTGCTTGTATTGGATCTTATCTTCATATATCGGGAATTGAATCTGTTTTGGTTGAAAGCGAATGTTTCGGTCCAGACACAGTAAAATCCGTTATGAATGGCAATCATTATGTGAGAGCCAAGCAAGGTATCTTTCGATCTCCTTCGTGCACGAAGCAATAACAAGCATTATGTTCGATGGGTTTTTGAGTGTCGATGAACACCGTAACTTATATGAAGATGCTGCAACTAAAATTTCAATTATGGTTGCAGAACAAGAGCAATGGGACGACTTTAAGTCTTCGATATATACTCTGTCTCAATCCTTTCAACAATTATAAAGCAGAGGTCTGATAGTAATGAAAACTTTCATTACTGGTATCATTTTACCAATAGATTGTATCCAATCATCAGAGATTTAACCTACTCAATGCGGGCAGGTGATTGGTCACTATTTCTTTCTTCCATACAGAGATCAATCCCACTTTTCTTCGCCTACAATAAACCAACTACGCCAGATGGGCACCAATCTTTTTGAGGATTGTTTAAACCTTGAGGTACATTTTCCTGATCTCCACAAATCATTCCTTAGTGGTGGTTTTGTAGTGAGGAGAACGACACGACAATGTAGTGGAGTTCCAATGGACCAGGCACTTGAGCAACATTATAATAAGCCTGCAAAAGTGTCCGGAGGATTAATTGGCTTTACTCGGAGAAAGAAGCAGTGGCACTGTGGAATATTATTAAACATGAGAAGGACTTATATTCTTCACAAATGAGAGGTTCCGGCCAGTTTGAAAATCGTGACGAGTATGATATTCATCATGAATACTCCAAGAGCCATGCCTTATCGAGCTCCAGTAATGTCCAAGCTATTCAACAGTACATTTACAAAGTTGGAAACACATTGAGTAAAACATTAGATGGCAAACCATTCAGAAACATTGCTACCGGTGAAGAGGATAAAGAGTCTTATACATATCACATTACTTGCCTGGATAGAGGAGATGTTGCTTACAAGAACGGCTTGAGAAAAAACAGAAACTTTGTTTGCAGCAATTAAGAGGCAAAAACCCGCAACAGCGAGGAACACTTCCAGAAAACGAAAGGAATATGACATAAAAAAGAAACATTGCAGCACTGAACTACATTGCATTTGCTCAGCTCAGGGAATTTCCATTGAATCAATTACTTTTCCATGAAATTACACCTCTTCCATTTTTTCTTGTAAACAGTGATGGTTTTTTGAAGAAATCTAAGAAATCGGAATTGGGATCGGAACTTGAAAAGAAACTGGGTGAAGACCTCCCATTGTTGTTAGAAGGGAATGATGCAATGATCATAGATTTTATGGCTCAAGTAAGGAAATTCCCGGTGAAAAAAGCAATGTTGAAAACATTTGGTGAATTTGCACAATCACTTTTAAATATGTTTTTGAGTATGGGATCCAAGTCAACCACAATTCATATCTTATTTGAAAATTACAAGGCTTCAAGAATCAAGACTGGAGAACGGATGAGACGATCAACTGTGCATTCGAAAATAGAAATTTCCATAACATCACCTGAGCAGAGGCTTCCAATTGACTTCAACAAGTATTGGAGTTCCACAGATAACAAGGCAAACTTCAAAAAAAATTTTTGTCGGCTTTTTCACGGAAAACTACCATGGAGATAAAGTAATTGTACTGGGAGGTGGTACTCTTGAAAAACCTGAAGTTTGTGTCCAATTCCAAAATGGGAAGGTCTGCGAAATTCCTGAGCTTTGTTCTTCACAAGAAGAAGCAGATGACAAAGTGATGTTACATGTAAACTATGTGGTTGATAAAGCAATGCCTGGTGGTGGAGCTACAGTTTCAGTAGCTACCAGTAATACTGATATCTTTGTGTGCCTCATCTACCATTTAACAAAATGGATTGAGCATGGCCTGAAGGAATTATGGTTTGTTAAAGGCTCTGGAACAAGTCGCAAAATCATTCCTCTGCATGGCTTGCATCAAAAGCTTGAAAACGATTTGATCCAAGTTTTACCTGCCTTGCATGCTTTAACTGGCTGTGACAGTCAGTAAAGTAGACACAAAATCTAGTGCACTGAAGCAGTCAAACTACTTTGATGACATTAAGGACTTTGGCAAGGAACCACTTACAGAGGAAATAATCGAAGGTGCCGAAAACTTTCTGGTTCATTGCATCAAACCCAAGTCAAAATCCATATCATTTGATCAACTAAGATCTGAGCAATACTACAAAACTGGGAACAAAATCGATTTTACTCAGCTTCCTTGCTCTTCAAAAAGTATTAGACTGCATATTAAACGGGCATATCTTCAGTGCAAACTTTGGCTTGACTCTCCATATGGCTCCATATCTGAAAATTTAAATCCACTTGACTATGGTTACGTAAAGTCTGATGAGGGACTTTTGGAACCTCAACTAACCGATTACCCAGATAAACCTCAGGATTTGATTGAACCTTGCAGTTGCAAAACCTGTACCAAGAGGTCAAAATGCCCTTGCACTGCGTCATCTATACCATGCTGCTCATTCTGCAAGTGCAATCAAAGAACATGCCAAAATCCTAACGCCTGAATTTCAGCAGGTAACTGAATAAAATTACAGATGAACAAATCTGTACATTCTACTTCTGTTTCATTTTCATGGTGTCGGAAGATGATACCACAAAAGCCATAGTGCTTTTATTTGTAAATAATGTTTCAATAAAAGTTTCAAATAAACAAAAAAAGAACAGAAAAACAAAACAAAAAAAAAACAAAAAAAAAACAATGGGGCCTCATCATTAAATGAGGTCGTTCCCACTAAGTTAGCTATAACTTAGCCCATTGCCGTGGTGCTGCACTGGGAAGATGCACCTGAGTGACGGTAACACTTTCTCAATCACATAAGCGGCCTTGACAGTTTTTGTCATTTTTGCCAAACTCTTTGCCACTTTTGCAAGATTTTCAGTCAACTTCATCATCAGAAATAATACATGATCTTATCTCACAGTCTTTTACAACATGCAAACCTAAGAGTTTTTAAAATTAGCACTATTTTTTATAGTTTGTCTATTTTTTCAAATATTCTACAACCATTTTTAATCATTGTAACCAAAAATTTAGACATTTGTGCATGTTTTTGTGCTAGGAAATTTTAGTAGAGCTATTAATATCTAATTTCTTGACTATTTAGTTCGATAAGATTGGTTAGAGCTAATTTATGCACCAAAATAGCCAAAAATTTCATTTTTGCGATTTTTTGACAATATTTACTTAATTTTTTACTACTTTTGCTGTTATTTTTTGACATTTTTGTCAGTTTTCTTGGTTCAGGCAGCAGTATGTTACAAACAGATTCTCAAACAAACAATTGCCCTTAAAAAATTTTTAAATTCAAGAACATGACAAAAATACGAAAAACTGATAAAATTTTGCCATTTTTGCCATTTTGACCACTTTCGTACCAATTTGGTGCGATGGCATAGAAAAATTCGGATTCTACGCCCCAAAATTAGTCTAGATCAGTCGTCAAAACCTCTGCACCAGAAATTTATACAAACTCTAGGCCAGATCCTGTACTAAAGGCAGTTATCTTGAAATGAAATAGGATAACATAATTTAGTACCAATATTCATGATATTGCAGAACTCGGAATATAAAAATTCAGGACTGACAACTCTCAATGCTCTAAGAAACAGCAGAGAAAATAGATTTTATCGAAGGATGATGGTCAGAATAAAAATGCACATAAGAGTTATTATTAGTAGGCTTATGAAAAACTTCAAATTTGAAATGATTCAAGCATCTTCAAATTTTTAGATCCAGAAAAGATAAGCTTCCATCATTTTCTTTTTCAACCGTGAACTTAATAGATGGGACTAAATTGTTGAACCTACCAAGAAATAAGTCAACATCCAAATTGTTAGGCCAAAGGCATAAAATATCATCTATATACCGGTACCAAACAAGGTTAAAATTAACAATAGTAAGCAAAATTCTGCTTTCAAAAAATTCCATATATAAGTTAGCTAATACCGGTGAGAGAGGATTTCCCATCGCCAATCCAAACGACATAGCATAAAACTTATTTTCAAACTGAAATTTACAATCTTTGACGCAAAGCTGAATTAACTCAATAAGAGTGTTGTGTTGAACAGGGAAAGAATATTCAGAGATCTTATCTTTTAAAAAATCAACTCTAGGAAGGCGTACGGTCCTCAGGGTGTTCCTCCTGTTGTTCTTAAGAAATGTGCTACTGTGCTGACATCCTACCTTGGCAAACTCGTTCGTCTATGTCTTTCTTCTGGTACATTTCCTTCCTGCTGGAAGTTCGCTTTCATTCAGCTTCTCCCAAAGAAGGGTGACCGCTCTCAACCCTCTAACTATCGTCCAATTACTTTGATTTCTTGCATTTCTAAAGTTTTTTAATCTACCCTTGACAGGAAGATTCTTAAACACTTCTCTTCTCACAATTTTCTTTGAGATCGTCAGTATGAGTTCCGCAAGGGAAGCTGTACTAGCGATCTTCTTGCATTTATCTCTGACTCTTGATCTCTTCGGGATTTCGGTGAAACTTTTGCTATTGCGCTTAACATATCGAAAGCTTTTGATCGAGTCTGGCACAAATATTTAATTTCCAAACTGCCCTCTTTCGGCTTCTATCCTTCTATTTGTGCCTTCATCTCTAATTCCCTTCCTGTTCGATCTATAGCTGTGGTTGTAGATGGCCACTGTTCTTCTCCTAAAGATACCAACTGTGGTGTTCCTCAGGGTTCTGTCGTGTCACCCACTCTTTTCCTTGTATTTATTAATGATCTTTTAAGTCGCACTTCTGTTCTATTCACTCCTGTGCCAATGATTCCACTTTCACTTCTCCACCCGCTTCCCAAAGCGTCCTTCTTAACAGCCACTCCATAATTCGCACCTGACTTCTGATCTTTCTGCTATCTCTGATTGGGGAAGAGAAAACCTTGTGGCTTTCAATGCCTCAAATTGAAACTCAGTTCCTCCATCTCTTTACTCGTCACAATCTTCCACACGACTATCCCCTCACCTTCAACAACACACAACTCAATCCTTCCTCTTCTCTTAACATTCTTGACATTTCCTTTTCTCGTGATCTTTTCTCGAAAGATCACATATACTCTTTCCGAAACAACTTCCAAGAGATTAGGTGTGCTGCACCGGCTTCGCAGTTTCTTCACCACCACTCATTTGCTGTCTCTGTACAGGGGTCTTGTCCGCCCCTGTATAAAGTATGCTTTTCATGTATGGGGTGGCTCATCCCACACAGCCGTACTTGACCGGGCGGAATCAAAGGCTTTTCATCTTTTTAATTCCACACCTCTTACTGATTGTCTTCAATCTCTCTCTCTCTTCGCCGCAATGTTGCCTCACTCTCTTTAGCATTACTATTATAACGGACACTGCTCTTCTGAACAATCTAACTGCATGCCTCCTCCTTTAAGAAGAGCACGCTCCACTCGACTTTCTACACTTTCTAATTTTGTCCAACTCTCTAACGCAAGGGTTAATCGGTTTTTGCAGTCTTTCATCTACTCAACCGATCAACTCTGGAACAATCTTCCTCAGTCGATCTTTCCCCGTGTATGACCTTCAATCTTTCAAACGCAGGCTGTCTAGGCATCTCGGAAACCCTGGGCCTTGATTTTGGCTCTTTTCTTCTTCTATGGTGGGGGGGGGGGGAGGTTTTGCGGGCGTTCGCCCTTGGCCCCTCCTTCCCGCATAAAAAACTGTGCATTTTTATAACTATTCTAGCAGCAGTAGAAAACTGGATAAAAAAGCATAAGGCTCTCTCCCTACCCTTCCGCCCCGCCGGTAAGGAAAAAGGTTGAAAAAGTACCTTCACCCTCGAAAAGTAGCCAAAGGAATTTTATGGAAAGAGAATATACAGTATAAACTAACTCGTACAATTACGCCATGCACACAGAGATCGTACGCTAGATAGCACCGCTATATAAACGAACCAATAATATAATTGTGCCGATCGCGCATCAACTAAGTGGTAACATCACAAAAACCTTGAACATATGGAAACAAGAATTAAGAACAGAAATCAGATTTTCCACACCATGCCCTCACCCGTCACGTCATCCAGCTAACAAAAAAAAATATATATATATATATGTTGCCAGAAATGAAATTCTGCTTCACCTAATCCATGCCAAGCATTTTTTTAAAGATATTTTTTGGTTATGTTTCTGCAAAACATTTTTCTACTCTATTCTTAGGCATATTAACAAGGCATGTAAGTGTGTGAGCGTGTTTTCTGGAATTGCATGTCTGTTATATGTACGTGTCTGCCAACTCTTTGAATGTCGACGTTTCAACTTGGGGCTCCCTCCGTGAAAGGTGTTTATGCAGCAAGTGATATATCGAGTCGTTCATACTACGCGGTGTTGTGCCACCACGAGAGTAGAGAAAATCTCTTTCCGGCGAGTAATATCAGTGGGAGATCTTTGTATCTATCCCCTTGTACTTGTCTCTTATGGAGAATGAAAGTGATCACCCGTTCTTGCTCTGGCTAATTGAAGTCTCTCACTTCGCGGTGTTTATGAGGGAAGTGATAAAAAATTATGGTTGATCATGCTATGTGGGGCACAATCAACCAGAGACATCTCTCGAAAGTTGGGGGAAAATTAAGTGTGGGATGAAGTGTTTAAAGAAACTCCCGCACGGTTATGTTATAATACTATTTTCTTAAATTATATGTGAGGACAATCTTAAACCCTGAGTGTATTCAGAACCTTGTCCAGACTTTTTAAACATGTTTACACTTTGGCTTGAAACAACCTCCAAGAGAAGTTTGTTCCAGATACTAACTATTTTATACGAAAAGAAACTACCACAGATGGAGGTACTAAATGTTTTAAGTTCCAATTTAAAATCATTATTTCTTGTCGGATTGGTATTATTTAATGAAAATAATTTCCTGTAATCAACCCTGTCTATTCCATTGAACATCTTGAAAACTTGAATAAGCTGACCGCGCAACCTCCTGGTCTCTCAGGTAAACAGATTTAAGCATTCTAATCTTCGGTGGTAGTTTTTGCAGTGTCAGTGAAGATTTTGTGGCCCTTGCTTGTACCCTTTCCAAACTTTCTATATCCTTCCTTTGGGACGGAGACCAAAGCTGCACACAATACTCGAGTTGAAGTCTAACTAGTAAATTATGAAAAGACATTACAGTCTCCTTTCTAAATTGGAACCGTCTTTTAATATAACTTAGTATTTTTGAGGCCCTCTTTTCGACTTCTGCACAGTGCTTCGACAGTTTGAGATCATTACTAATATAAACTCCTAAGTCTTTTTGTAGATCAGTCTCAGTGAAGTTCTCCAACAGAGAGTAATCAGTCTTCACGTTCTTGTAACCTATATGCATTACCTTACATTTATCCAAATTGAATGGCATCTGCCAAGTAGCAGACCATTCGCCCAACCTATCAAGATCATTCTGAAGCGTTCGTACGCCACCGTTCCACAGAGGAACTGTTCAGACTTCTGAAGGTAGCCTCTTCCACGTGTCACAGATCTTATAGGTAAAGTAATTCCCACACACACTAGTGCTAAACCGTTTCAAATCCAACTTCCAACCATTGTTGCGAGTTGAGTTATCATTTAAACTAAACATGCTTCTAAAATCGACATCGTTGAACCCGTGTAAGAGCTTGAAAAACTCGATGAGTTGACCGCGCGGCCTCCGAATTTTCAGCGAAAACAAATTCAGGGCGCGTAAGCGTCGATTAGAGAGAGAGAGAGAGAGAGAGAGAGAGAGAGAGAGAGAGAGGCCGAAATGTTTAAGTTGGTCGAATATTTGTAACACACTTTGACATAGAATGTACCAGTTTTTCAAAGATTTTCTTTAATTCATCATAAAACTAGACTTGGATGACAGACGCGATCAGTTTTGCTTTAGTTGTATATTCCAGTTTTTGAAGTCGAGTCTTGCATTTGTCCCATATATTTTCTATTAGGTTTAGATCTGGTGAGTTTCCCGGCCAGTCTAAACAGCTGATATTGTTCACCTCCAAGAACTCCTTAACACATTTTGATGTATAGCATGGAGCCAGATGCTGTTGGAAAACCCCCTTTAGGAACAGTTTCTGCAGCTCTGGTTTGCCATGCATTCTAGAACCTCAAAGTATCGCTTACTATTCATCATGCCTTCCACAGGCACTAATGAGCCAGTTTATCGTGCAGAAAAACAACCCCAGAACATTTCCTTTTCTGAGTGTTTCACAGTTTGGTTATTTTGGAACTGGTTGTGGGTTCACCAGGTGAATGGTGAACAAACCGATTTTGTTGACCTTGAACAAGAAAAACGACTCTCGTCCGAAAATAATACGTTGTACCAAACTTTTGCTCAACCAACATATTTCTTGGCCCACGCATAACGTTTTGTATTCATTATTGTTGTTTGCAATATTTTCCATAGGTTTTCCAATTGATGATACCTGAATATTTGATGCTGCTAATTCCTGGTTAAGCATGTCACTAGTTTTTCTGGGATCCTGCTTGTTCATTTGTATTAACTTTGCATCCTCTCTGGGTGTTGTTTTCCGTTTTCTTCCGCATCTGCCTTTCTCTGATGAGGATATTGAGGCCGTGGGTTGTTGTTTCTTACTAATCTTACTGACTGCTCCCACACTAACTTTCGATTGCATTGGCAATTTCTGTGTGAGTGATGTACTCGTATGTTCATGCAAGGTGATTATTTTACTACTTTTTCTTGGTGTAATGTCTAAATTCAACTCTGAAAAACAGCACAGAAATCACGTACGGACTCTCATGACTGACAAGAATAAACTACTAGGGACACTCAATATATTTTGCCCCACCCTTTTTTCTTAGCTAAATAATAGGGCATGGGGCCGAAATGTCTTTTGGGCTGTAAGTTTGAACTTTCTGCGTATCACATAACCGGATTTTTCTAGTTTGAACCTCCCTTCCTTGTATAAAACCGCTTTTAAACGCCCTTGTATAAAACCGATGGTTAACGCAGTTTCGAAAATGGCGTCTGACAGTGATGTGCGTCGTAAACAGAGCTGTTATAGAGTTCTTAACCGCAGAGAAGGAAACAGTTGGAAATATTCACAAACGTCTACAAAACGTTTACGGAGATGCTGTTGTTAATCGAAGCACAGTTGGACGCTGGTCTAAACGTGTGAGATCGTCGGAGAGAGGGAGAGCCAGCCTCGATGATGAGCCACGCAGCGGTCGCCCGACATCGGCTGTGACATCTCACACTGTGCAACATGCTAACAGCATCATTCGATCAAATCGGCGCGTCACATACAAGGAGCTATCACTGGAGCTAGGAATTAGTGAAGGAAGTGTGAATACGATAATTCAGTAACTGGGATACTCAAAAGTGTTTACGGTTTGTTCCTTGCCAACTGACTGAAGATCACAAAGCCCAAAGAAAAGAAATTGCCTCTGAGTCGTTGGTTCGATACGAGACAGAAGAGGATGACTTCCTTTCACGAAGTGTGACTGGGGATGAGACTTGGGTACACCACTTTGAACCTGAAACAAAACGCCAATCCATGGAGCCATTTTGAAAAAGTTCAAAATGGCTCCCTCTGCAGGAAAGGTTATGGCCACCATCTTCTGGGACATGAAAGGGGTGATTCTGGTGGACATTATGAAGAAAGGACAAACAATCAACTCAGAGGCATATATTGCTACCTACAGACGCTCCAGAGACGTATAAAGCGAGTTCGACTGGAGAGAAAACTGGAAGACGTCCGTCTTTTGCACGATAAAGCAAGACCACACAACATTTTGCAAACAAGAGAGGCCATCACAAAAATGCGCTTGACTGTGTTATCCCACCCTCCATACAGCCCGGATCTGGCACCTTCAGACTTCCATTTGTTTGGGCCAATGAAGGATGCTATTCATGGAAGAAAGTTTCAGAGTGACGATGAGGTTGTTGAGGAGGTTAAGAGGTGGCTTCAGGGAAACCCAGCGGACTTTTACCAGCAAGGAATAAAGGCCCTTGTTTCGAGGTGGAGGAAAGCCGTAGAAAAGGATGGAGACCATGTGTAAAAATAAAAACTTGTGAAAAAGGTATGTAACTACTTGTGTACAATATTTCTGGAACTTACAAGGAAACTTGGAAAGAAAAAGAAAAGGTGGGGGAAAATATATTGAGTGGCCCTCGTAAATTAGGCAGAAAATGAATGACAAGCTCGACTTCAAAAGATGCTGCAATAATGTTTCAGATGATACAATAATGTAGTGTATACCATAAATAATTAAACTTATTCACAAAATTGCATTTAAAAAGCTTTCATTGTTTTTTCATTAAAAACAATGAAAAATCATATTTTTGTTCCATGTTCATATTAATTTGCACTGTACATTACAATGATTATTTTTTTTAAATTCCACCCACGTTACGATTTTAATTTAAAAAACTGAGAAGTCACTTGGGAGCAAGTGTAGGTTACGTCCCCCTGAAGCAAAAGGGGACACAATCTACACTAGGTCAAAGTTGGGGAACGTAAACTACACTAGGATCTTTAGGAGACATTTTCTAAATGAATCCATCAAATACGAGGGCCACTCAATATGTTTTGCCCCACTTTTTTTTTCTTTCCAAGTTTCCTTGTAAGTTCCAGAAATTTTGTACACAAGTAGTTACATACCTTTTACACAAGTTTTTATTTTTACACACAGTCTCCATCCTTTTCTACGGCTTTCCTCCACCTCGAAACAAGGGTCTTTATTCCTTGCTGGTAAAAGTCCGCTGGGTTCCGCTGGAGCCACCTCTTAACCTCCTCAACAACCTCATCGTCACTCTGAAAAGTTCTTCCACGCATATCATCCTTCATTGGCTCAAATAAATGGAAGTCTGAAGGTGCCAGATCCGGGCTGTATGGAGGGTGGGGTAACACAGTCAAGCGCATTTTTGTGATGGCCTCTCTTCTTTGCAAACTGTTGTGTGGTCTTGCGTTATCGTGCAAAAGAAGGACGTCTTCCAGTTTTCTCTCCGGTCGAACTCGTTTTATACGTCTCTGGAGTGTCTGTAAGGTAGCAATATATGCCTCTGAGTTGATTGTTTGTCCTTTCTTCATAATATCCACCAGAATCACCCCTTTCATCCCAGAAGATGGTGGCCATAACTTTTCCTGCAGAGGGAGCCATTTTGAACTTTTTCTTGCGTGGGGAGTCTGCGTGATGCCACTCCATGGATTGGCCTCATCCCCAGTCACAATTCGTGAAAGGAAGTCATCCCCTTCTGTCTCGAATCGAACCAACGACTCGGAAGCAATTTCTTTTCTTTGGGCTTTGTGATCTTCAGTCAGTCGACGAGGAACAAACCGTGAACACACTTTTGAGTATCCCAATTGCTGAATTATCATATTCACACTTCCTTCACTAATTCCTAGCTCCAGTGATAGCTCCTTGTATGTGACGCGCCGATTTGATCGAATGATGTTGTTAGCACGTTGCCGGGCGACCGCTGCGTGGCTCATCATCGAGGCTGGCTCTCCCTCTTTCCGATGATTTCACACGTTTAGACCAGCGTCCAACTGTACTTCGATCAACAACGGCATCAACGTAAACGTTTTGTAGACGTTTGTGAATATTTCCAACCGTTTCCTTCTCTGAGGTTAAGAACTCGATAACAGCTCTGTTTACGACGCACATCGCTGTCAGACGCCATTTTCGAAACTGCGTTAATCATCGGTTTTATAAGGGCGTTTAAAAGCGGTTTTATACAAAGAGGGGAGGTTCAAACTGGAAAAATCCTGTTATGTGAAGCGCAGAAAGTTTAAACTTACGGCCCAAAAGACATTTCAGCACCATGGCCTATTATTAAGCTAAGAAAAAAGGGTGGGACAAAATATATTGAGTAGCCCTAGTAGAACGTTAAACTAACGAAAATATTACGACTTAACCTAACCAATCGTCAATTTATATATATATATATATATATATATATATATATATATTTCAACTGCAAAGAACACGCAGTATAAATAACGTAAAGAACGACGCTTGTATAGGAGAACATTCCGCGCAAGATGAGAAGAGAACGAACAAATGAAAAAATGAGGTAACCGTTCTCTCTTCTCATCTTGCGCGGAATGTTCTCCTATACAAGCGTCGTTCTTTACGATATATATATATATATATATATATATATATATATATATATATATAAATTGACAATTGGTTAGGTTAAGTCGTAATATTTTCGTTAGTTTTAACGTTTTACTTGATTAGATATACGCGGACAAAGTTGGGGAACGTAAACTACACTAGGCACCACAGGGGGACGTAAACTACACTTGCTCCGTCACTTCTTATGCTTTATCAGACTTTACACAACCTCTGACTTGTTTTAGGTTAGGTTACGCTAGGTTAAGTTAGGTTAGGTTAACCTGAGTTAACCTAACCTAACGAGCGTAATTTAACTTCATTAAAGATCATATAAGAAAAACCGACATATTTACAAAGTTCGACCTAATTGGTAAAAAAAGGTGGCTTACTGCTGGCTCTACCTGAGAATTTCTCATACATATAACCTTTGCCTTTGGTTAACCTTTGGTTAGCTTCCCCCCGAATTGTTCATTCTCTACGAAGGTCAAGCTTTTCACTCCACCTTAGACCTAAAGTTTAACGTGGAATCCAAACCACGCCCCATCAGCAGCCCAGCGTTTTAACCACTAGGCCACCTAGGGTACCCATTTATCTACCAACCACTTTCTTTATTGTGTGGAAGGATGAACAGCTGGGTTTTGCTGCGCGCCGGCTGCCGTCGGGTCTCGAACTCGGGGCCGATGGTTTCGTAGTCAGCGACGCTAACCACTACATCACCGAGGCGCTATATACTGGCGGTTAAAATTATGTCAAGAAAAATGTGCTACAGCTTAAAAGCCCAACTGCAAAAACCAATAAAATTTTTACGCTAGTGCAAACATGTATGAAGTTGCAATGATCTTTTAGCCCTTCTATCTTTAGTCGTTTGTATTTAGTTTCAATCCTACGCTTATGAAATTTCTGAGCCTTGCTTCTCCTCGTCCAGGTTGCCTTAGATATTCTTATGTATTAAAAAACTTTTTTTTTAAGTATTTTATACTGATTAGTTGCATGACATTGTTTAAGCAGTGAAAACTAAACATGAAGTTTGTTTCGCCATTAAAAATACTCAGCATTTATGAAACGACTTTTTCTTTTTCAGAAATTAATAATGGCCCCAGAAAAGAAATTACTGTAAAGAAACGCATTGAAATAATGGCTGTGAATCGTCTTGGGTTATCCCAAAGAGATATTGCTCGTAGGATTGGCGTTTCTCAGAATGGCGTGTGCAAAACCATTAAAAGACAAGAGACAGGCTCAATAAACAAGAAGGGACGAGGAAGAAAAAGAAAAACGACAGTAAGGGAAGATAGTTTATTGGTTAGAAAGTCCAAAAGAAATAGACTCCTGACAGCACCTCAACTAGCTGCTAAATACAATTTAACATAAAAAACAGCGTCTCATGTTCACCTGTCGAAAGACGACTTAGAGAGCCAGGGTTCAATGGTCGTGCAGCTGTTAAAAAACCTTATCTGAGGCTTGGCAATAAGCGAAAGCGATTGAAATGGGCAAGAGAACACCAAAACTTCAGGTTAGAAGACTGGAAACAAGTACTTTGGACAGATGAGAGAAAATGTGAAGTATTTGGCAGTATGTAAGAAGAACTGGAGAAAGGTTCAGAGTGGGCTGCATTTTTTCTACCGTCAAACATGGAGGTGCCCTATGGGGCTGTTTTACTAACGATGGGACTGGAAACCTAGTGAAAATTGAAGAAAACCACAACGAAGAGAGGTACCATCATATCCTACGGTATCAAAGCTGGAGTATTAAAAATAATGAACTGGCCTCCTCAATCCCCAAATATATAGTAAATCCAATTGAGAATATGTGGGATGAACCTGACAGAAAGGTAAATTCGCGAGATCCAACTAACTCCACTCAACTTTGGGAATATCTACGAGAAGAGTTGAATAATTTGACACCAGAGTATTTGGAAAAATTGCTGAAAAGAATGATATACCAAACTGTGATAAAGCAGAAAGGAGAATTTTGTGATGAAAAGACGTTGATGCCATAAGTTATTATAGTACAGGGTGTCCATAAATGATTACCCTGATTAAAGCATGCTATAACTTTTAAATAAACACTCGTATTCAAACACAGTTTTAATCATAAGTAGATAAACATACAAAGAAAGTTTTGATACACAGTTAATGAACTTAATAAGCTTCCACATGTGCACCCCTAGTGGCACGTAAAATGTCTAAACGGTATTCACACTCACGCCACACATTTTCCAACATTTGTGGGTTAACTGTTGCAATTGCATCCGTAATGCGTTCTCGCAATGTCCTGATATTTGGAACAACTGTTGCATAACCCAATCTTTAACATGACCCCAGAGAAAGAATCCAGCGGGGTAATGTCTGGTGATCTTGGGGGCCATGGGATTGGCCCGTCCCTGCAATCCATCGATTTGGAAAGTTGCGTCGAGAGTTTCACGAACATTGCCCAATGAGGGGATGCCCCATCTTGTTGGAAGATGACAGTTGGCTGCCTGTCCTGCAGCTGGGGGATGGCGTAATTGGTGAGCATATCCAGGTACACAGTTGCGGAAACAGTGTTCTCAGCGGAAGAAAGGACCAATTATCTGGTCATGCATTAGTCCACACCAGACATTGATCTTCGACTGCCCCGAATATGCTTCCTTACGGCACGTGGGTTTTCCGATCCCCAATACGCACATTGTGTCTGTTGACTCTATACCACTAAGATGAAACGTAGTCCTCGTCTGAAAAGCAACACGTAACAAGAAGTTCTTATCCCGTCAATTCTGTTCAAATGTCAATAGCGAATTTTTCACGTTTTGGACGGTCATCAGGCTTCAGTTCTTGAACAATTTGTACCTTGTAGGCGTGTAACTTCAAACGTTTGTGTAACACCTTGTGCACTGTAGACTTCGGTATCTTTAGTTGGCATGAAGCTTGTCTCACTGATTTCCTTGGTGACCGTGTGAAAGCAGTTTGAATGTTTTCCACCGTCCCATCGGAAACTGATGGTCTACCACTGTTCTTTCCCTTTTCCACGTTTCCAGTTTCCAAGAATTTTTTCATCCACGACTTAATTAACTTCACATCAGGCGGATTCTTTCCATACTTTGTTCTGAACCTTCGCTGAACACCGACAGATTTCGTTTCTGCAAGCCATACAACACATTGTGCCTTCTCTGTCACAGACGCCAGCTTAACTGAACAGCTACTACAGCGCTCCTAGCGGCGAATGCGGTAGACGAAACACACCAGCACAGGAACTCTATGCGTGTAAGAGATCACCTGTGAAAAGAAAACGGTGTAAGATTCGTCATTAAAACATGAGAGCATACTGTTTTCAGGTAAACATTTATGGACACCCTGTATATTATGCAGCAACTACTTGGTATTATAATTTATAAACCAAATTTAATCCATGTAGTAGTAGTAGTACTACTACTACAACTGTTAATTATTATTAGGTATTATTATAATTATTCGACAAAACAGATAATTATTAATAACATGCATTATTGCAGAAATGCACAAACTATGCTACTCAGTGCCCTTGCTAGTAAACCCATTAAAAGGAATATTTCATGAATAATTAAAATAGTTTTAAACTCGATGGGCTCAATATGAGATGGCCATACTTCCTTTCTTTTGGCTGTTCGGTGCACGCATGACAGCTCCTATAATTACAGCCACGAGTTGCGTGTACGAAGATCAAGAGCACTCTAGCATGTGTAAATTCTTCCCAAGAAGATTTCTGTATTGGATTTTTGACATATTTCTAGTGAAAATTAAAGGAAGAAGAAAGAGAAACAGTCCATATTAGAGCAATTTAGCAGACAGGCGGGCAATACATTTTCAGAACTCCAACAAAAAGAGCAACACAAAATTGCAGACGAAGAAAAAGCACAAAATAACAGAATGTTCTTTTAATAGATTCACAGTAATAACTGAATCTACACACAGTATTAAAACCAAAAGTTAGCAGCTGACAAGGAAGCTTCTAGCAGTGGCTGTATCCTCCAGAGCGAGACACGTCAGCGCGTCAATGTCAACGAAAAAAACGTGGAACGTCAACGCGAAGAGGCGACGTCAAACCGAAGACATCAACGCGCTGGTGGCCAAACCTCCTCAAATCTCCGTGCAGCGGGCAGTCTACGTTTGGCCAGACTGGCAGTCGACGGCCTGTTGAGTGGCACGGTCAGAGTGCCGATCGGCTCCCGGGACCGGACCAATACCAGCGCGCTATTTTTTCATTTACGGGGAGCAATTGCGTGCCGGACGTGCTCCCCGGACTACTCTTACTCTCCGGCAACATTAAGACTAATCCAAGCCCCACTACGACTTACACATGTCACCATACACAAAGACAGACACAAGAGGACAGTAGTATAGTTGCAAAATGGACGAGTGCACTGCAATTGCAAATGTTGCAAGAGTGCCCCCCCTTGTCGCAAGGCACCACCCACCCACCCTTTGTTGCAGTGCACCCCACCCCCTTTATTGCAAGGGGGGTAAACCTCTTTGGGGAGAAAGTGGCACGGCCTCACCCCCCAAAGGGGCATGCCTAACCTAAGGAAGAGGGGGAACCTCTTTGGGGGAGGTGGGATGGCCTCACCCCTCAAAGGGGCATACCTAACCTAAGAGAGAGAGAGAAAGTAGGAGGGGACCCAGAGGAAGGGTCTTCGCTTAGCGAGAGCCAAGCGCATGAGGTCCTCAGCCACCCCGCCGCTCTCTTATAGGGCCCGTAATCAGCCAGTTGGCTTAATCAGCCAGTGCCTCGGGCATTATCAGCCCATCAGCCAATGCCTCCGGGCATCATCGCCTCCGGTCATCAGTTGACACATGTGCGTAGCGCGTTAACTGGGACTCGAACCGGGCGGCCTTCCACGGTTGCAGGATACCCTAATGTTTCCCCGTAGGTCTAAGGTGAGGATAAAGCAATTCGTACGGAAAATAAATTCCTACCGTAGGTGTAAGGCGGGTGTAAAAACTCGTACGAAAAAATAAAAATAAATGAACAATTCGTACGGAAAAATAAACCCCTAATAACCCCGTAGGTCTAAGGCGGGTGTAAAACAACTCGTACGAAATGAAAAATAAATGAACAATTCGTACGGAAAATAAATCCCTAATGATCCCCGTAGGTCTAAGGCAGGGTGTAAAACAACTCGTATGAAATAAATAAATGAACAATTCGTACGGAAAAATAACCCTAATGATTCCCCGTAGGTCTAAGGCGGGTGTAAAACAACTCGTACGAAAAAATAAAAAATAAATGAACAATTCGTACGGGGAAATTTTTCAATTAAAAATAATAACCCTAATGATTCCCCGTAGTTCTAAGGCGGGTGTAAAACCTCGCACGAAAAAGTAAAAAATAAATGAACAATTCGTATGGGGAAAATTTTCAATTCAAAAAAGAAAGAAAAAAATAAACCCCTAATGACTCCCCGTAGGTCTAAGGTGAATAAAACAATTCGTGCGAAATAAAAAATAAACGAACAATTCGTAGGGAAAGAAAAATCCGCGGGACCCTACACACACACACACTTTAATTGATAGGTTTTTCAATACTCGGTTCTAAGTGTGAAATTATTATTATTACTATTACTATTATTATTACTACTGCTGATATATATATATATATATATATATATATATATACATATACACAAACTCAGAATGGTTCCCTGAGAACATTATATGTTAAACACAGACCGTGCATGGAACAAGGAACTCTTCTGGGAAAATTAAATCCACTATAGTCCGAATAAGTAATGGTAAATGACAAATACCATAGTTTTTTTCCTTTTTCATGATTTTAGCCCGACGTGGGCAACGGGTCTCTCGCAAAGAGATCCCATAAATATAGCTTCCCTCACCAGCTATCTGCAAAGCAGACAGGATCCAGCTTTGGGACGTGGATCTAGGGTTTAAAGCAAGCCTAGATCCCTACACTCAGAACCTCTATATAAGTAAAAGACTCGTTGCATTCACGTCGTGTTGAATAAATCAAAGAAAAAGGGGGTAACTATTGTATTTTTAGCCAAAAAAAAACAAAACTTAAACCTCAACCGGGACATTGAGCGTCCACTTTTCAAGGCACGAAACACGTCCGTTTAGTATACACAAACTCAGAATGGTTCCCTGAGAACATTATATGTTAAACACAGACCGTGCATGGAACAAGGAACTCTTCTGGGAAAATTAAATCCACTATAGTCCGAATAAGTAATGGTAAATGACAAATACCATAGTTTTTTTCCTTTTTCATGATTTTAGCCCGACGTGGGCAACGGGTCTCTCGCAAAGAGATCCCATAAATATAGCTTCCCTCACCAGCTATCTGCAAAGCAGACAGGATCCAGCTTTGGGACGTGGATCTAGGGTTTAAAGCAAGCCTAGATCCCTACACTCAGAACCTCTATATAAGTAAAAGACTCGTTGCATTCACGTCGTGTTGAATAAATCAAAGAAAAAGGGGGTAACTATTGTATTTTTAGCCAAAAAAACCAAAACTTAAACCTCAACCGGGACATTGAGCGTCCACTTTTCAAGGCACGAAACACGTCCGTTTAGTATACACAAACTCAGAATGGTTCCCTGAGAACATTATATGTTAAACACAGACCGTGCATGGAACAAGGAACTCTTCTGGGAAAATTAAATCCACTATAGTCCGAATAAGTAATGGTAAATGACAAATACCATAGTTTTTTTCCTTTTTCATGATTTTAGCCCGACGTGGGCAACGGGTCTCTCGCAAAGAGATCCCATAAATATAGCTTCCCTCACCAGCTATCTGCAAAGCAGACAGGATCCAGCTTTGGGACGTGGATCTAGGGTTTAAAGCAAGCCTAGATCCCTACACTCAGAACCTCTATATAAGTAAAAGACTCGTTGCATTCACGTCGTGTTGAATAAATCAAAGAAAAAGGGGGTAACTATTGTATTTTTAGCCAAAAAAACCAAAACTTAAACCTCAACCGGGACATTGAGCGTCCACTTTTCAAGGCACGAAACACGTCCGTTTAGTATACACAAACTCAGAATGGTTCCCTGAGAACATTATATGTTAAACACAGACCGTGCATGGAACAAGGAACTCTTCTGGGAAAATTAAATCCACTATAGTCCGAATAAGTAATGGTAAATGACAAATACCATAGTTTTTTCCTTTTTCATGATTTTAGCCCGACGTGGGCAACGGGTCTCTCGCAAAGAGATCCCATAAATATAGCTTCCCTCACCAGCTATCTGCAAAGCAGACAGGATCCAGCTTTGGGACGTGGATCTAGGGTTTAAAGCAAGCCTAGATCCCTACACTCAGAACCTCTATATAAGTAAAAGACTCGTTGCATTCACGTCGTGTTGAATAAATCAAAGAAAAAGGGGGTAACTATTGTATTTTTAGCCAAAAAAACCAAAACTTAAACCTCAACCGGGACATTGAGCGTCCACTTTTCAAGGCACGAAACACGTCCGTTTAGTATACACAAACTCAGAATGGTTCCCTGAGAACATTATATGTTAAACACAGACCCTTTTTCTTTGATTTATTCAACACGACGTGAATGCAACGAGTCTTTTACTTATATAGAGGTTCTGAGTGTAGGGATCTAGGCTTGCTTTAAACCCTAGATCCACGTCCCAAAGCTGGATCCTGTCTGCTTTGCAGATAGCTGGTGAGGGAAGCTATATTTATGGGATCTCTTTGCGAGAGACCCGTTGCCCACGTCGGGCTAAAATCATGAAAAAGGAAAAAAACTATGGTATTTGTCATTTACCATTACTTATTCGGACTATAGTGGATTTAATTTTCCCAGAAGAGTTCCTTGTTCCATGCACGGTCTGTGTTTAACATATATATATATATATATATATATATATATATATATATATATATCAATTTTGAAAATCTTGGGCGTGTATAATTTCATATACTAGTTTATTTTATTTTTAAAGTAAAGTTTTAGATCTGTAACTTCTTTTTATATTTTTGTTAACTGTATTATAAAAGGGAACATTTATTATTATTTTTCAAGCTTTATTATTAATATTATTATTATTATTTATTTATTTAGAAAAGGCATGTTTTTATGTCGTCTCTCTCGAGCTTAAATGGTTTCTTCCTGATAATTCTTTTAAATATTTTGTCTAATTTATTTATATATGACAATAGAGGTTTTCTGTGGTGGAGACAGCTATTTTCAAATCTATCTTTAAATGAAAATATCTTCCATTGTTTGCGCAGGAAGGGGTAGATAATGGTGCGAACTGAAATCCCCATAGATGTTTTCCAAATGTCCAGACACTATTGTCTTTGCGATTGCTCCAAGGTCTGCGACATGATAAGAATTTCTGATACATCTGTTGATTTATTGGATGTTCACGCATTCCAAGGTTTACGATAAGATAATCAAACTAAAAGTTGTAAGCAAAGCTGAAACCTCCTTTTTGTTTAACAAACAATACACGGCTCTAAAGGCTGATAAAAACTCGCACAATCACTAGCTACAAACCTCATCACGATTTCTGTTCTGTTTCTTGTTATATAAATAAACAAAGACAAATTCATCGCAACTTCTCGACTCTCCTCGAGAAATTACATTCACAATATTTTTATCTCAGAAAATGATAATAATAATAATAATGACAAAGTTACGCTATCGGAAACACACGGTGTATCATGCACCTGTACTTTTCAGTTCCGAGTCAGGGCGCCAAGTTTTAATATTCCTAATCTGAGTGTAAACAAAGATTTCATGGGTCAACCACGTTTAAAGATAATTTTAAAAACAGGCAAGTTTCTCAAATCTTAAACCAATATTTGCTCTAAGTTTTTCCAAGGTTTGCGTTACGATAAGGAATTTAAGATTATCACAGGAAAATAAAATTTGCATCCAGATAATGGCTCCACGAATCGGGACAAATGGCACGCCCAGACTTCATGGGGACAACCAATCACAACCCTGTGGGTGGGCCCCAGGACCTCAGGTTGGGTGCTATGCAGGCCTTCGCGTCAAGCCCCGCCCAAAATTCACCGCTGTCATGCCCAGATTTCATGGGGTAGCCAATCACAGCACTGTGGGTCGGCTGCTATGCAGGCCTACGCGCTAAGCCCTGCCCAAAATTCACCGCCTGCCAATAGGGTGCTAAGGATTGCGCTTGTGGGTTGGTCACATGCCCCCTTATAAGAGCGAATCTCAATGCAGAGACCCAGTTTCTCGCATTTTAGTGCATTATACACTATGAGTCAGCTGTCTTTGTACAACACCCCCGACCTGATGGAGGGCGATGTCAATTACGCTCACGCAGCGCTACACCTCTTCAATGCTATAGACCAGGACAAATATTTATCTACCCAGTGTCGCTGAAAATTGCGAGGCAGTGGAAGATCCTACAGGCAATTCAACTGAAATGTAAGTGATTATATTCTGCCGTTAACTTATAAAAGATGTCAATAAAAGCGATATATATATATATATATATATATATATATATATATATATATATACAGGGTGTTTGAAAACTTTCTGTACAAATTGTAATGGGGGATAGGCAACACCAAGACAAACCCTTTTTGTCTATAAGTGTATGTCCGCTGACGTCACCATTCGGCGCGAGAGGGCGCCGCTGCAATTGGCTAAAAGGTGAAGTGGGCTAGACTCGCGCTTGCCGCGGGCATTCTTAAATCGGACGTAGTACGCGTAACATGGAGCGCTTCACGACTGCTGAGATGGCTGACATGCATATGGTGTATGGGGCTGCCAATGGAAACGGAAGAGCTGCTGTGAGGTTGTACCGACAGCGCTTCCCAAACAGACGTGTGCCAAACCACCAAACGTTTGCGCATTTGCATCGGCGACTGCGAGAAACTGGAACATTCCATGCAAACATGCATGACACTGGTCGGGAGAGAAACGTGCGCACTCCTGACATGGAAGAAGAAATCCTACGGCGATTTGAGGACAATCCAAGCGCAAGCACGCGAGGTGTTGCACGTATCCTCGGTGTGAACCACGACCTGGTCTGGAGAGTGTTGCACGAGCAGCAGTTACATCCGTTTCATCGTCAGAGAGTCCAGGCATTACAACCTCGGGATTACCCTCTTCGTGTGGAATTCGCACGTTGGTTTCTGCAGCAGACAGCGGTGCAGCCTAATTTTCCGGCTTATGTGCTGTTCTCAGATGAGGCCTGTTTCACACGTGAGGGTGTTTAACATGCACAATTCTCACGTGTGGGCGCACGCAAATCCACGCTACACGGGTGCATGCTCATCAAGAACGGTTCGCCGTCAATGTTTGGGCGGATATCGTCCATGGCAAGTTGATTGGGCCGTACCTGCTGCCTGCCCGACTCGACGTCAGGAGTGCGCACGTTTCTCTCCCGACCAGTGTCATGCATGTTTGCATGGAATGTTCCAGTTTCTCGCAGTCGCCGATGCAAATGCGCAAACGTTTGGTGGTTTGGCACACGTCTGTTTGGGAAGCGCTGTCGGTACAACCTCACAGCAGCTCTTCCGTTTCCATTGGCAGCCCCATACACCATATGCATGTCAGCCATCTCAGCAGTCGTGAAGCGCTCCATGTTACGCGTTCTACGTCCGATTTAAGAATGCCCGCGGCAAGCGCGAGTCTAGCCCACTTCACCTTTTAGCCAATTGCAGCGGCGCCCTCTCGCGCCGAATGGTGACGTCAGCGGACATACACTTATAGACGAAAAGGGTTTGTCTTGGTGTTGCCTATCCCCCATTACAATTTGTACAGAAAGTTTTCAAACACCCTGTATATATATAATTTAAAGATGTATTTTCTCGTTTATAATTGGTAGCCTAATTTCCTTTTATTTTGATTTTTTCTACAACGTAAAATTATTCCCATTGTTTTTGTCTGTTTGCTTCGTGATTATTTCGGTGTATATACATATATATATATATGTTGGAGTTTTAACAATAATTTTCTCGTTAAGCCAACGACGCTGTTGGACACAAAATGAATTATCTGTATTCAAACTCGTGACATTTATTTTACTTACAGGAACGATTCCGAGCTAGAACGTGTTATGGCTACTTTTGACGAAAGGATGGTTTCTCCGCCCAGCCAACCCAGCGATCTGGATACAGAAGTCGTGGTATTGGCATGGGACAGCGAGTGCCAGTTTGTAGAGGAACTAATGTAAGTGTTTTTAGGTTATATAGTATGTTTTTACTTTTCTTGTGGAATCGTGAACAATAAGTTTGGGTAGAGCAGGTTAGGCTACGACAGATTAGGCTATATTATGTCCCTGTTTTATATATATATAATGGTGGACACAAAACGAATTATCCGCATCGAAATTTCGTTATATTTATTTTAATTACAGGACTGAAACGGAGCTAGATCGTATTATAGCCACTTTTGGCGAAAGGGTGATAAATGAAGTGGTAGCTTCCCCGCCTAGCCAACCCAGCGATCTGGATACAGAAGTCGTGGTATTGACTCACATCCGGTCAAGCGAGTGCCAGTTTGTAAAGGAGCTAATGTCAGTATTTTGAGGATAAGAACAAAACCCAATATATTTTCATTTATTAAATAGCAGAAAACATGTACAAAAAGGGTCAGTGCCCGTTACATAAACCTTAATTGCTACAGTTACAAATGTATATACAGCTTTACACAATATAGATATACACCTTACACATTACAAGGGGGTGCTAACATATGGGAACTTTTTTTTATCTGTCTGCATACACTTTTATCGTTCATATTTGTTCGCATAAATCGAATAATTTTAAAAAATTCATAAAACTCTTCCCACGTGACATGCATGAGAAACAAAATGCAATACAACCCGCATGTTTCATTATAATATCCTTGGAAACGATATGGATTCCAAATAATCTCTGGCACGCCTAGTTGCGCTATAAACTTCACAATTGCTGAGTCATTCCACGATGGAAATCCGAGTGAGTCAAAATAGTACATTCTTTCCTTAGTTTTAAAATAGACTGCAAACCAATGAATACCCTCACCACCCACAATGTCGGTGTTAACGATAACCCCGTACCAGGTTCTCGTACTAGCCAGCTTCAGTATTTCATTCTTCGCAAAAACACCGATAAATTTGGAACGCGTGAAGCGGTCACTTTTCATCACTCTGAATTGTATTCACATCCATTTTAAAAATCTGTGGTAACGCTCCTGAAACGATCAACCTCTATTAGTACCTGTGATTCTAGATACACGAGTGCACTTATAGGCGCGTCTATAGGTTTGGCAAACTCCAACCTCACTGAGATGTTTCGCTCTGTTGTGGACTTAAATGCTTATTTACGCCATCAGTTAAGTCTGGCGTAATGTCAAATGAGTAAATGTTAAATTCTTCCACAAATTCTTTCAGCGTTATGCGAAAACCAAGTTCATCACAAGCGCCTGTATTATGAGCCAGTCTACTATATGCTCTCGCGCAGAGCGGGAACACAGTATCTGTTGAGTAATCCATATTCATTACCCCACCCAGAGCGATGCCATTTACGTATAGAGTAATATTTTTAAGGCCGAAATTCTCGAATTTTAAGGCATTCTTTTTATATTTTCCATTCCTCGAGGCGTGGTCTTCCATTCCAATTAATATCCTTTTAGTTAGGACTCCAAGAGCAACGTTTTCTAGCTGCTTCGATGCCAGCCCTGCGGGGATCGTGTACAGTTTGATCTGTACCCTGTTAATTGGATATTTTACTCTGGAGTGTATCAAGTCTTTCTCAATTTCTATTTGCTTCGGGGAACTTAATTTCACTCGGCGTACACGCAAATACGTTTCCATGATGTGTATCACAACAGGTTTCGCGCCTTCTTCTTGGTCAGTCCCCAGATTTATGTAGATCTCAGGGTTCGTGCGGGCAAGCTTTATTTTCATATCCATCCCGTTCAGAAGCAACTTCTCCTGGAATGTGAAATCTGTATGCAGGCGTCCAAAACACTCGTATATCTTCTTTTTAGAATTTTTAAATTTATCCTTTATACTACTCTCGTCTTTAGTGTGGTAATACCCCTCGGCGGTTAAAAAGGTGTCCATCGCTTCTTTTGAAAAGTTGAGGACATTTTCCAGATAGGCTCGTAGGTGATAATACCCCGTACCTGCCGAGATGTTAGTCTGATTTAAATATACGTCACACTGACTGAATATGGAGTGCAGAAAGTCAGAATGGGCTATGCGTAGTTTAGCATACTTGTGCATGCAACTCGGGTCAAAAAAGTAAGGACCTGAGCTGGGTATCACGAATTCTATAGGAGCACTCGGCGAACTAATTGTCTTTTAACGGGTTAATTGTAATAAAGTCACTATGTTCAACAGAGACCTGGGTAGGGGGCATATCAAAGAGGGACAGTTCCGATTTACAGCATTGTGAACTACACGGATGGATGAAACGTGCCATGACGAGTCAGAAATAGTGCCACCTCCCTCGGCGAGTATTAGTCAATCTATGATTCGTGAAAGTAGCGTCCTCAGCATATATCAGTTAAAAAAATGATCAGCCATAGGTTTCATACGCTTAGAGTACTTCTTTTTTATTTCCTTTTACGTTCAACGCCACGTGATGGTAACCCCTTATTCCTGACACATCTCTTCTTTCCGCCACCACGCATTTTTCTCTTCGCATCTTTGATGATTTCATCCCGTGTACGTTTTAAATGCATTTTTAGAGCTTCTTTAGGCTTAGTGCCAGACAATATGTCTTCTGCCGCGTTAAAACCTGTTTGTAACGCCTTCCTCCTAGGTACCTGGCCCCCCCTCACCCACGTCCACTTCCACGTTGGTAGCTCACTCCTCGGTATACTGTGAAACGCTTTCTGTCCATTATAACTCAGTGCGTCGAAAGTGCAGCTTCATTGTTAAGCTCCCGTTACCGAATGGAAAATTTTTACCGTCAATCGTTCTTATATATATTGAGATATTGGTTATTAGATTAGTTGCGACATTCACATAATGGGGTATGTCATATGTAATACTCAAACTCCTTCCTCTATGGTGGGGATGTGAGCTATGCGTAGCAGGCGTGCCTGGGTATCCCAACAAACTGGTGTTCCGCTATATTGCTGTAAATATAGCACATGTCTGGGGCTGAGAGCTTTCATCCAATTTCTCCATCTTCAATTGATACATAAGGTGGACAAGTCATGCTGTGCCTCGTGAAAGGTGTCTCTTTGGAAGGCTGATCGATATCGCCCCTCGGTTATAATTTTGAACACTCTTCCGTCTTTAAGATTTCTGTTAACCTTTGATTTTAGGATTAGAGTATGTGCAGGGTTTCCTTTGTTTACGATTTCGTATAATAAATCATTCGTAAGATTTGAGTTTTTTAAACTCACGTTTAAGTCTCTCACAACATCCTCACCGAACCATAACGCCCGGTCCTAGTGTTACTGTGTACTGTAATGTGCAACCTTAGTCCGGGTGATACGTATAGTTTCATCCCGAGTTAACCCGGCTTTTGTACACTCATTACAGTCTCTAAGAATCGTAAAAACGGTATCTTTATAATCAATTTAAAAAGAGGGTGTCCAGCTGAATTTCACATATCCCCACCTCATACGAATCACGACCCAATTCAATGGGTCCATGGAGCTCTGTTACAAAGTTGGCTAGTGTGTTGTTAGGGTGTACAGACAGGGACGAGGAGGACGGGAGTGTGACGTAGAAATGGTTAGGAGTCATGCTGCATACTAATTAAGCTTCATTACTGCATCAGCTTTTATATAGGTATTGAAGCTTTCTGGGTAACCTAGCCACTTCACCAGGTACATTTTTCTCTTTCCTGTACCTTTGCTTCCTAAATTTTCTCAATTTTAAACCATTTTTTCCTAAATTAAATACCACTTTCTGCAATTCCTCGCGGTAAAAGCCTCCCGAGATCTCTTCTCCATTCAAATCTTCAACGTAATACATCATTATATCGCCCTTAGGCCTCATAGCCCTAACTTTAAAAATCTCGCGTGTCCAGCCTTGCTCAAATCCCTTCGCGAATTTATTCCCGAACGTGACAGCCTTACATAGTCATTGATTTTGAAACGCGCAGTGTGTGGTGGTGGCGGCACTCCATCTCTTCTCGGGCGCTTGCCTCTTTCTAAAACATCGTTAGGCGTTGTACCGATCGTACGATGGTGTGAACGGTTGTAGGATGAAGCCAATGAACCGAGAACGTTTATATATCTGTATGTGTTTTTATGTGTAAAATAGCGGTGCATGCGTTCCTTTATGGTACGTTGAACTCTTTCAGCTAAAGAAGCCTTATGTATAGAATTGGAAGTGTAATAGCTGATATTAAACTCTGACAGCATGTTCTGAAAAGCGCGTCCTATAAATTCTTTTCCCATATCCGTACAAAAATAGCCAGGAATCCTGTTTTCTTTCAACATCAGCGTTTTGGCCGCTTTAGCAACTGTTTCAGGCGATTTATTTTTCAGGGGAATTAACCACAGGTATCTAGAGAATACATCTATTATGAATAGGATGTAACGGTAGCCATCGTTATACATTGAATATCTTTGCATGTCTGTTAAATCTGCCTGCCAAATAGAGTCAATCGAGGCGGCTGTTGTCTTGGCTGTTTTAAACCTTTTTCTCACCGGCTTATGAAGTGTATAAGCATCCTGTCCCCGCAAAAATCTCTCAACATCTTTTTTCCTTACACCATAAACACCTCTGTACAATCTATTAACGCCACCATAGGATGCGGGTTAGAAATGTCATAATAGTGCTTACTTAATACGTTAGCCATTTGCGTATTTTAGAGGCACGTGGATAAGGTTGGCCGCCTGCTCTCTTCTTTCTCCTCTTCAGAGACACTGCAGCTGCTGGGGGCGAAGGTGTACTCAGTTGTGACACGTGCGATGCATGTTCCAAGTCTTTTAATTCAGATTACCTATCAATGTTTTGGGGACATTTATTTGTTGTAGTCTTGCTTTAATATGCTCCATCCTGTTGGTGAGAGTCTATCCCACTTTCTCACCAGATCATGAACAATATCAACGATATTGAAGCCTTGTACCCTTGTTCCTTCAACAACGATCTCGCCTGTATCGGTCCACTGTATGATGGGGTCCTCACTCAATAGATTATACGGACTTATCCCTTTATTCCTCAATGTATGGGGGAGGCTGTTCTTTAGCACATGTTCGATGTGTTCTGTTCCGTTGCTCTTTGGATGCCCAGGTCCTGTGTCGCTATGCTCAGCACTACTCGAACTGTGCCTCACGGGGAGCTCTGTAGGATGCTTATTAACTTCGTACTCATGAAGAAATTTCTGCAAAGCCTCTTGGTACAAGATCCTTTTCTCATCAGGTGCCTTTTCACTGTTTAATAGGGCTAGTAACTCGCTTTCCATTCTTTTAAACCTACTTTTACGGGGTTCTAGAACCGCGTCTGGAGTCTTTGAACTTTGTAATGAAGCATACACCTCGTGCGGAATCACAACCACCTTCTTCATTATATTAATCTAGTCAGTAAAGGACCCAAAACTGAAAATAAGATGGGCAGGAACGATCCTCCTCTTTGTACAATAATGCGCTTTTTCTTACCCACAGTTTGACTTTTATGAGCGAGCGCCCGTATTATGTTCTTGTAACGACGTAAGCGAGTCTTCTGAGAGGGTTTCATTGGTACATTACATTTTATAACATTAAAACAGATTTCACAGATGCATTTTAAAAAGTCAGAGTCGATATTTTTAACAAACATCTGGTGCAATGCCCGAGGCAGTCGTTGATAGATTTTTATTAATTCACGGTATTTCTTTAGCCTATTCGTCATTCTGGAATATACCCCGTTTCAGGTTCGCTTGGAAATATATTCGTTCTTAGAAGCACCCTAAACGTGTTTCGCGGGTGAAGGTCACAAAGCAAATATCCATAACGCTGGTTTGTGATCTCTTTATAAACCACCAAAAACTCCTTAAGCTGATTCAGAAACATTTGACTGGCTAATACCCTAATTTGTGACACATCTCTACGTTGCGCGAATAAGACTAGATATTGCGTATTTAGCGACACATCGCGCATGTATCTATTTTTGAAAAATAGATTCTGATTGATGAAGAACAAGCTTATGTTAAGGTGGTGGGAGAATACTGTAAATGTCTCGGCAAACGTTTTATCCATCTCCAACATGAGGTCGTCAATTACGATGACTATGTTCATTTCCCTTTAACGAATTAACGTCAGAGACCCCCTTGTGGAACAAAACATCATCTTGGTACTCATTGAACACTGATTGATACGTCGAATAGCACCAGATAACTTTATGCACAAATTTTGAGAACATCTCTCCCTTTTCTTTAATGATTTTAAGCATAAACACCGTTTTACCACATCCTGTAGGTCCAGATATAATACATGTGGATGGGCTCGTGAACCTGAATTTTTCTACAGATTCCATTTCTAACACATCACACCCCTAAGTGGGTCATTTACAAAATATTACAAATAACGAGTGCTGCTCCTTATATTTTGTCTTCTTTTTCCACAGAACCGTGAATGACGACGATGTACAGCTCCCCTTCATCGATATCACGGATGAACCCGTTGACCGTGCATCTACAGTACCCATCCCCGCCGATGAGCCCTCGCCAGCGACACCTGTAGCACGAAACAGTTCAAAGCGGAGGTGTGATGACGAACCCTCCACGTCAGGTATAAAGCGTTCCAGGGTTGTTAGAACACCGGTAATAGAACCCCAACCCTCAACGTCTTACACAACAAACCTCACAATAGTACCTTCCGTTAATATACCCTCTTATTCAGATGCATGCTCCACAGCAGCTCCCCGTTCTGTTGAGGCTGCAGTATTAGACCCCGAACCCTCAACGTCTTACGACACAAACCCCACAATAGTGCCTTCCTCAAATATAGCCCCTTGTTCAGTTCTTGGTACAACCTCCAGAGCAGCTCCCCGTTCTGTTGAGGATGGCATAACATTCGAGTTGGTGCGCACCGCAACCCCGACCCCGGCCTCGACTAGAAAATGGTATATAGTCAGGGTTGATCCTAGATCCACGTATAGCAACGGTATCGAACACGGACTACGGCGCGTAGTAGAGCGTGTTGTAGAGTTTGCCCTTCAGGCTGTCCTTCGGATTCGGGTCAGATGACGGTGATGTAGATGATTTTTGGGTAGTAGTACCATTCAGGCGTTTGGCGGCTGAAGATGTAGAGTATATAGTAGGTCGTATAATGCAGGCCTCCCAAAGTAGTATAGCCGTCAATATGGACAACTTCACGGTAAATATTGACCGTGTATTCCGTGTTGCGGGTCATAGTGCCACACCTTATACTCTTAACTTCAATTCCCAGGCGATTTTTAGACGGCATATAAAAAATGATCGGGGTTGCGGGTTTATAGCAGTAGTCTTGGCTCGTATGTTTACTGTACTAAATACACGAGTCAAAAACATTTGGCTTCCTACGGTCGTAGAGCGTGCCCGTAAATTAGCTGTAGACTGTAAACTCAAGTTTGACTGTAATATGGGTCCTGAAGAGCTGAGAAGGGTAGAGCAGGAAATGAATGTTCGTATAGTTGTATTTGGAATGGATGATCGTCGTAGGGCTGTGTATGTTTTTAAAATCAGTGTGAGAGATCGTACAAGGCCCCTACTTATTTTAGGACTGTCAGGGACAACGTATCTACCCATCCATAATATAAGGGACCTTTACGTGTTATGACAAAAGTCGAAAATATGGACGACATCATGATTTGTGTAAGGGTTGTCTCGAGTTTGCGGATGATATAGTGAAACATTGTAAAGAATGTCACATGGTATGTGTGCAGTGTAAAAGCACCAAATGCGAAAGCCTTGTAGTTGAAGCTGAGAAGAGGGATTGTAATGTGTGTAGACGCACATTTTTCAATAATAGCTGTTTTGAGCTCCATAAATCAATTGGTACGTGCAGGAAAATGAGAATCTGTGAATGTGGTATGTTTCACACCTTGAATGGTAGCTGCGAGTTCAGGCATAGTTGTGACGAAATTCACTGCTCTACATGCCATGAGAAATATAAGACGATTGGTGTAAAGCATGTATGTTATATGAAAGATGCTAAGCCTAAAAACAACCCTTGTATAACTGTGTACTACGATATAGAAACATACACGAACGCTGAAACCAAAGAGGTTATTCCACATTTACTTGTGTGCCAGACTATCTGTGATGAGTGTATGGACATCGAGTGTGATAAGTGTCACAAATGTGGTAAACGGACAAACGTTTTTAAAACGATTGCCCACGATAGCTCTGTAAAACTCTTTGTGTCCTGTATTGTCAAGCTAGCGGACAAGTTCAAAAAAATGACTGTATATTCTCGCCCATAACGGGGCAAAATTTGACACACAGTTCCTTTATAAGGAGTTGCTTGAGCACAAGTCATCTGAGATATTTACAGGTGATCCCTTGAAAAGAGGCAACAAACTAATACAGATGCAGATAAGAGGTAATGTACAATTTAAAGACACTTTATTATTCACACCCTGCAAATTAGCAAAGCTACCCAAGGTGATGGGGTAGCAGCTGAAGTTTCAAAAGGATACTTCCCTTACACATTCCTCACTAGCGAAACTTTAAATTACGTACGTCTACCTCCACCCAAACATTACTTTAACTATGATTGTATGAGTACAGATGAACATGAAGATTTTGATCGATACTACAACAGTTTTAATGAATGTAATCCTTATAATATAGCTGGTGAATGTGATCGTTATTGCGTGAATGATGGCGCATGCTTAGAGTGTTCAGGCGATCCGCTCAAGTCGCAACCACCATCGCTTCATTATGTTTTACGGTGTTCAAGAATAACTTCATGCCTAAAGATACCTTGGCCATTATCCACAGAAACAACCCCGCAGTTATAGGGCACAAGGCTATTTACTGGCTCATACACATACAGCAGCAGACAGGTGTATACATAAAGAACGCTCAAACACGGGCGAAGTACCATTAAGGTAATGGTCGTGCTTTTTGGGTTGATGGTCTAAGTGAAAACCGTGTCACTGGCGAGAAGTCTCTGTACTCCTTCAACGGTTGCTGTGCTGGATGCCCCCGTCCTGAGTGTGGAATCGTAGATATCACGGTAGATCCCTGCCGACTGTCTTGCGTGGACGCGCACCTGCAATAAACTTGTAGGCTCCCAGTTCACTCACAAGTCTTGTGGGAGCATGAGTATGATGCCTGGATGGAGCTCGATGAGAAATATCGTGAAGAAATAATCACGATCAAACGTTCAATGGTGCAGGATCCTCTCAAATGCGGTGATAACTTGTTCGGAGGGCGTACAAATCCCTTCAAGCTATACTTTCCACCTACGGAGGGTGTGAAGCTCCATTACTACGACTTCTGTTCTTTATATCCCTACGTGATGAAGAACAATCCGTACCCCGTAGGTGCACCTGAAAAAATGGTGGGTCCTGCCATACCAACCATCGAGGAGTTTTCAGCCAACTTGAATGATCGCTACTTTGAACTCTCTTTCGTAGACGTGCTACCCCCTCGCGATTTATGGATGCCGATCTTGCCCGTCGTTATAGATCACAAACTCATGTTCCCCCTGTGTGTGAAGTGCGCAGAAGAGAACAACGGCGATTGTAACCATATACCCACCAGCGTAAGATCAGAGGTGTATACACAAGCCCTGAGGCTGGCCCTAGCCGTCCGTCATCGTGGTGTAGAATAATGAAGATACATGAGGTGTGGATTTTCAGAAGCTACCCAACCTTTTCACACCATATATAAACGCATTTTTGAAGGATAAGGTTGAGGCGTCAGAATATCCGCGAGGGGTTGAAACCGAAGATGAAAAAACGTCATAAATTCAGCGTTACCGTAACCTCGAAGGTATACAACTTGATCGTACCCAAATTGTAAAGAATCCTGGCAAGCGCTTTAGTGCAAAGTTGTGCCTAAACAGTCTTTGGGGAAAATTTGCACAGAATACCGGCAAAGGGAACGTTCATTTGGCGCAAAGTTATAGTGAAGTCTGGGATTATGCCAACGCACCCGATAAAGAGGTCATGGAGATTGTGAATGTAGGTAATACTTACATAATAAAGTACAACAATACCGAATTGTCCACAGACACCTCACGGGTTACAAACATTCCTGTAGCCAGCTTCACAACAGCCTAGGCACGCATCAAACTTTGGGGCCTATTGCATTCTCTTGGGCGGCGGGTATTGTATGCCGATACAGATAGCGTGATATTCACAGCGAGGAGGGGTGAATACATGCCTGCTAGTTGGGACTTCCTCGGTGAGCTAACTGACGAGATCAAGGATGAGTATGGGGACAACGCACATGCCGACTCGTTTTTGTCAATAGGACCAAAAACCTATGGGGTACGGGTGAGGATAGGGGATGATACGAGTATATCGTGAAGCTAAGGGTATCACGCTAACATGCGAATCGGCGGGTCGTTAACTTTGATTCGCTGAAGGAGTTAGTGTGCTTGGAAGATGATGACGGTGACCGTCCGCCCCCAACTGACTGACTGTAGGCACCCACAATTTTCGGGCGCAGAAGCTGGGTGGCGCGAAGGAACCTAGGGGTACAAAGGTGTGCCGTAACACCTATAGAAAATGCTACCAGGTGCCTGGTACCTATGACACCGTGCCCTTTGGATACCATAATCTTTGATATGTTTATTGCTAACTTATTTATTACACGTATTTGTAAATATTACACCTGAATATTTCGTTTATTAAATAAATCGTGTTTCAACTAGCGTTTCACTTTGCGTGCGTGCGTGTGTACAGTAAAAATCTAAGCTCCGCCCACTGTAAGACCGGCGACGTGAATCATGCCGCAACCTGAACAGGCCTCTATCCCTGCGTTCTCAGTTGACCTCTGTATACCCTTGAGCTCAGACGTGTATTCTCTCGCATAGAAGAAAATAGTAAAGCTACCTTTAATATCGCGTGTTCAACATTTATGAAGTGGTATTCCGCTAAGTGCATAGATGTAGTGGATACTGAAAAACTCCCTATTTCCCCCTCCTTTGCCTCTTTTAATGCTGCATTGAATCGTGCGAGGGATCAAGATATTCAAATACTCTACGGTTATTCTGCGAGGGGTTGTAGGATTTCGCAATACAGACATGTACTGAAGTATGTTATTAACTAAGCTTTATAAAGGCTCACATATACCGCGTAGTAAGAAGATCAACACGCTCAGAAGATAAACAACAGTTATTGGTAGTGAGTCTTGTGGATGAGTGGTGTGATAAGCGGTATTATATGTTACACCATACCGATTACTCGTACCCTACGGCTGAAAATGTAAATCTTGTCATCATGGACAATTTTAAGTATTTTTACCACTACACTAATATATATCATGATGAGGTTTGTAGTGAGGTCGTGGCTAATGGGTTGTGTGAGTTTTTAACAGATTTTAGAGATGAGTATCGCCTGTTAAACAAAAAGGATAAATATGAACATATGTTTCTCTCTAATAGCGTACCGGCTTGTGAAGATGTTTAGGAGTGATAAACATTAAATTTGTTTCGGGGAATTCCTGTTTGTCCAAGAGTGTTCGAGCAAGTCTGTACAACGCTTTAGCAGTGTGCGTTCCCGCGCCGCCCCCACCCGTGTGCCTCACGGAGTATACGAGTTCGAACAAACCCATTCACGTTTCATCAGCGTGACGACTCACCCCGCCCATCGACCGATCTGCCTTCCTCCTGTGGCTCATAGTCATCTCAGAGCTTGCACCGAGTGGATGTGTCATAGTCATCTCAGAGCTTGAACCGTGTGAACGTGCGAATACGATGGAACTCCCTTTGAGAAGCGTTCTCACGTCTCGTACGACGTCTCCGTGACGGTCCATTGCGCTGTTCAGGCGAGAACCGGCCCATTAACTGTGTGCTTGAACGATCTGCGGCATGCAAGCAAACGTAACGTTATTTATTTAAATGTTGAGGAGATGCATAAAATCTTCGGGTAGTTGAGAGGTGGGCTGAGGACCGTTATAAAATACCAGCTGACGTAGGTACAAAGAGGTGATCAGGACGCCTCCTCATATACCATTGTTTGCACCTTGTGTGTAAATAACGAACAACCATGCATTGATATACGACTGATGTGGAAGAACACACAGCTGATAATGACGTTCTTGTTCCTACACGAAACCATTTCATCCTCGACAGAATGTTTGAGATTGTCGATTCCGTAAGCTGAAACCAATATTAGATGCGCGTTACGGATATAATTTATTTTTGACACGGTTCTTGACACATACACCGCTCTGCTCGACGGATTTGTTAATGTAGGAATGAACAGGGGAGAACGGTCTAGATCTGGATGCATATTTAAAAGGTGTAGACTCTTCGAAATACCCTGAACTTTGGTACAAAGGACTTGAGAGGTAGAGAGCTGGTACGTGCAGGAAAATGAGAATCTGTGAATGTGGTATGTTTCACACCTTGAATGGTAGCTGCGAGTTCAGGCATAGTTGTGACGAAATTCACTGCTCTACATGCCATGAGAAATATAAGACGATTGGTGTAAGCATGTATGTTATATGAAAGATGCTAAGCCTAAAAACAACCCTTGTATAACTGTGTACTACGATATAGAAACATACACGAACGCTGAAACCAAAGAGGTTATTCCACATTTACTTGTGTGCCAGACTATCTGTGATGAGTGTATGGACATCGAGTGTGATAAGTGTCACAAATGTGGTAAACGGACAAACGTTTTTAAAACGATTGCCCACGATAGCTCTGTAAAACTCTTTGTGTCCTGTATTGTCAAGCTAGCGGACAAGTTCAAAAAAATGACTGTATATTCTCGCCCATAACGGGGCAAAATTTGACACACAGTTCCTTTATAAGGAGTTGCTTGAGCACAAGTCATCTGAGATATTTACAGGTGATCCCTTGAAAAGAGGCAACAAACTAATACAGATGCAGATAAGAGGTAATGTACAATTTAAAGACACTTTATTATTCACACCCTGCAAATTAGCAAAGCTACCCAAGGTGATGGGGGTAGCAGCTGAAGTTTCAAAAGGATACTTCCCTTACACATTCCTCACTAGCGAAACTTTAAATTACGTACGTCTACCTCCACCCAAACATTACTTTAACTATGATTGTATGAGTACAGATGAACATGAAGATTTTGATCGATACTACAACAGTTTTAATGAATGTAATCCTTATAATATAGCTGGTGAATGTGATCGTTATTGCGTGAATGATGTGCGCATGCTTAGAGTGTTTCCAGGCGATCCGCTCAAGTCGCAACCACCATCGCTTCATTATGTTTTACGGTGTTCAAGAATAACTTCATGCCTAAAGATACCTTGGCCATTATCCACAGAAACAACCCCCGCAGTTATGGGCACAAGGCTATTTACTGGCTCATACACATACAGCAGCAGACAGGTGTATACATAAAGAACGCTCACAACACGGGCGAAGTACCCATTAAGGGTAATGGTCGTGCTTTTTGGGTTGATGGTCTAAGTGAAAACCGTGTCACTGGCGAGAAGTCTCTGTACTCCTTCAACGGTTGCTGGTGGCATGGATGCCCCCGTCCTGAGTGTGGAATCGTAGATATCCACGGTAGATCTCCTGCCGACTGTCTTGCGTGGACGCGCACCTGCAATAAACTTGTAGGCTCCCAGTTCACTCACAAAGTCTTGTGGGAGCATGAGTATGATGCCTGGATGGAGCTCGATGAGAAATATCGTGAAGAAATAATCACGATCAAACGTTCAATGGTGCAGGATCCTCTCAAATGCGGTGATAACTTGTTCGGAGGGCGTACAAATCCCTTCAAGCTATACTTTCCACCTACGGAGGGTGTGAAGCTCCATTACTACGACTTCTGTTCTTTATATCCCTACGTGATGAAGAACAATCCGTACCCCGTAGGTGCACCTGAAAAAATGGTGGGTCCTGCCATACCAACCATCGAGGAGTTTTCAGCCAACTTGAATGATCGCTACTTTGAACTCTCTTTCGTAGACGTGCTACCCCCTCGCGATTTATGGATGCCGATCTTGCCCGTCGTTATAGATCACAAACTCATGTTCCCCCTGTGTGTGAAGTGCGCAGAAGAGAACAACGGCGATTGTAACCATATACCCCACCAGCGTAAGATCAGAGGTGTATACACAAGCCCTGAGCTGGCCCTAGCCGTCCGTCATGGGTGTAGAATAATGAAGATACATGAGGTGTGGATGTTTCAGAAGCTACCCAACCTTTTCACACCATATATAAACGCATTTTTGAAGGATAAGGTTGAGGCGTCAGAATATCCGCGAGGGGTTGAAACCGAAGATGAAAAAACGTCATAAATTCAGCGTTACCGTAACCTCGAAGGTATACAACTTGATCGTACCCAAATTGTAAAGAATCCTGGCAAGCGCTTTAGTGCAAAGTTGTGCCTAAACAGTCTTTGGGGAAAATTTGCACAGAATACCGGCAAAGGGAACGTTCATTTGGCGCAAAGTTATAGTGAAGTCTGGGATTATGCACACGCACCCAATAAAGAGGTCATGGAGATTGTGAATGTAGTAATACTTACATAATAAAGTACAACAATACCGAATTGTCCACAGACACCTCACGGGTTACAAACATTCCTGTAGCCAGCTTCACAACAGCCTAGGCACGCATCAAACTTTGGGGCCTATTGCATTCTCTTGGGCGGCGGGTATTGTATGCCGATACAGATAGCGTGATATTCACAGCGAGGAGGGGTGAATACATGCCTGCTAGTTGGGACTTCCTCGGTGAGCTAACTGACGAGATCAAGGATGAGTATGGGGACAACGCACATGCCGACTCGTTTGTGTCAATAGGACCAAAAACCTATGGGGTACGGGTGAGGATAGGGGATGATACGAAGTATATCGTGAAGCTAAGGGTATCACGCTTAACCATGCGAATCGGCGGGTCGTTAACTTTGATTCGCTGAAGGAGTTAGTGTGCTTGGAAGATGATGACGGTGACCGTCCGCCCCCAACTGACTGACTGTAGGCACCCACAATTTTCGGGCGCAGAAGCTGGGTGGCGCGAAGGAACCTAGGGGTTAAAAGGTGTGCCGTAACACCTATAGAAATGCTACCAGGTGCCTGGTACCTATGACACCGTGCCCTTTGGATACCATAATCTTTGATATGTTTATTGCTAACTTATTTATTACACGTATTTGTAAATATATCACCCTGAATATTTCGTTTATTAAATAAATCGTGTTTCAACTAGCGTTTCACTTTGCGTGCGTGCGTGTGTACAGTAAAAATCTAAGCTCCGCCCACTGTAAGACCGGCGACGTGAATCATGCCGCAACCTGAACAGGCCTCTATCCCTGCGTTCTCAGTTGACCTCTGTATACCCTTGAGCTCAGACGTGTATTCTCTCGCATAGAAGAAAAATAGTAATAGCTACCTTTAATATCGCGTGTTCAACATTTATGAAGTGGTATTCCGCTAAGTGCATAGATGTAGTGGATACTGAAAAACTCCCTATTCCCCCTCCTTTGCCTCTTTTAAGGCTGCATTGAATCGTGCGAGGGATCAAGATATTCAAATACTCTACGGTTATTCTGGCGAGGGGGTTGTAGGATTTCGCAATACAGACGATGTACTGAAGTATGTTATAGAACTAAGCTTTATAAAGGCTCACATATACCGCGTAGTAGAAGAAGCAACACGCTCAGAAGATAAACAACAGTTATTGGTAGTGAGTCTTGTGGATGAGTGGTGTGATAAGCGGTATTATATGTTACACCATACCGATTACTCGTACCCTACGGCTGAAAATGTAAATCTTGTCATCATGGACAATTTTAAGTATTTTTACCACTACACTAATATATATCATGATGAGGTTTGTAGTGAGGTCGTGGCTAATGGGTTGTGTGAGTTTTTAACAGATTTTAGAGATGAGTATCGCCTGTTAAACAAAAAGGATAAATATGAACATATGTTTCTCTCTAATAGCGTACCGGCTTGTGAAGATGTTTAGGAGTGATAAAACATTAAATTTGTTTCGGGGAATTCTGTTTGTCCAAGAGTGTTCGAGCAAGTCTGTACACGCTTTAGCAGTGTGCGTTCCCGCGCCGCCCACCCGTGTGCCTCACGGAGTATACGAGTTCGAACAAACCCATTCACGTTTCATCAGCGTGACGACTCACCCCGCCCATCGAGCCGATCCTGCCTTCCTCCTGTGGCTCATAGTCATCTCAGAGCTTGCACCGAGTGGATGTGTCATAGTCATCTCAGAGCTTGAACCGTGTGAACGTGCGAATACGATGGAACTCCCTTTGAGAAGCGTTCTCAACGTCTCGTACGACGTCTCCGTGACGGTCATTGCGCGTGTTCAGGCGAGAAACCGGCACCATTAACTGTGTGCTTGAAACGATCTGCGGCATGCAAGCAAACGTAACGTTATTTATTTAAATGTTGAGGAGATGCATAAAATCTTCGGGGTAGTTGAGAGGTGGGCTGAGGACCGTTATAAAATACCAGCTGACGTAGGTACAAGAGAGGTGATCAGTGACGCCTCCTCATATACCATTGTTTGCACCTTGTGTGTAAATAACGAACAACCATGCATTGATATACGACTGATGTGGAAGAACACAGCTGATAATGACGTTCTTGTTCCTACACGAAACCATTTCATCCTCGACAGAATGTTTGAGATTGTCGGATTCCGTAAGCTGAAACCAATATTAGATGCGCGTTACGGATATAATTTATTTTGACACGGTTCTTGAACACATACACCGCTCTGCTCGACGGATTTGTTGAATGTAGGAATGAACAGGGGGAGAACGGTCTAGATCTGGATGCATATTTAAAAGGTGTAGACTCTTCGAAATACCCTGAACTTTGGTACAAAGGACTTGAGAGGTAGAGAGCTGAGCTCGCCTACACTGTTCACCCTGAAGAGCTGTACATCTATATAATGGATAGATGTCGTTACAACTTGGTAGATTATTTCAATTGCCGCTATGCCGAGTGAAGAAGAGTTCACGATTGAAAAGCTCGGGACGGCAAGAAAAAATCCCCGATTGGAAAGGCATGATTATAAACTTGTATTTAATGTTGTGGTTAACGATGACATTTTTGTGCGTGCTTTTGATTGTGTTCTAGCCGTGCTTAAAGATAACTTGCTCGCCGAGTGTAAAGTGGGCACAAAAATAGTATTGAACGATATGAAAGTTTTTTTTTTAAATGCGTACTTTTTAACTTTTTACTGAATCAAGATAAATCATTAAGTAGGGATGTTTTCTGAATCCTCTTGATGAGAGAAGTCGTTTGGTGTGCCTGCCAATGTCATACGACTAACGGTTTAAAGGTTGTGCCTGTATACAGGTAATACCAATGTGCTAGTATAGTGCCAAATAATGGGAAAAACCACGATCACCTATACTTTTCAAAAAAATGAGTCACCATACCCGGGCGGAATGTATAATGTATATAGGTAATTAGAAAATGCACTATGCCTGTGCCAGGTACCTAACCTATTTCTTTTTTTGCAGATCATAACATTTTGAAATTCTGTCTGAGTTCCTCATCCTTTGTCATGGACAAATCGATGGCAACCATAACTGGAAGAACTCTTGAAGCTACAAATAGAGTCATCAAAAGGAAAGGCGAAAATAACATCGCTACCTTCTCTAAGATCGGCCTCGGAAATTTTTTTAGTTGGCCAACCGTCGTCCTCCATCAGTGGTAGCAAATTGCCAACAACACGGCAGGTTTTGCAATACTTCTTCAGTGCTATCCAGTACACTGCTAACAGGAAAGACGCATTCAAAGAAACCGTAAACAACGTCTTAAAGTTTTGGAACATGGCCCGCATTAAAACAATCACAAAGCTCAACTGCGAACGGAAGCTAGAGGCATTGTGGGAAGAGTGGCACTTACTCCAAAAGAGCAGAAAACGAGAAACTGACGCCGGAGGAAAACGGCAGAAGTTTTCGGACAGTGTGGACAAGCTGTGGGATATCGGAGCATCTGACGCTGTCGAAGATATAAAGAAGAATCGACTGCTGTCCGACAAGGACAAGAAAGAAGACATTGACTTCTATCTCGATCAACGTGGTCCTCGGGTGGCAACGATGAGCGGGAACGATAAAGTTTTCGCTGTAAAAAGAAAGCTACAGGAAGGAAGAAAACGTCCTCGCCAGGAGCCGCAAACCTCAAAGTGTGCATACGAAACCGGAGATGAGGCCATGGAGAATGATGATACTGGCATGTCAGGAGAGTCGGAGACAGAACTAGCGTTCCCCCTGCCGAAAGAGCCAAGTGTGTCTGTCAATCTTCCTCGCCGCATCCTTAATGCACCTGCTGTCATGGAAGTGGCTGATCGTTTCCACATGTCCAATAATCAGGTGCGTATTGTGTATAGTATTCATCGATAGCGTCAGTTTTAAAGTGTCCCGTAACCCACATGTATTCTTGACAGTTTCCTTTCCACTTTCCATTCTCTTCATAGGTAGTAAGCATTGTGGCTGCTATCACACGTTCGGCGGATCCACCAGCAGACCTCAATCAGTTCAGCATCTCGAAAGAAACGGCTCGCCGGGGAAGAGTGTCACATCGCCGTGAAGTGGCGACGGTTGTGAAGGACTCCTTCACGCCACCGAGGCATACTGTTGTCCACTGGGATGGCAAAATGGTCAAGGTCAGTTGATTAAGTTTTCATAGCTATCAATTTAGAAATGAGATTCATGAAGCATAATGTCAATTAAAAAGAGAACTGAATGTGAACAAAAATAGGTTACTTTACAACCATGAAATTGAAATATATGGCATGTGTTTCAGAACTTCCTTGGAACGGCGGAGCACCGCCAAGCAATTCTCATCTCCGGGGCTCCTCATTGCACAGAAGGAAAGTTGCTGTCAGTCCCAGCTGTTGCTGACGTCACCGGACTGTCGCAGGCGCGGGCAACCATACATGCTCTCGAAGATTGGGGATGTGAGGAGAGCGTCATCGGACTCTGCTTCGACACCACTTCCACCAACACGGGGAGGGTGCAGGGTGCAGTTGTCCGGCTGGAAAACATGCTCGGGCGACCGCTACTCCAGCTGGGATGCCGTCATCACGTCCTAGAGCTTATCGTGGGGGCAGTAGCCGTCACCCTGCTCGGAAGGACTACGGCACCAACTGATCCTTTGTTTCAGCAGTTGAAGAGAAGGTTAGTTCATTTTTTGTGCAAGGTAAAGTTAGGACACACATGATATTCCACTAGTTTATAAAACAGCAAGCCAAACCGGAACTTCAGAGTTTTCTCACACAATTTTCTTGTTTATTATTTTTGAAGATGGGACGAGCTCGATCTCTCGACCTACTGCAAGCTGCAGGTCGAGAATCTGGCGGAGAGTACGTGGCTAATAGAACTCCGGGACGCGGCGGTCAGCTTCCTGAGCACAGCTTCTGGTTTCGTCAGAGACGATTACTGGGAAGTGGCAGAGATCACGCTCCTGGTACTCGGGACACAACCACGCCGTGGCATTCACCTCATGCGCCCAGGAGCCTACCACCACGCAAGATGGATGGCTAAAGTTAGTATTTTCAAACAAAAATAATCTAGAGATAAGTTTAAATGTTATTCAAAGATAAACATTTCATTATAACGCAAACAAAGTAATTGGTGACAATAAACCTGTCTTACTTACAATGGTGCCTATTCTGTTTCAGGTCATCTACTACACAAAACTGTTGATGTCCAGTAGGCAGCTGGAGCTCGACGCCGAGCTGGTCGACAAACTGCACAGGATCGTGGTGTTCATCGCTCTTCTGTACGTACCAGCTTGGTTGGCGGCCCCTGTAGCAGCTGATGCGCCGTTGAATGACCTGGTACTATACCAGCGTTTTCTGAGGTATAGGGCAGTGGACCGCGAGGTGGCAGAAACGTCACTGGCAGTGATGAGGCGGCACTTCTGGTATCTGAGGCCTCAGACCGTCATCTTCGCTCTATGCAGCAACAAGGTGGATGGCACTGTGAAGCAACAGATGGCAGAGAAGCTGTCCCACCTCCCTGTACCCAAAGACTTCACATACGAGAACGTCTCAGTCGACGAGATGACGCTACTCCCCGACCTGATCGACGAGTCCTCCTGGTTCTTATTTGCAAGTCTGAAGATGTATGGGTCTTCGTGGCTCACCCTGCCAACTGATAAGTGGGACGAGAACGATGACTTTTGTCGTCTGAAGGATGTGATCTCTAATCTCCAGGTCACCAATGACGTCGCTGAAAGAGGAGTCCAACTGATACAAGACTATGCGAACACGGTCACAAAGGACGAGGCACAGCTGCAGGATCTTCTGCAAGTGGTGGAAAAGAACCGGAAAGAGCTCGGCGACTTCAAGAAGCCATCACTCGCCACGATGACATAGCACAGAGGGACAACGTTGCAGCCAGTGACGTGTGATAGTGGTCAATACAATGCAAAAGTGATTGTTTAAGTTATTGTTTCTTTCTTCCTTATTTGTCTGCTATTTGCTGATTTTTTTGAAAAGTATAGGTGATCGTGGTTTTTCCCATTATTTGGCACTATACTAGCACATTGGTATTACCTGTATACAGGCACAACTTTTAAACCGTTAGTCGTATGACATTGGAAGGCACACCAAACGACTTCTCTCATCAAGAGGATTCAGAAAACATCCCTACTTAATGATTTATCTTGATTCAGTAAAAAGTTAAAATGTACGCATTTAAAAAAAAAACTCGTAATTTCAAGGTCGATGCGAGACCCCTAAATATTGATCAATTTTTGTAAAAATGGTACCAATGTGCTAGTATAGTGCCAAATAATGGGAAAAACTACGATAACCTATAGTCTATACTTTTAAAAAAAAATTGAAAAGTGGGCCACCCTATAGGACGGTTTTACCACGTCGTACAAAGTAATGGCGATGTGGATGTAGACGCTATCACATGCGAGTTTAACGTTTTGCACCGTAGAACGTAAAGACAATATATATTTTTCCTGTACTAATATGATTATACGTTTCGTATATTTTCAATATATTTAATATAACTGTATATATTTTTGCTGTACTAATATGATTATATGTTTCGTATATTTTCAGTATATTTAATATAACTATATTTCCTGTACTAATATATTGATAATACTGTTTTGTATATTTTCAATATATTTAATATAACTATATTTTTCGTGTACAAATATTTTGATGATGCACCGTTTTGTTTGAGTATATATTTCCCATTCATGATGCTATTATTTGACCATATATATACACCCATTCTATTTCCACTAATTCGTCTAAATAAACACAATGATGTATTGGCGTTTTATTTATTCCTTTTTGTTTGTAAACAATTATATCATTTGTTTGGTTTCTAAAGCGGATTTCAGAATAATTAATTGCTATTTGTCAAACCGAACTTCTAAGCCAAAGGGATCTTAAAGTCAGGATGTTTTAAATAAATAACGCAATATGACACCTCAACTTTCTAAGCCAATTGACGGAAGAATATATACTTTAATTAATTAAATAGCGCAATCTGGCAACTCAGCCTTCTAAGCCAACTGGCTGTGGCGCCCGTTGGCTCTGTCTGATTAAGCCACAATATATGGATTATTAAACAGATATTGCTATCTGACAACTCAGCCGTCTAAGCCATCTGGCTGATTAATATATGGTTTAAATAAATACATAGCGCAATCCGGCAACTCAGCCTTCTAAGCCAGATGACAAAGGAATATATGCTTTAAATAAATAATTATTGTTATCTGGCATCTCAGCCTTCTAAGCCATCTGGCTGATTAATATATGGATTAATTAAATACGTAGCGCAATCTGGCAACTCAGCCTTCTAAGCCAACTGGCTGATTAGGGGCCCTATAAGAGAGCGGCGTGGTGGCTGAAGATCATATGCCCTTGGCTCTCGCCAAGCGAATACTCTTCCTCTGGGTCCCCTCCTACTCTCTCTCTCTCTCTTAGGTTAGGTATACCCCTTTGGGGGGGAGGCCGTCCCACTTTCTCCACCAAAGGTTTCCCCCCTTGCAACAATGGGGGTGAGGTGGCACCAAGACAAAACACCCACCATCCCTGATTTCACCCCGATCCGTCAAGATCGTACTGGGGGTCACAGGGATGGACTCATCACTTACCTACGTAAAAGCATTAGCTACACTGATGCCACCTAAGACATTACAAACACAATCCAAGCAGATAACATGATAGAAATACCGGCAGCTAACATTAAAACGCGCAAAATACAACACCACACTCATCAACATTTACATCCCACCAGATAGTTCACCTCAGGTGCCAGCCAATTACAATTCACAATTACACAATCTGACCTCTCTCACTAATGTCAGTTTAAGAGGAGACTTCAACGCTAAAGACACCAGTTGGTACCTGCACAACCAAAACAACACCAGAGGGGCCAGCATAGCCACGCAACTAAACAGCCTCTTCATTCTTAACAACACAGAAGAACATACACACGTACCACATCAAGCAGGATACTCAAACTCCTCCCCAGACATAACGTTCTGTTCCCCCTCACTAGCAACACATACACACTGGAGAACAGAAAAACAAGTGTCATCAGATCACCTGCCCATCATCATTACAACATGTTCTACACTCTGCCCCAACAGCATTAGGCACACTTACAGAAATTACAAGAAAGCTGATTGGGAACAGTTCAAAATACAGATTGAAGAAAAATTCAACACATTAAACAGCACACCCATCATAAACATCAATACAACACTCAAGAGTCAAGACATTCAATCAGATCATCAATAATGCAAACAAATACATACCCAAGGACAACATTAGGAAGTACAACCCAAATTACACTAGAGAAATAGCCGACCTCATAAGGCAACGTAACAACCTCAAACATAACACACAAACACCACACACAGAAGCCATAAAACAGCAGATACAACAGCTCAACACAGAAATAAACAACAAACTTAAAGAAAAATAAACAGAAACATTTAGGGGTTTCATAACAACACTAAACCACTCGAGAGATACATCCAGGCTATACAAGACTATAAACAACATGACCCACTCTAACGGCGGCATTCACACCTCACACGCGGCTATCTGTCGCAGCCAAAATAATATCCCAACATATACACAAGCTAACATTCTAGTTAATCACAACGCAAAGATAAGTCACCTAAACAGAGACAACAACCAGAAACACGCACAGACAAACAGACAGACACAAGAAAACTTACAGATTCGACACGACCATTACACCCTTCAATACAGACCAGACCACCAAGATCATCAAAAACATTAAGAATTCGAAGGCTACTGGACCAGACGACATATCTAACATACACTTAAAACACTTGGGTACACAGGGAATACTAGCTCTCACAAACATCAGCACATATTCATACCAACACTGTATTATTCCTAACATATGGAAACAAGGTAAAATTATTACACAACTCAAACCAAACAAAAATCCAACAGAACCAGCTTCCCCTAGACCCATTACTTTACTAAGCACAGTGCACACCTTCCAAAGTAACAGAAAGACTAATCTTACAAATCACCAACCCACACATACCACTATTTCCTACTCAACATGGATTCAGACCTCACCACTCAACCACGACATTACTCACTAACTTCACGCAGCACATCATAGATGGCACCAACCCCAGATGACCAGCTCAACGTACATTATTAGCAACAACAGACATTAATAAAACATTTAATGCTATCCCACGCTTCCCTCATAAACAAAATACTCAACACAAGCATGCACAATGACACCAAAAGGTGGCTGAGCAACTACCTTCAGGAAGATACTCACGTCACATTTAATGGCGTCATCCAAAAACAAGCTTTTCCAAACGGGGTCCCTCAAGGCTCTGTTCCCTCACCAACACTGTTCAACTTATACATGCCTGACATTCCAACACCCATAGATAACTAGCTTACCTTATCATCATATGCAGATGACATCACTCTAACATCCACCCACAATTCATCAGCCAGACTCCTTGCTGAACGGACGCATTCCCTGGGCTTTCTGATATTGTTTCTACTTTTAGATATTGCCGATAAATTTACTTTTGGAAAGTTCTGAATTTTATATACTTGCGTTTATATTCACATTGTTATAGTTAAGTAACTGAATATTAGTGGTTTTTAGCGATTTAGAAGTTTTCATAGCGTGCCGGCTTAATTTAACTTAAACTTGTGACGGTTATAAACGTTAACTACCTCAACTTGCGCGATGCCGTCGCAGAAAGCGTCGTGTGTTAGATGTGGGGTTAATTGGTGGTATACGGATTTTAAAGATTACAACGGCGGTCCAATGGCGATTACCGAGAGATCGGCTTGTTTCTTTTGTGAGTTAAGGGAAGAGATAGTTGATATAAAACGTAGTGTACGCGAGGTGACCGAAAGACTTGCAACGCTTGATAAGGGCAGCGGTAGGTTTATAGTTGACGAAGGCCTAGCGTTCAAGACGTTAGTAATTTGAAGGATGAGGTCAGGAACCTGGTTTCTAGTATTATCGGGAAGCTTAGATAAGAGTTGAAGAAGGGGTTAAGGTTGGTCCAAGATTAGTAGACGGGGAGAGATTTAGAGTAGTTAAGGGTGGAGCTAGGCCACGTACGTTAGGTGATAGGAATCCCTCCTATCGAGATTTCGAACCCTTTCGCCCAGTTGGATAGGGATGTGAATGAGGGGGAAACTATTTTAATTGGGGATTCCTTAGTGCGTCATATGGATAAGGAGTTCGTTGAATGGAATCCAACCAAGAGGAGGAGGGTCTGTCTACCAGGGCCAGGGTTGACAGAATTAGAGACGAAGTAGATAGGATTGACGTTGCCTCCCGTCACTCGATGTTGGTGACGATGGTAGGGGGCAACGACTCGTATAGGCTCGATACGAGAGTGCCTGGCCTTTTGGAGAGATATAGGGGGTTAATTAGGTTCCTGAAGGCAAGGTCAGATAGGTCTTTAGTTCTAGGTATTACCCCTAGACACGGTTTGGGTCTTAGGATTACGTCAAAAACAATATTTTTTAACACTAAACTAGAAGAGATTTGTGCTCGGGAAAATGTACCCTTCATAAAGCTGTGGTCAGAATTTAGTGATCCTAGCCTTTTAATAAAAGAAAGGGGGTGCATTTCAATGAAATAGGGAATGCTAGGCTAGGTAGGTTAATTGATGAGAACGTTCGAAAGCTGTATAGGTCGAAGGCTTCTTTAAACGTTGTGGGTCAGGGAAACGCCGGCCCGACGTGAAAAATAGTTTAAAACGCCGATCCGTGGTAAAAAAATAATTTAAACGTCTTTTATTGTAACACGCGTAGTATTAGAAATAAAATGAACGAATTTAAGGCGATAATTTATTTTGGGAACTACGATATAGTTGCTATAACCGAAACGTGGTTAAATACCGTGACTCGGGACTTGTTGGGGGAACTTGATATAGCGGGTTTTAAACTTTTTACTAATGATAGGTTTCATAGGATTGATGGCGGCGTTTTGTTGTACAATCGTAATTCCCTTAGGGCTATCAAGGTTAAGATAGATTTTCCGGCAGCAATTAATGCGATATGCGTTGAAGTTAGGGCGCGAAGTATTAGCTTCAATTTCGTTGTTTACAGACCTCCCGTTCAACCCCTCGATACTGATACTAGATTTTACACACTTCTTGGTAACTTTATTAATAATCGGGATAGTATAATTGTCAGAGACTTTAACTGTCCTAACGTTAATTACGAGACTTTTACTGGTAATGATGAGGGTTTGAGACTGATTGAGTTCATGGGAAACAATTTTTTACGACTGATGGTTACCGAACCAAAGCGCGGTGACAATATTTTAGACGTGGTGATGACGAACGACGAAAATATAGTCGAAGGTTTAGAAGTAGCTGAGAGTTTGGGATGTAGTAATCACCAAATTATTAGATTTAAGCAATTGATAGAAAACACTAAGGATAGTAACGTAATAGAAGTCCCTGATTTTCGTAGGGTTAATTTTGATAGTTTTGCGGACAGGATGAGAGTAGTGGACTTGGATAATTTATTTATGGGTAATGACGCAAATTTTCATTGGGATGCCTTTAAAGAAAGTTTTTGAATATCGAAAGGGAGTTTATTCCTTGTAGGCCCAAGCGCGCTAGAAATCATGGTAGGCCCAAGTGGTGGACTAAGGAAATAGGCGAGTTCATAAACGAGCGTAACAGAACGTATAGACTTAATAAGCGCAATGGCACGATAGCTAACTTTAATAGATATATCGAGCTTAGACGTCAGGTTACAAGATGTTAGGAATGCTAAGCGTAATTTAGAGATACTTACAGCTGCGGATAGTAAACATAATCCAAAAAAATTTATTGACCACGTCAATAATCGTAAGCCGATAAAAAGTAACATAGGCCCACTAGTGGACGCTAACGGCACTTTGACTTCCGACGCTCAGGCGATGGCAGGTATTTTAACAACTTTTTTGCGGCAGTTTTTACTGTAGAGACGTAAATAATGTCCCCGACGTGGACGATATCGTTCCATTTAGAAGCGAGACTATTTTGAATGAAATAACTGTTTACGAGGGGGAGATTGCGCATTATATCGATAGGATAAAAGTTAGCAAGGCTCCAGGCCCTGACGCTTTTTATCCGAGACATTTGAAAGATTTGAAAGACGTTATTGTAGGTCCCTTAACGAAGATTTCTAATCAGTCACTCGAAACGGGGATTATTCCTGAAGACTTCAAATTAGCTAACGTCACGCCCATTTTTAAAAAAGGCGACCGCACAGTGACTAGCAATTATAGGCCCATTAGCTTAACGTCAATTGTCGGTAAACTTTTGGAATCCGTAGTTAGGGATCGTATCATCGATAACTTAGAAAGTAGAGATTTGGTTAATAGTAGTCAGCATGGTTTTCGACGCCATATATCTTGTTTAACTAATTTGTTAAGAGTTTTATAACGAAATAGTGCGCGAATACGATAGGCATAGAGCGGCTGACGTTATTTAGTTAGACTTTAAAAAAGCGTTCGATAGAGTTCCGCATAGAAGATTGATTGCGAAGGTTAAAGCGCACAGTATACACGGTCAGGTAGCTAACTGGTTAGAGGAATGGCTTCGTGCTAGGAAACAGAGGGTCGTTGTTAATGGTAGGAAATCGGGGTGGTTGGATGTAGGTAGCGGTGTCCCTCAGGGTTCAGTGTTAGGCCCATTGCTATTCGTAATCTATATTAACGACATAGATGTAGGCTTGACCAGTAACGTTTGAAAATTCGAGGACGATACTAAAATAGGCGGTAAAGTTCTTAACGTGGACGATAGAAATAGGCTCCAAGACGATGTAAATAGGATTATGGAGTGGAAGGATAAGTGGCAGATGCAATTTAACCTAGGCAAATGTAAAGTTTTGCATATAGGTTCTCGTAACAACAATTACACGTACGGAATGGATGATAGACAGTTAGCTAGCGTTTACGAGGAAGTATATTTAGGCGTACGCGTATCTAAGGATTTAAAAGTGAGGAAACTGCCTGGAGTCTTGCGCAAAAGCTAATAGGATGTTAGGCTTCATAGCGCGTAATTTCGAATTTAAATCGAAGAATATTATATTGCCCCTTTACAAGTTCCTAGTCAGGCCTCACTTAGAATATGCCACAAAACTAATTCCGTCACTACGCAACAAGTCTTACGAAGATAGGATTAAAGAGTTAGACTTGCATTCACTCGAAACTAGGAGATTAAGGGGGAGCTTATTGAAGTTTTCAAAATCGTTAATAAAATCGATAACGTAATTTTGACAAACTGTTCACTTTCGATAATAGCAATACTCGTAATAACGGATTTAAATTACGTGGCAGACGTTTCATTACTAATATCGCTAAAAACTTTTTACGTTTAAAGTAATTGATAAATGGAACAATCTTCCTGCGTCCGTCGTGAACTCTACCAGCGTTACTATGTTTAAAAACCGTTTAGATAGGCATTTTAAAAATATTAACGCCATTTAAAATAATAAAACAATTAGCAACAGGAACTCTGGGAGTAATGGTCGAGGATGAGTCTGTTGACGATTCATATCAGTTTGTGATATGCCAGCAATAAAATTATAAAAAAAAAAAAATAGACTAACACGAACTTAGATGTAGCTCGTAGCGTAAACTAACCCACTTTTTGTAATACTCTTCATACTTTTCTTTTCCTTCTTTTCTTCTCCTCTCTTTACTTGCATGTCTGTAGTTTGCATGGTATGACAGTGTTTGAGTTAAAACTGTTTGCATGGTTTGTAAACGTTCTTATTTTACTTCTTTTCATCTTTCACGCCTTTCCTATTCTCTTCGACTATTTTTCCGACGTGTCGGCAGTGGCCGGCGGATGATGATAGTGAGTCTTTCTCTCTCTTTCTGAATGAATGTTAACCCACGAATGATAGGTTTTGCTCCTTACTTAGCCTCTTATTCTTTTCTTTTAACCCCCTACTCTCTTCTTTCTCTCGGGCTAACTTTAGAGTTGATCTTAGGGTCTTTGTTAGCCTTAGCTTCTGTAGATCTGTAGAACAACATCGACACCGCTACAAATAACCTACAAATATATATATATATATATATATACAGTATACAAGACTGGCTCACACACAAGAGACTCAAAGTACGCTCAGAAAATCAACCATCACATTGCTAACAAGCAACACAAAAGAACACCAGGTAACTCCACAGTTTACACTAAACAATACCAACATTCCACACACTCACAGGACCAAAATACTTGGGGTCACACACAACACATCATTACCTTTTGCAAACCACATTCAGGACATTAAAAACAAATATACGTCAAGACTTAACACGCTTAGGGTACAAACAGGCACAAACTTTGGACACCAGCAGGAAACAACATCACTCGTATACAACCAATATATTCGCTCAGTTATGGACTATGCTAGCCCATGCTGGGCACCCATTATTTCAAACACACGCATAAACACCTTACAAACAATACAAAACAACGCACTTCGTATCATTACAGGATGTACTCAAACAACACCAATAGAACACCTGCACACAGAAACAAAAATACTGAAAAATAGGGAACATTTAAACATGAAGGGAACACAATTCATGGCAGCAGCTACAACTAACAACACCCTTGCCACTACATGTACAATCATGCACCAACACCTCGCACCATTAAGGTAACACCAGAGAGACATTATAACCAAATACTCCATTCCATACCACGCCCCACAGACATCACACAGTACACAAAACACATACACACACACCTAACCCACAAAGCACTGACTCGAGTCGGTCCGAATGCGGTCCTAGGTGCGAAGCCGCCACCCATTGACAGGTCAGAGACCAGCCTCAGCAGATCGGATCGAGTTAACTTAGCACGATTCAGATGTGGACATCACCCCCAACTTACAGACATATAAACACAGACTAGACAACTCCAGAGACGACACCTGCCACCTGTGCACACCACAAACAATTGAACACATTATGACAGACTGTACCGCTCTAACACAACATAGAACACAACACATCACTCATGCGCTGAACCTCTGGTCCACTCCGGAGAGGGCGATTGGTTACCTGCGTGCCGCCAGCTTGCTCGATCAGGGTGGGCTGATCGGCTAACCAACAACAACAACAACAGTGACGAGTCCGAACCCCAGTTTCGAACCATTAACACCGTATATAACCGCTCCTCGCCTCAATCTCACCCCGACGAAGAACCGGCTCTCCTCCGAGTTATGACATTACGGGGGACGATAATATACAGTGGAGCTTTTTAACTAGAAGAATGGAAGTGTTTATAGGAACGGAGGAACGGAGCTTAAAAGTAGTTAAACGGCAAAGGGATTAGTCACGCCATCAATTAATGGCATCCGGTAATTTGCTTTCCGATCACGAACAGAACTTCATTCTGCGTTCGTCTCAAATGCACAGTTCGAATTTGAGGCCTTTCCAGTTCTGAACGAAGCTTTCATTCAATGTTCATTCAGGAACGTAGTTTCAAATTACGCGTCGTTTGAGAACTGAGGACACCTTCTCGGTGAAACGATGGGCTGAGGTAACTGATGCCGAATTTGAATAATTCAGCCCGTTACCTTCCTTCCAACGATGGTTGTGGTTCGAATTTCTCTTCAAATTTCAGGTCCTAGTTTGAAAGAACGAAAGGACGAAATCCTTGAATAAGTGACCAATTCGTTGTTCTCACACTTTTGAAAGAAGCTTAAAAAAAAAAAAACTATGTGACGGAATGAATCGTCTACAAATCCTCCAACATTGATGCAAACACTATTTTTCCAATCGACACTCACTCTTCCCGAAATTACTTTGTAGTAAAAACTTCCCATCGCGCATTACATTACACTTGCACTCAAACTTTTAATAACTGTTAATTTTCATAAAGTAGGAAATTAACACATACACGAAGGTACAGTATATATATATATGCTCATGTGTATGAAGACAATATTTTTTAAATTTTCATTCCATATTTAAAATACGCAATCCGTTTTCTCATTGTATCAGTTGCTCGGAGACACTAGCACCGGACTAGCATCACACCTTATTTATATATATATATATATATATATATATATATATACACCTCGTTAACCTCGTTTGGGTTCCGAGGGTCAGTCATTTTTTCACACGAAGGTCAAGCTGGTGGCCCCGCCTCTAAACCTGGCTTAGTGGAGGTGCTCTCTTGCGGTCTCCACCGTACATAGCCAGGTACACCCGGCTCATCTGGTACCGTCCTGAGCCAGGCATCTAGTCTTCTCTTGAAGACTCCAACTTTCATCCCTGTAACGTTTCTGAGGTCCTTTGAAAGCTTGTTGAAAAGTCTTGGCCTCTGACAACCAAGCTATTTTCCTTCAGTGTTGAGGAGGTCCCTTGTCGGGCCTTTAATTTGGGAACACTATACATTCTTCCTTTCCTATTTTCCAGCTTTGGATGGTAATTGGATTTAGTTCGAAGTCTGGTACCAGTTTTTCGATAATTTTCCATATGTAGATTATGGTATACCTCTCTTCTTCTTTCCAGGAAGTACAGATTTAGTTTACATACTCTTTCCCAGTAGTTGAGTTCTTTGCAGCCATCAATCTTGGTTGTGAAATGTCTCTGCGTTTCTTCCAGTTTATTAATTTCTTCCTTTTTATATGGGGACGTCAAAACTGAGCAGTATTCAAATTGTGGTATGATCAGTGTTCTCAGCAGGGGAATCATTGCTGTCTTGTCCCTCCTTTTGAACGTTCTTAGCACCTGTCCCACGACCTTTTTTGCTTTGTTTATTGCTATCTGATTTTGTGTTTCGAATTTGGCATCATCGGTCATTATTACTCCCAAGTCGACCGCTTTCGTGCTTCCCTGAATTTCCTGTCTATCTGGAGCATAATATGCAGTCTGTTTAAGTTCCTCATTTCTACCATATTTCAAGAGCTGAAATTTCTCGGTGTTAAATGTCATATTGCTGTCTTCTGACCACTTGTATATTTTGTTCGTGTCCCTCTGCAAGGCCTCCACTTCATTTGAATTGCTGATTTTTTTGCTGATCTTTGTATCGTCCGCAAAGGACGATAATGAACAGGAGTGGAGCCAGTATTGTACCTTGTGGTATTGAACTGCGTACTTCTGATTCTGATGATGATACACCTTGAATTTTGACGATTCTTAGTCGTTCTCTGAGGAAGTTGAGATCTATTTTCCCACTTTGCCTGTTATTTCCATATGTTTCATTTTATGTGCTATTATACCATGATCGCATTTGTCGAACGCTTTAGCAAAATCCGCGTATATAACATCATAGTTTTCATTGCCTTCAAGTGCATCTAGGATATTGTTATAATGCTCTATAAGTTGTGATAGGCATGATCTTCCTCATCGGAATCCGTGTTGATTTTCGTTAAACCTTTTCAATGTCTCCAAAAAGTCAGATTTTCTCTCTGACTATTTTTTCAAATATTTTGGTAAGGTGGGACGTCACGGACACTGGTCTATAGTTCTTTGCTTGAGATCTATCCCCGCCTTCATATATAGGGACGATGTTTGCTATTTTCAAGATGCTCGGTATTTCCCCAGTGTCTAGGGATCTTCTCCATATCCAGTTTAAGAGTGTAGCTATTTCATTTTTACAGTTTTTAATTAATAGTGCGTTCCATTTGTCCGGACCTGCAGCTGAATGTGATTTCATTTGTCCTATAGCTCTCGCTACATCTTCTGGGGTAAAATCAAAGTCTGCTATACATTCTCCTTGCAATTTCTATTTGAAGAATGCATCTATGTCAGGTATCGCTTTGTCACTTTTTGGGATACTGAAGACCGATTCATACTGGGCTCTCAATGCTTCAGATATTTCTTTTAGATCGTGTGTTAGTTCATTACTTCCTTTCCTTAAGGGCCCGATAGTAGCGCGCGTTTTTGTTTTCCTTTTCGCAAACCTGTAGAAGTATTTTGGATTTTCCTTTATTACTTCTACCGCCTTTTCCTCTTCCCTCTCTGTATGGCCCTTTATCAGAGTTTGTATTTCCTAATCGATTCTCTTCAGTTTTTCTTGTATTACTTTCCTGGCATTGTTGTCTCCGCAATTAGCTAACTTCGTCGCTACTCTCTTTCTTTTGCAGAATATTCTTCTCTTTTTCCTCTCTAGCCACTTCTTCTTTCCTTTTGGCTGTGCTTTCGGAGCATATTTTTCAAAAAAATTCTCAGCATCTTTTCTTCCAAGGTTGTTAGCATTTCCTCAGTTGTTTTATTCTCGAAAACTGTTCTTCACTCTATTTGGGCCGTGTGATATCTGATTTCTTCCCAGTTTATGGTCTTGGAGTTTAAGTTAAAAGCTCGAAATTTGCTTCTTCCTTCTGTATGTGTATTGTCTTTTAAAGTTATCGCCATATTTGTTGATAACTCGTTTATATTGTGGTCTGAGATAATAGTTGGGTTTATTTTTATATCGGCAATCAAGTTTGTGTTATTTGTGAATACCAGATCTAGGCAGTTATTTTTCGTGGTATTTTCTGTTATCTCCTGTGTCAGCATAAACTCGTTTGTGAGAGCCATCAGCATTTTTGCTTGCTCCTGGTCCTTTCTTGTGCTCCCCACCCCTTATCTTGATATATAAATATATTTCTCCCAACTTTTTTGTATTTTATAAGTACCTTTACTTTTTTATGGATATATAATACTTCTGCTTTGCAGGTTAGATAACAATGTCACAACTCACTCCTGAGCAGAGAGCAGAAATGGTGAAACTGTACTATGAGCATGGCAAGTCTCTGACAAGGGTACAACGTGCATACAAACGTACACACAATTGCAAGACAGCTCCATCAAGGTACACAATACTGCGAGCCATACGTAACTTTCAGAAAACTGATAGCATCAAAAACGGGAACAAAGGCAGAAGTGGACGCCCTAAAGTTGCTACAACAAACGAAAATGTCGAACGAATCAGGAAGTCCAATAAAATCGTCACGCCGACTGTCTGCTGAATTTGGCATCACTAGAGGTTCTGTTTTGCAAATGTTACACAATGATCTTAAGTTATAACCCCATAAGATTCAGATTCTTCAATCACAAACTGATCAAAACAAGGCAGCTGGACTTCATTTTGTAAAAGAAATGTCAGAGTTGGTGGAGCAAAATCCCGGAATCATGCAGCGAATTCAGTTCACGGATGAGGCCCATTTTTGTTTTTTTCCTCGAATGCGGTATTTAATTTTCGCCAAACATACCGTTGCTCGTTGTTCCTGAATAACTAAATTTGGTCTCGTTCCCCCAGAGAACATTCTTCCAGAATGCAAATCCATCATTTTGATGATCCTTGGCGTACTTTGAACGCGCTTCATTTTGCGCATTTTGTAGCAGAGGTTTTCTTCGTGCAACTATTCCATGCAGACCATTCTTTCTCAATGTACGACGTACAGTAGAGGGATGGACATCGACCTTTGACAGACTTAATGTTTGGCAAATATTACCTGCAGTAACTCGTGGATTCGCAACAGCCATTCTTTCAATCCGTCTAGATGTATGTTCTGAAATCTTGCAACGTCATCCATACCTTGGTAGAGTTTTGATTGTTACAAAGCCTTTCCATTTCTTTATAACTGCAGCAAATGTCGTAAATGGAATGCGAAGTTCTTCTATCTTCCTATAATTCTTTCCAGACTCGTGTGTAGCAATAACAGATCACTTAAGATCTGTAGACAGCTCTTTACCACGACGACCCATTGCTTACCAATGGCTTAAACAGCCATCCGTCTACCATGAGGATTTACAGAGAATATTCTAGAATTCAGATTGGCCAAAAGTGTCTAATCAGTAAACAGCCAACTAGTGATAAAAATTTTCTTCAAGTCTAAGGTGTACACACAACGTATTAAATAATTTTGTAAATAAATATACAAACAGTTTTTCATTTTAACTTTCTTTTATTTTTCTCAAATTCTTTGATGTTTTACATTATATGATGGAGTTGAATTAATTTGTTTATTTGTTAAATTTTTCCAAAAGGTAAACTTTTCATAACTATCCTATGCATGGTATGAAAGATAAGGATGAATATAACTGAAACATTTCTCTCTACGAGTACTCATGAGCACCACCTTTCAACCTTTCAAATTTTCCGTGCGATGAATCCTCATTTCACGAAGGTCAAGCTTGTCGCCCCTCCTCTCGAATTGGCCCGGTGAAGTAAAGTTGGTTTCTTGTACTTTCCACACCACATAGCCAGGTACGCCCGGCTCATCGGGGATTGTTCTGAGCCAGGCGTCTAATCTTCTTTTGAAGATGTCCACCGCAACACACTCGTGTTCCTTAGTTCTTTGGACAGTTGATTAAACAGTCTTGGTCCTCTCACAACAAAACTATTTTCTTTCAGGGTTAAGGATGTTCCCTGTCTAGCCTATAATTTGGAATTGAAGGGCCAAGGGCGAACGCCCCCCGCCCTAGAAAACGAAGAAAAGAGCCAAAATGCAACTATTATTTTTAATCATTTTCGTTTTAATTTTTGAAAGAATGGGTAGGGCGTAAGATGCCGTACAGTAGGTGTAGTGATGAATAGAGGGAGAAGTGTGTTTGAGAGCATGCTGGACTACTCACAGGGTAGATGAAGATGAGATACGGGAAAAGATCAGCTAAGGAGGAAAGTTACAGGAGAAATGGGAGATCTTGGCACTCCCTGTCGCCTGACTAACATTGTGATAACAATGCCCATTAACGGAGCATACGAAGTGCCATCGTGCGTAAATAACAACTTAAAGTGTCACTATCCTATAAAATATGGTTTATAAATATTGATGTTTAAAAAAAAAAGTTATAAATGATTTCGAAATGAAGTGAGCTGCGAACAGTTTCTAAACTACTGAGTAATATTTTTGTTTTACAATTAGCCAGATGTTTGGTGCATAATTGCAATCTTGGCATTGTTTGACTTTCGTTTTAGAACTATTCATCCTTTATTGTGGCACCACTTTCCCCTCTTCGGGGGTATAATGCCGTATTTAGCGAGTTATTTGAAGCGAAACTTCAAAAGGTAATTAGTCATTTTTTCTTCCGATGTAAAAACCATTTTTGGAAGAAAAATGTCTCTGATGCGGGCAATTATCGAGTAAATCTTGACACATTCTCTCTCATATATATGTATATTTTTTATTTATTGGGCTTGTTTAACCTCCTTCACAACATCTAAGGTCATATGACGGAGGGGACCTACAGCTTTACGTGGAATCCGAACCACGGGCGGCTACATAATCTGGGCGCGAAGGACGGTCTCCCATCCAACTACTACCCAGACCCAATGTCGCTTAACTTCGCTGATCTCCGGTAATATATATATATATATATATATATATATATATATATATATATATATATGTATGAGAGAGAGAGAGTGTGTTAAGATTTACTCGATGATTGCCCGCATACCCTGAAAGAAAAGTTATATATATATATAATTACATTTTGTGGAGACCAGATTACACTAGGTTAACTGGTATTTTAAGTTGGTTAGTTATTTCCACGTAACCAATTTCGACCAATCAGGATTTTTTTTAAACAAATTTTGACTATCAAAACACTCCTCTCCGCAAAACTTAATGTTTACCATATATATATATATATATATATATATATATATATATATATATATATATATATATATATATATATATATACACTGTATATATATATATATTAGGGTGGCCCTTATTCAGGAAGTAAAATTTGAAAAATTTTATTTCTTTTGGGGCAATCCGTACCTTTATGAGGATTGACTAAATCTAAAGTACACAAAATTTGAAAGGAATCAAAGCATATTAAGGGGTCGCTACGAGCCTTTGAAGTTTCTCGCCCTTTGATGCGTGTTGTACAGTGTGCAATTAGGGTGCATCAAAATCACCAATGACATAGTTTCACTTTGTCCCTAAGTTAGAAATGTTCCAATGGTTAAGAAAACCTACTATGTGAATTATTTTTGGATTTGAATGCCATTTATGGGGTCCACACAGACTTCCTATATGCACACCAACCCCACACTCATTCTGTGATTTGAGATCCAAATAGTAGAAGTTTAAAAATTTTGTTCACTACAAAAATCAGCCTAAGAACATGTAAGTGATATTTCTAAAGGTCATATATACTTCTAAAAAGTGATAGAAACTTCTATAAAGTGATAGAAACCTCTAGAAAGTGCTAGGAAGTGGTGGAAAGTTATAGAATATTCTAAAAGGAACTGCAATATATAATCTGATATGCAAGTATTTATGATAAATATGATTTTTGTGTGTTTATGTTAAATGTTTATGTTAATGAATTTTGTGTTCTCTCTTCACAGAATTTTTTTGTGTTCTCTTTATACCTGTCGTGCCTTATGGCCAGTTCAGATAGCACAAATGATAAATATGCTGTTAAAACTCGTCAAACTGCTGCCATTTATGGTCTTGGTGCTGGAATCAGCGATGCAGATGCAGAGATAACAGGATCTAGGCTGCCAACATGTGAGCAAGTGTTGCGATGCTACATGTTTCATCAGCAAGAAGGTCTACCGTTTAACCGTACAAAATGGAACAATGCTAAATTTGTCTTGCAAAAAATTATTCCATTTTATCAGAAAGGCAACATTGCCATGATTACTGAGAGGAAAGCTGTTGAAAAAATTATAGCACTATCTGCAAAAAATGCAAAACTTAGGGAACTTCCAGTGGATCGGTGTTCTTCGCTTGGTGCAGTTGCGAAGCTTAAGGGGATCGAAAAGGAGTTACAAGAAACATTTCAGTTGTGGCCAAGGAATGCTGAGCAACTCATAAAAGATCCTGAAGATCTGGAGTTCTTGCGGTCAATGAAATCAGACAGAGTCGCATCATTTGGAAGCCATGACAAGAAGCTCGCATCAAAAGTCCAAAGAAAGCAGGAAAAGGAAATGATGCAAGCAGAACGACAGCTTAAAGCTCATAAAGAAGCCCAAGCATCTACAAGCAAAGTTCAGATTGAGAACAGTGAGGAAAGCAACAGTGATGTTGAGGATGAAGAGGGTGATATAGAGGATTACAAACCAAAAACACGAAAATCTCGCCAAGCAACTCGCTCAGGAACAACTGCTTTTATAAGTCATGACATACTCAAATACCATAGGATGGTTTCCCTGTCTACAAGCATGAAGATCACACCGGCCAACATGCAGCATTTACCAAAGCCATCATTGAGGAATCAGGAGGTGACACAAAAAAAGTTTCACATATATTCTACTGCCGACAGAGCAAGACGTAAGGTTGGTGAAGAGCTTGCATCATTGGTCAGAGAGTCCTGGGTTCCACCACAGTTCCTGTCTCTTCACTGGGATTTTAAACTGATGTCAACTCTGTCATACCAAACTAAAGCTGAAGAGAGGCTCACCATAGCAGTTGGCAATTCGTATGACATCAAACTTCTTGGTGTGCCTTCCTACAAGCCAAATACAGATCAGCCAGCTGGTCAAATCATTGCTAATCTCACTATGGAGCTTCTCCGATCATGGAATTGTGTTGACTCGGTAGTGAACATGACTTTTGACACAACAGCTAGTAACACTGGTCATGTGAGTGCTGTGCTGCATGTGTTAGTCTGCAACAGGACATAGGTCGAGCTTTACTGTGGTCAGCTTGTCGGCATCACATTGGCGAGGTAATCCTTACACAAGTCTTCAATGATCTGAAAATAGAACCACCATTGTCAGTAGAAGTTACCATATTCTGTCGGTTCCAAAAGCATTTTGACACAGTTCCGCACAACAATAATCAGTCACTTAATTTTTTGGATGGTACCTCTTATTCAGATGGCATACAAACCATAATCCATGACTATAGGGCCAGAGCAATTTCATACGCGCAGTCTGTTGTGAAGCATCAACGTGATGACTACAAAGAATTTTCTGATCTTTGTTTGCTCTACTTGGATGGGACAAGTAGAGAGTTTTCATTTCGACGTCCTGGTGCTGTACACAAGGCTAGGTGGATGGCCAAGCTTCTCTACTCCATTAAGATGGTGCTGCTGGAGGAGCAGATCAGTTCTCTTCCCTCTGGAACCATTACCACAGAAGCACAATGACCCAAACTGCGTGTTTGTGAACTTTGTTTGCTTGCTGTACAGCTGGTGGTGGATCACCTGTTCAAGCGCGGTACCTGACTGACCTCTTGCGCTCTTTAATGATGCAGTCCCTGAAGCTGAACGCTGCTATCTGGCTGAGAGATTTATAGCAGTAAAGCCAGCACAAGATCAGGCATCTTTACCACAACATCGATTTGGCACAGGATTTGGGGAACCCAAATTTCCAAACTCCATTTCCAGCACAACAAAGCTTGGTGACTTAATCAACGAAGATTCATGGTACATTTTCTCTGTTCTGGAACTTGACAGTTCTTTCCTGACTCATAATATCGAAAATTGGCCAGAATTAGCTTCCTTTCAAATGTCCAGAGAACACATCTCGGCAGTTAACGTCATAAATGATTGTGCTGAGTGTGGGGTGAAGCTAAGTTCTGATTTTCTCATGGCTGCCAGATCACAACAACATTACCAAAATGTCCTACAAGTTGTTGAATCCGACAGAAAGAAGCTTCCTAATCTTCGAAAGAGGAAAACTAGAGCCTAAACTAATTGTTCATGTTCATTTACAGTTCTTGAACATTTTTTATTAACGTAGTGTTCTTTTGACTTTAACTTGCTTGTATCACCAATAATGTAATGTATAAACCAGAATGTAATGTAGAAATCAATGTAATGTATCCCTGTTTTGATTATTTAACACATTTTTATTGGTTCATACTTTTGCAAACACGGAAATGGGGATATAAAATGTTTAATTTTTGGTCAATTTAACTCCAATACTAAATATTGCATCAATGATGTGGACCCCCTAGATGACCACATAAATCTTTGAAATTTGGCCATATGTGCTATTTCAGGCATTGGAACAGAGTAATCATAGGGACAGATTGAAATAAAACATTTTGAAAAATCATGGGAAATTTGATGCACCCTAGACTGTGCATTATACATATAGCGCGCTACGAAAACAAACAAAAAGATAGATACGAGATACAAATCTCTGAAATATTCAATGAAAAGGGAAACAAACACAAAAATAAACAAATTTAATATAGAACTTTAGGAAAATAAATTGCTCGAAGATACTTGTATGCTTCCATATTACAGAATCAAAGAACACTCGCTTCCACAGCTTTCATGATGGTGCTCTTTTTAGCAACAAGAAATTTCGTCCTGCGCTCTTTGAACACCAAAGGAGAGTGCTGTTTTTTGTCCTCGTCTGTGGTGTGAAGCCGAGTCAATTCTTCCATGAGGACCACACCGCGTTCTGCGATGTCATTACATTAACTTCAGCACCTACGCCTACTGCTACACTCACTATATTTTTTTTATCTTTTATGCAGGAACGAGAGGCCAAGGGCGAATGCCCACAAAAACACCCCCACCCCAAAATCAAGGTCCAAGGTTTTTGAGATGCCTGGACACTCTGCGTTTGAAAGATTGACGGTCACAGACATTGGAAAAGATGGATTGAAGAAGAAAGTTCCAGAGTTGACTGGCTGAGTAGAGATGAAAGATTAAAAATACGATTAACCCTTGCGTTGAACAAAAAAGGAATTTACTACGCTATCACTTATTGGGCCAGCCAACTTAGACGTACTTGGCTGTGTACCTGCATTTTTATTAGGCCTTGCTCTAAGGACTAAGCATATCTTTAACCGCATCTAAACACTTACTACCCGGTATTACGCGGTTACCCCGTCATTCACTTAACCGTGAAGTTAACTGTGATATGCTAATTGTGACCACTGCGCATTTATCCGTTGTCATGACAGAGCTGACCGTGATTTGATGCTGTGTTGACATCCGCGGCTCAGCTCCTACCTGCCCACCACCACCTCCGAGCCTCAGTCAGTCTCTCTGCGCTTCAGAGAGTACACATATACGACTGTAGTTTTGCACATCTTTACGTCTTGTGGTGAGTAGAAACTACTTAATCATCCACACACTACCATGCGTGGACAATTCTTTTTTTTACTCCAACTAGTACTTTGCGGACGGTTCTTCTGAAGCTATAACTTTTTCCAGAAGAAACACCACACACACTTTAAAAAAAAAAAAAAAAAAGTCCTGAAGACGTCGTCTGATGTAAACATCGAACAAATTCATTCACTACAAAAATGTTTACAGCAGAGTTTATGTAACCAAAATGTTAATCAGCTGTGTAAGGGGTTTGTCCGCTATTTTACAAATTCTGTTGTTTGTGATACAACAAAATAAATAAGTTTGTGCATCCAGTCAGACCACGCTTGTACAAATTTTATACTCTTTTGCAAAATTGAGGAAAACCAAGTCAGTCCATAAATTTACAGAAATACCACAGCCATAAAAAATTTGAGCTTCACATCCAAATCCAATGAAGCCAAATTTGTGAAGCTGCATTCAAAATGCAAGTGGTTCATGAGCCTAAAGTAAATGTTAAGTTCAATCTGGCTTAAAAACTTCTATTCAAAAGGTAGGATGAGCGTTTCGGTTCCCTACCCTTACGGGAAGGGCTTGTGATTACTTCGTGATCTTTAACGCCGCTCATCTTGATAGATCCGACCTTAACGGGCAACTGAGCGAGAGACATTACCTCCACCTACTTTACGCGATTCGACCAATCATAACAGGCGACTGAGCGAGAGAGATATTTGTTACTCGGCTCAAAATCGCACAAAGTTTATATACAGGGTGGGCGGAAAGTAGCTCCCTATTTTGGATTGGTAAAAAAATACGTATATTATCCATTTATTTCAGAAGAAATAATATGAAAAGGTAGACATACATGGTAGGTTTTCTCTAAAATTCAATGTGGGCTCCAACTCTTTCCACCAGCTTCTGGAGCCGCCCAGGAATGGCGTCCACTGACTTTAGCAGGAACTCCGGCGGGATGGAGGACATGACTTCCCGAATTCGGTCCTCCAGTTCTTCCAATGTCCTCGGTTTGGTGCGGTAGACTTCTTCCTTTACCCACCCCCAAAGAAAGAAGTCGCACGGTGTCAAGTCGGGGCTCCTGGCTGGCCATTGATGTGGACCACGACGACCCATCCAACGCCCAGGGAAGTGGGCATCCAGCCACTCACGGACAACAAGAGCGAAGTGCGGAGGGGCGCCATCTTCCATAAATATCAGATCGTCGATGTTCTCCCATGTGCTGACAACCGGCCAGACCTCGTTTCGCAACATAGCAAGGTACCGCTCAGCATTCATGGTGTTGCGCAGAAGGAACGGGCCCACAACCTGATCTGAGGTCATACCACACCACACCGTTACACTGAACCGATTCTGCCGTTTTTCAGCGGTAACCATGGGATCCTCTCCTGCCCAGTAGTGGCAATTGTGGCGGTTGACAAAGCCTCCGACGTGGAACACCGCCTCGTCGCTCCAGAGGATGTTGCGGAAGAGATGGGGCCAGTCTTCATGCCAAGCCAGCATGATTTCCCCGAACTCCATGCGAATGTCGCAGTCCTCGTCCGAGAGAGATTGGCAGTAATGCGGCTTCCACGCACGCCAGTTCAGCTCCTTCTTCAGCACAGTTCGCACTGAGTAGCGGGAGAGTCCACTTTCCCGAGCTGCCTGGCGAGTTGACTTTCGTGGACTCCGTGCGAACATTTCTTGAACTGCCTGCACCGTCTCCTGGGCCCTGGATGTCGAAGGGCGACCACATCTTCGAACATCTGCCACAGACCCCGTGGTCATGAGCTTCGAGTGGCAGTTCTTGATTGTTTTCGGGTCCACTTGGGCACGTGGTCCGTGAATGGCCCGCCACCATCTTTGAACTCGAACGACAGATTGCCAAACTTCGTACCGTGCCGCCAACTGGGCACGCTCCTGCAGTGTTAAACGCTCAGCCATGTTACCCTTCAATCTGAAATGAAAAAAAAAAAGAACGTTACAATTGTACCACTTTAGAGAACACAAAGAGAACACTTTACAGAAAAAAAGATTACCGTTACAATTGTACCACTTTAGAGAACGCACCATAACAATATAACAATACAATCACAATTTATACATAATTTATATGTAATTTAAATTAGGGAGCTACTTTCCGCCCACCCTGTATATATAATTTAGGGTGTGCCTAAAATTGCAACTTCAAAATTTTGTAACGACCAGGATGTAATTTTTTTGTATTCAGTACAAAAACATAATGTACAAAATCTTATCAAAATTGAACAGTATTTAGGACTTGCTCAAAGATGTTGAACTTTAAATATATTTACCTTTAATTAACATAAACATTTACTTCCAATTAACATAAAAATTTACCTTTAATTAACAAACATTTACTTTCAATTACATAAAAATTTACCTTTAATTTTATTTACCTTTAATTAACATAAACATTTACTTTCAATTAACATAAAAATTTACCTTTAATTAACATAAACATTTACTTTCAATTACATAAAAATTTACCTTTAATTTTATTTACATTTAATTAACAAACATTTACTTTCAATAACATTAACACTTAGCTTTAATCAACATTTTTGACAGCCTCATCAAACTTCTTTCGATGATACTCAATCACTTGAAGAAGGAACTGTTTCTGTTCCTCGTCACGAGTAAGGCTTTCATTGAAGGATTGCATGAGAGCAACTCCTCGTTCTGCCAAATCATTTGTTACTCTAAGAGATGACACAATTGCTTGAGCTTCATTGTAGGTTGCATCACTGGACCAGTCTGCGGGGTCTTTACCGAGAAAGGTTTCATCAATTCCCAAAATACTAAAGAAGTTTTTAGTTGATTTTGTCACAAAGTCAGCCAATGAACATGAAGAAAAAATTTTTATAGGGGGAATCCTCTTTGGAGGCTCTTCGGAACCTTGTTGCACTATCATGTTATAAATCATGTTTCTCTTCTCTTCATGGGATACTTTATTGTCAAAAAAACTTAGACCTACTGATATCTCAGATAAATACCACAAATGTCGTGAGAATGCAGTCAAAGCAACAGTTGAAACTTCTTTGTCAGCGTAGTCTTCAAGTGTTTTTAGAAGCATGAGATCGTTTCTTGGAGCATCACAAGATGACGTACATGTAAACCAATATTTAATGTACACAGTTGTGACGAACAGTGACACTCGTAACAAGTGATCTGCTAACATTCTGACATAGGAGAGGCGGGATCCCCTAATTGCAGTGTGACGGTGCTGAACAGAATATTGTTCTTGGAAAAGGCACATTTTTATGGCATAAATTGCTCGTGCCATCCATCGAGCTCGGTGTACTGCTCCAGGTTTACGAAAAGTGATGCCTTGGGAGGGAGTACCTCCAAGGAATATAATGGAGAGTTCTAGGAGCTCTTGATAGTCTCCCCGAAACTGTTTTGACTGCAACTGCTGAAGAGCAAATGCAATTAGACCTTTTCTCCTTTCTTCTTCTACCATGTTACCAGTATTTATATTAAGTAGAGTTTTATACTGCGTTTTATCAATATGAGGCCAAGATTCACGGAAATGAGAAAAAACTTCAATATTAGGTGACCTACCAGCATCATGCAGAGAAAATACTTTCTCTAACATAATTTCAAATATGTGATGGCGGCATGCAAGACTCAGCAGATCTTTCTCTAATTCTGTTTCAATTTTAAGGCAAACCCCACCTTTCAATCCAGTATTAGTTGGTGCAGTGTCAAAACACAATGCAACTATTCTATTTTCTAGTCCCCATTTTCTTATTTCTGTCAGACAAGCATCAGCAATACCAGAAGCATTCCCAGTATTGAACTTTGGAACAGCAAGTAATTTTGTAATATCTTTACCAGACACTAAAATTGGTAAACGCTCTACAGTCTTCTGAACAGCTCCAGTATAATCATCCATAATTTTTCCAGCTTAGTGGAGAGTAAGGGGTACTTTTGGATCAAAAGATGCCCTAATTTCTGCTGCTAGAGATTCACGATGTTTGTTTCTGGCTCGATGAATTGTTCTGTGGCTAATCTGTAACTCACTTCTGGGAGCTCTGAGCAAATTAGATGAAGCCATTGCTGAGAAAACGTGAACAGCATTTCTGCTACTTATTTTTGTTCGATCTAGTGCTGCAGCAACTTCTTGCGTAACAACTTGAACACGACCTCTGTTAGAACACCTAGACAAAACAGCCTTATGAGCAATCTCTTGATCAAGATCAGCATGATCACTTTTATCAGATGATTCTCCTGATGATTCTAATTCTATCGATTCATTAATTGTTGCTGCTGATGATGTATATGCTTCCTGCAAATATTTCTGTTTCTCTTTTTGCCTTTCATAATCATATGCTAGTGATCGCTCAATTCTGCTAGCTTCTTTCTTTGAAAGTTTCATGTCTACTCCTATCATTGATCCACGACGGCCTTTTTCTCTTTGACCTTGTAAGAATAAGCGATCTTCCTCAATCTTAATCAAACTCATGGCATCCTGGTGTGCAATATCAAATAAATCATCCAGTGACTCGCCAAAAATATCACGTTTCTTGCTTTCAGTAGATGTTGATCTATTTATGTTTTTTTTGAGTGACTGCCATTCTTTATGAAGACGTACAACTCTCTCACGCACATGTAATTCAGTTGTTGTAGGTATACGTGCTCTTTCCCAAATCGGCAAAATTAAACGAACAGTTTTCTTAACACTTTCCTTCAGACTCATTTGTTTATCAGTATGAAAATTAAATAACACTTTTAGTACATCACGCCTTGATGGTAACTTTGCAGCACTAAATTTTTCTTCACATTTACCAACTAACCAAATATCACTGTAGCGTCTTGTTTTCATTGCCATTCTTGGTAGACACTAAAAGCAAAAACTGAACAATTACTGTATGTGGCTGAGCAGAAAAACACAGTTTAACACAACCCACCAGCAGTGCTTGAGAACAACGACTGACGTGTCATGTGTGCCAACTGGTGCATAGCTGCTTTCCTTGTTTGTTTACGTTTAAACCTGTACAGACGTGTAGAGAATGTGTGACTAATACTTGTTCAGTAGCTCTATAACTCCACTTATGTGAAATACTTATATAAGAAAGAATGCTTTACCAAGAAACATAATGTGCAGAACTTGACAAATTACTAAAAACATAGCTAAATACTGTAACATTAAATGCTGTTGAGCAAGTCCTAAATATTGATGCAGCTCCTTCAATTTTTTTGTGTTGCATTTCTACATTAAATTGAATAATAATATACCCTGGTCGTTTAAAAAAAATAAAATTAAAAATTCACTTCTATGTAATTGGCACACCCTAATATATATATATATATATATATACACACTATAGTATATTAGGGTGGAATGAAAAAAAAATTCCAAAACTCTTTCGGTGATATGTGGAAAAGTTGCTTATTATATCCAACATTTATCCTGCAAAATACTTTTTATAATGAAACTCATCTTCATGCCCCGCAGGCTGTTTGTTTTTATATGATTCACTCTGACCTGTTTTTCATACCAAACCTGTTGTGTTCATTCTTGTGTGATTTAGTATAATCTGTGCAAAGGGAAAAAAAAATGCCCCTAGATGAAAGAAATTTTTTTGTAGATCAACGAACAGACAGAAAAATGCATATTACTGGGCTTGATTTAAAAAAAAAATGCAAAGAACTTGAGAAAAAGAGAAATGAGATGTGCAAGAGAGTAACAGAGAATGTACTTAATCGACAAAGCTGAAGAAAATATTTTATCAACATTGCAAATGTCTGATAGTCATACTGACACAGAAACAGATGAAATAGGAAGTACAGCACGTGACATTGAATTTGCTTTGAAGAAACATTGCTTGACTCAACATCAATGTCTAATAGCGATATTCAAAGAATAAAACAAATGAGAGAACATTTACCTCGTGTTGCTAGAGAGTGTGATAGGCATGGAATCTCCTACAGAGCAACTGCAGCTATAACAGCAGCTTTGTAGGAAGATTTTGGGATTATCAAAGAGGATAATCCATCTCAAGTAATCGATAGAAATAAAATTCGTTGCGAACGAAGTATCGAACAACACAGCAAATTCAATATCAACATGTTGAGAGTGTTGAGCACTCTTTGAAAGGCCTATATTTTGATGGTCGTAGAGATTGCACAGGTTAAAAAAAAGGGGTACAAATTTTTCCGTACAACTATTAATGAAGCAAAATAATGTAGCCAGCAAAACTCTTATTATTGTTGGTTGTGATGGAACCGTTGTTGTTGTTGGTTAGCCAATCAGCCCACCCTGGTCGAGCAAGCCGGCGCGGCGGCACGCGGGTAATTGATACGCCCTCTCCGGAGTGGACCAGAGGTTCAGCGCACTAGTGATGTTGTGTTGTGTTCTATGTTGTGTTAGAGCGGTACAGTCTGTCATAATGTGCTCAATTGTTTGTGGTATGTCCTGGCACAGGTGGCAGGTGTCGTCTCTAGAGATGACTAGTCTGTGTTTATGTCTGTAAGTTGGGGTGATGTCCACATAGGAATCGTGCTAAGTTAACTCGATCCGATCTGCTCAGGCTGGTCTCTGACCTGTCAATGGGTGGCGGCTTCGCATCTAGGACCGCATTCGGACCGAATCGTGTCAGTGCTTTGTGGGTTAGGTCTGTGTGTGTATGTGTTTTCTGTACTGTGTGGTGTCTGTGGGGCGTGGTATGGAATGGAGTATTTGGTTGTAGTGTCTCTCTGGTGTTACCTTAATGGTGCGAGGTGTTGGTGCATGATTGTACATATAGTGGCAAGGGTGTTGTGGGTTAGTTGTCGCTGCTGCCATGAATTGTGTTCCCCTCATGTCTAAATGTTCCCTAATTTTCAGTATTTTTGTTTCTGTGTGTAGGTGTTCTATTGGTGTTGTTTGAGTACATCCTGTAATCATCCGACGTGCGTTGTTTTGTATTGTCTGTAAGGTGTTTATGTGTGTGTTTGAGATAATGGGTGCCCAGCATGGGCTAGCATAGTTCATAACTGAGCGAATATGTTTGTATATGAGTGATGTTGTTTCCTGCTGGTGTCCAAAGTTTGTGCCTGTTTGTACTCTAAGCGTGTTAAGTCTTGACGTACTGTACATTTGTTTTTAATGTCCTGAATGTGGTTTGCAAAAGATAATGATATGTTTTATATGACCCCAAGTATTTTAGTCCTGTGAGTGTGTGGAATGTTGGTGTTGTTTAGTGTAAGCTGTGGAGTGATCTGGTGTTCTTTTGTGTTGCTTGTTAGCAAGGTGAGGGTTGATTTTGTGGGTGCTACTTTGAGTCTATTGTGTGTGAGCCAGTCTTGTATACTGTTTATGTATGTTTGTAGGTTGTTTGTAGCGGTGTCGATGTTGTTGTGGGTGGATGTTTGAGTGATGTTATTTGCGTATGATGATAAGGTAAGCTTGTTATCTATGGGTGTTGGAATGTCATGCATATATAAATTGAACAGTGTTGGTGAGAGAACAGAGCCTTGAGGAACCCCGTCCGGAAAAAGCTTGTTTTTGGATGACTTGCCATTAAATGTGACATGTGAGTATCTTCCTGAAAGGTAGTTGCTCAGCCACCTTTTGGTGTTATTGTGCATGTTTGTGTTGAGTATTTTGTTTATGAGAGGGAAGCGTGGGATAGCATTAAATGTTTTACTAATGTCTATTGTTGCTAATAGTGTACGTTGAGCTGGTCGTCTGGAGTTGAAGCCATCCATAATGTGCTGCGTGAGGTTAGTGAGTAATGTCGTGGTTGAGTGGTGAGGTCTGAATCCATATTGAGTAGGTGATAGTGGTATGTTTGGGTTGGTGATTTGTAAGATTAGTCTTTCTGTTACTTTGGAAGGTGTGCACTGTGCTTAGTAAAGTAATGGGTCTGTAGGAAGCTGATTCTGTTGGCAGAATAACTGCAGTTAAAGAAGAGCATAAACTAAAATAGATATTGACTATTGATTAATTAGAAACTGAATTGAACTAAACATTTTATGACTGAAAGCATAGTAGATTTGGCCTAGTAGGGATGGTTGCTTATGAGGCACCCTTAAATATTAATTGAGTTTAATAAAACTTCTTTGGTACACGTTTTATATTAATAGGAAAAAAATGCGGGGGGTGAGACACCCAAATTTTGGTTGATTGGGTGGTTCTTATATGTATAGGAAAAATTAAATATATAAAATTTCGGGGTTTCACCCCCACATTTTTTTCCTATTCATATAAAACGTGTACCAAAGAAGTTTTATTAAAATCAATTAATATTTGAGGGTGCTTCATAAGCAACCATCCCTACTAGGCCAAATCTACTATGCTTTCAGTCATAATATGTTTAGTTCAATTCAGTTTCTAATTAATCAGTAGTCAATGTCTATTTTAGTTTATGCTCGTCTTTAACTGCTGTTATTTGCCATTATAGTGGAACGCTTATAAAAAATTTGTATATGTTTCAATAATTAACTAAATTTGAGTCCTTGTGCGGCACCAATAAGTATTTATAATTACTTGAGATTTTGCATATTTTGTTTTTTTGTCAAATGGAATATATTGAGGGGGTGAGACGGTGAAATTTGCAATTTCGAAAAATAAGAACCACCCTAATAATATATAAAAACAATATACATATTAAAATATATATACTGAAACCAATGCGAAACAGTATATATACACAAAACTCCCTCAGCATATCTTGACGTCTCATGGCTGAGTGATAGCGTGGCGGTTCGCAAAATTTGTATCTTTCGTGCCATTGGTTGGAATCTCACCGAGATAAGGTAAATTTATTACTAATGTATTTCATCTTGAAACTTAAGTTGCTGTTAGTATGTTGTTCCTGATTAACATAAAATTGATATGCATGTAATTACACGAGGTTTATGAAAATAAAGTGAAATGTACTTAATCGAAGTGGGTGGGGCCATCCATTGGCGGAAATGTCATTAAGTTATTTTCAAAGAATCAGTTCCTCGAAAAGTATTTCATCAAGCACCGAATTTTGATGAAAATACTGTCATCACCCGAGGACATTTATTTCATAAAATAATAATTTCCTACCTACATCTTGATGAAAATTCCTGTCTCAGTGTACATGTTAAAAACGGCCGCTAAATATATATATATATATATTATATATATATATATATATATATATATATATATATATATATCAACGTAAAGAACGACGCTTGTATAGGAGAATATTCCGCGCAAGATGAGAGCGAGAGAACGAAACAAATGAAAAAATGAGGTAACCACCCGGGAATCGAACCCTGGATCTTCCGATTGCCGTCAGATATGATAACCATTACACCACGGGCCTCACTCAATCAAATGCCGTAATTCCTCTACATACGCGCAGAAACCATTTTTTCATTTGTTTCGCTCTCTCGCTCTCATCTTGCGCGGAATATTCTCCTATACAAGCGTCGTTCTTTACGTTAATTATACTGCGTGTTTGCAGTTTAAATGTATATATATATATTTTTTTTTTTTTAATTTTTTTTTTGACGCCAGATGCTTTTCGTGTGTTATTCTTGTCCTGTTCTTTTTAAGGTTTATTATTATGCACACCAAAAAAAATCTATTTTGCAGGACGCATTTTTCAGACTAGTTGTATATTATCCTGTAATAGAATAACACTGTGTGTGGTGGCAGGCAGCACCCCTGCACGCTACCGTCCACCGGCGGATATCCTGAGTTAAATGTGAAATCAAGCTATAGACAATCATGGAATATATATCAAGCTATAGACAATCATGGAATATATATATATATATATATATATATATATATAAATCGACTTTGAACGGCGTTTTTCGTTAATAGCTGGCACCCATGCTAAATTAATGTACCTGTGGGTGAGGCATAAAATGCAGGTGGATGCCACTCTCGCTTTTGGCTTTGAAGGTCATTTTCGAGGTCAAACTGTGCAAAAAATGATATTTTCAAATTTAAATTTAAAAAAAATATTTTGAGCCAATTGGTTTGACCAAATGTTTAATTTTGCCACACTTAGTGATAAAGAAGTATGATGACACGCTTATTCCATCCGAATTACCAACTCAAGGTCAAATTCAAGTTAATCACGCCCGAAATTGTGCTAAAAATTTGATTTTTTATTTTAATTGGCGAAAAAAACATTGAGCAAGTCTGTTTGTCAAAACAATTTATTTTCACATGATTAGTGCCCAAGTTTGATAGCATGAATTAAGTACTCACTCACAGTGACAGAATTAACACAACTAAATCACAAAGCAGTAAATATAGCCCCATAACTATACAGTTTACACACTACTGTAGTAACATCTACAAGTTCACGTTTCTTGATGAACAGCACCGAAATGCTGCACTGACAGTCACAATTGTGTGGATTGCAATCACTTAAGAACAGAGTTATTAGTTCCTTACAGCACATTGCAGCTTCTCTCGATTTCAGTCCGGAAGAGAGACATAGATCTACTGTCCAGCTGGGTTACAGCAGCAGCTGTCGTTACAACCACAAGCTGTCGTACACTTCATCCTTTTCCTGAAGCAGTTGCATCTAGTTGTCTTGCACCTTTTCTTGCAACCACAAGCAACAAGCTCCAGGCAGGCTTCAGGGATTGGAGGAAGTCTTGTCCACACTGGTAGGAGGCTCCCATCTTCCAACTTCCAGGCTGAAGTGTCCACCGGATCTTCAACATCTACGTGCTCTTTGTCAACCTGGAGCCATATTTTGGCCTGATAGTTTGTCCGCTTGGCGTGGAGCTCCAGGGCATCCTTTGTCGGTGGGAGCATTTCCAGAGTCTTCTTGGCCTTCACAAAAAGGTGAACTCTGGCGTCATCAACTGTGTGTTGTTCCGGGGTGCCATACAAATGACACACAAACTTCTCAACATCTGCGATATCCCCATCTCGACCAATGGCGTGCAGCAAGAGTGGGTGGTCACTGAACACCTTCCAACACTTCTTTTTTCCATGACCACTGAAGGACGAGACTGTATCACACCCGGTCAAAGCGTGGAAGCTGACCAGGTTGTCCCTGACTGAGGGCGACAAACTCTTGAATACATCGTGCACGGGGTAGCATTTTCGGTTCTTGGCCGTTCCGCACAGCATCCACACTTCAGCGACCTTGATGCAAACGAAGTGAATCAGCAGCACCATTACATCAGTATCTCTGCACACTACCAGTATTCGTTCATAGCCCTGGGACGCTGCATCACATGAGTGAAGGATGAGCCTGGTGTCCGCCTCTTCATGGTTGCTATGCAGTGGAACTTCATGTCGCCTGGTTGACCGTACTTCAGTGGCTTCAGAGAAGCCACCCCCTGTCACCAGCTGACATCTTTCTTGAAGATCTCTGCCCTTCTCAGTGATGACGTTAGACAGAAACAAGGCTAGGTTAGCCTTGTTTGCATCCAGGGCCATGAAGTTTTTCCACACTTCAAGCAGTGGAACTTGTGGGCCATCAATGACTTTCCGAATCGGTTTCTTCTTGCTTGCACGCTTTGTCCTGGTAACTGCTTTGATCGATCCTTCGGCTGCGTACCGATCAAAGATGACATCAACTCTTGTTGTGTTCATTGAAATAACTCGTCACGGCCTTGAAAAACACTTCAGCATAGTCGCCGAATGTCCGACAGCCGCCAGGTTTGCCAAGAGCTTGGATGAGTGCATGGCCATCTATCATCACACAGGTCTTCAGATCAGAGGTTGGAACCTCTGAGCTTATGGTCTGCTGAACCATCAGGATGTTCATCAGCTCAGACTTCGATGTCGAATTCATCTCTCCTCCTGCCTTCGCCATTTGAGTTTGCCTTCAGGGGTGAATAAAGAGTAGCATGATTTATACCATTTGAGTTCCAATGCATTGAAATCATCCTTGGAATGACTTTCCAGTTTTTGTAAAACATCAAGATAGTAGGTATCTCCCAGGTTCTCTCTCTCATCGCTCACAGTCATAGTTCTTGCTTTTCCTTCTGCTGATGCTGTGCGCAGATCACCAGCGCTGCTTTGGCAGAAGGAGCAACAATCCTCACTGACATCCTGACGTTTCCTCTTGCGCTTGATGACGGCTACAAGATCCATTGCTGATGAGCTCCCTATCTGCGAAGACAAATGGGAATGACAGTATGTAGTACAGATATATTGAAACAATTCGAAACATACCTATCCTTTAGCATTATTATTATTATTATTATTATTTTAACAGCTGGCACTGTCTGCACTCTTTTAATTGCATATACCAAACCAATGTCTGGCCAGCCAGTGCATTGAAAATATTCAACATGTGAAAGTATGCTATTACTTGTAAGGGGTTCCAAAAAACCTTAGCCCCCCCCCCCATTTGCAGCTTCATGTTTACTTATATCGAAATAGTTTTTAGTGATTATAAAAATATATAAAATTCTATATTTATTGCAGGTATTAAAATTACTCTAGCTGATAAAGTGATAATATAATGGCTTCTCAATTAATTGGTGATTCGGAGAGGCAACGTGTGATAGATCGCATACGAGCAATAACATTTCGGGAAGCTCGTGATGCTGGAGCCACCTTTATAACACGTTCATGGGTTGCCAAAAAGTTGCGAAGAAGTGAGGACTTCGTCAAAAGAAATTGGAATAAAACTTTGGATGAATGTGAAATGGATACAACCAAATCTGGGCGCCCAAATTTGCCACTCTCTCAGGAAACAAAAGACATCATTGAAAGCGGTACGCGTAAGCGGAAAAACAGCTGTGCTAAACTTTCTAGACATCGAAGTGTTGAGAGGAAAGATCGTTAGTGGTGAGATCATTCGACTGTACCGTCATAGGCAGGGTTTAAAGCCTTGGCATGAACTTCCAAAGCCAAGAAAAACTCAACTTAACATCGATGACAGAATGTGGTTTGCCCATTATCTTGAAGATTGGGATGTGGATGATTTCATGCATTTAGCTGTCTCCGATGAATTTTTTGTTTACGTAACACGTCGGCCTACCAAAACGATCGAGTGTGGGCCACAACACCAGATGAAATCGATGACAATGAACATTATCGCGAATTATTAAAAAGTCCAGACTGTGTTGGTGTGTTTGTTTTGTTCACTGCAAAGAAGCTCATGTGGGTGCTGAAGCCAAATGGTCAGAGTTGGGATGGACAGTATTTTCGTGATATTATTCTATCCCAGCATGTCATTCTTTTTCTAAGAAACCCAAACAATGTTAAGGATGTCGATCAGGTCACACTTCTGCACGATAAGGCCCCCTGCTTTAAGGCATTAGCCACTCAACAGTTGTTGCGGAACCATGAGATCAATTTCTTTGGAAATGAAGAATGGCCAGGAAATTCTCCTGACCTGAACGTTTGTGAACACATTGGATCAGTTATAAAGGACAAGGTTGAATGTCTCTTGTTTCAAGAACCTGCAGCAAATCGATTTTCGAAGGATACAATGACGCAACACATTGAAACTGTTTTAGCAAATTTGCGTAACGATCAAGATCTATTCACGTCACTTTTGGCAAGCTACCCAAAGCGAATTCAGGCTGTCTTGGAAGCCAATGGCGGGAACACCAAGTTTTAATTGTTTCTCATTAAATGCAGGATTAAATTCTCTTTTGTAAGGTATGTTTAGTTTTACTGTACCTCTAATGGTTTAGGCCATGGGCAGGGAGGCTAAGGTTTATTGGAGCCCCGTACTATGGTAGTAGTAGGCACATGCGCACCTCACCCAACATGCTAAATGTAGTTTTAATGGAAATAAAGACATCCAGTCATAGTTACATTCAATTATTATCCATAAAATCACAAAAGTATGCTTTATGTGCTAATGATACACCTTTAAACACGTTGTTACATAGAGCCACCAGTGAAATGCAAAAATTCGGAATTTTTCAGAATTTGACTTTTGTAACCTTGTATGGGACCTCCAAACCCAAAACTGAGTGGCATCCACCCACATCTTGTTTGGCATCCTCAATACTACTTATCTAAGGTGGGTGCCTGCTATTAATAAAACACGCCGTTCTTTATGTTAATTATACTGCGTGTTTGCAGTTAGAATGTATATAATGTACGGCATGCGGGAGGTCCCCCATTGGGGCATTGGTTTCTGCGCATATGTAGAGGAATTACGGCATTTGATCGAGTGAGGCCCGTGGTGTAATGATTATCATATCTGACCGGCAATCGGAAGATCCCGGGTTCGATTCCCGGGTGGTTACCTCATTTTTTTATTTGTTTCGTTCTCTCTCATCTTGCGCGGAATATTCTCCTATACAAGCGTCGTTCTTTACGTTAATTATATTGCGTGTTTGCAGTTAGAATGTATGTATATATATATATATATATATATATATATATATATATATATATATATATATATATATATATATAATTGAGGGGTCGCGCGTCTTAAGGTACCTAAGCGCCACCACAGGCGAAAACATGTTTTTGATGGATATCACTATTTTCACCCTTCCTCTATCGCGTGGTTTGGGTTATAATGACCTTACGACACTAGATGTATGGTTGAAAACCTTATGAAGCGAACTACTTTTTTCACCTCTATCGCCAGCCAAAAAAAGTTCACCCAAAGTTTGGCATAATAAGAAAATCAAAAAATTAAAAATTATATATATATAAAATATAAAATATGAAAATCTATTCCAAAAACTCATCAACATCTTCATTAGCATACTTAGAACTCTAATTTAGCAAAAAATGAACGTTCTAGCTCAATTAATAACAGAGATACTATTGCGAGAATATTGCTGAACTTTGGAGGCGATTTCTGGCGAATTTTAATTTTGGCGCTTGGTACCTTAAGACGCGGGACCCCTCATATATATATATATATATATATATGAAAGTCTGTTGAAAACAATTATGTTGTGCCAGTAAATTGAATTTGAAATATATTTGTGCTATTTTCTTGTGTTATTTATTTTGTAAGAATTATTGAATGTGAATTGACATTGATAATGAGACACATTTTTACCCATTTCGAAATTTACAAATGAAAAAGTACTTTGCAGCTAAAAAAAATTTTAAGTCAACAAAAAAGACAGAAAACCTCTTCGAAAGAACACCGATCGGATCACGTGAACCAAAGATTAAACAAGTGCCGTGAAGGACTGGTTGGTTCTCTCTCTCCTCTTCTTCTCTCTCTCTCTCTCTCTCTCTCTCCTCTCTCTCTCTCTCTCTCTCTCATAACATATCGGGCAAATACATTAAAAGTAATTGAATGTAAAGGCGACGCCATTTACGCATTCTATTTAAAATTACAGAAAGACAATGATTGCAATTTTAAAACTGAGATGTGAATTCAAAACAAATCCAATCTCAAAGTGAATAAACAATGAGTGGGAATCTTGAAGCAAAATAAACAAAACGTGGCAACCTTCTAGTCGGTCATTCAGAATGACCAAATTGGGCATCAATGAACGAGCCTTTCATTCAAATGTATTTATTTTGGATTCGAGAGAGAGAGAGAGAGGAGAGAGAGAGAGAGAGAGAGAGAACCAGCCTTCTCTTGTACAGGTGACACAAACAAAAATAGACGTCCTTTTTTTTAAATAAGGGTAAGATAAGTACATTTATATCATTATACATTCTTCAACATCGTTATTATTATTATTATTATTATTATTGAAATCGTTACGGATATTATTAAGATTTCTGCAGGACCCAGAAATCTTATTGTTTTTGCTCAAATTATATTATTATTATTATTATTTTCTCTTATTTTTTGGTCATGGCTACAGCCTTAACTTCTCATACGATCTTCATGAATCTTGGTGGGAATGTTGCCACTATAGAGATCTCTGGAATTTATCTGAACCGGCTGATTCCCACCATTTTTTACCATAGTTCAGTGTATCAACTTCAAAAATATTGCGCGCGCGAGCAAAAATGATAGCAGTGAAAAAATTATCATTGAAATACAAGCTAATAATAATTTTATCTCAAAATATTGCTATTAGTACTAATAAAGGGTGTCCTAGAAGTCTTGGAGGGGTTTTATTTGGCTATAACTTTTTTGTTTGGGAATCAAATAAAAAAAGGTTTGTAACACTTGAAAATATATTTATTGCAATTTTAACTACAAATTTAATATCTGGTGAAAATTTTCATTTTCATTGTGTAAACCTAAAATCGCACTAGCGTACGTTATCCGATTCTGATGATCTTGTGGTTTAATTTCTTGAGCACTTTGAATTTTGTACGGGTAAAGATTGATATCCTCTTAAAATTCGATGCAAGGAACTTCTTGAAGTGTTTAATTCCTGGCTGCGTCGTCGGACTGATGTGGATTTTCCTTAACGCTTTCACGAGCCATCGCAACCAGAGTTGGACTTCGGCTTGTCCGAGGACGCCCAGTCCGTAGTTCGTCTCCCTGACCCTTTCCCATACGAAATTTAGCGACGTGCCGTCGAATAGCTGGATCAGAAGGAGCAGAACATGTGTTGACTTTTAATCGAAAAGCTCTTTCAGCGGCAACGATGGAAGAGTTGTTTGTCCAATAAAGTTTCACAATAGCCACTCTTTGCACTGTCCAGGATTCCATTTTCATTAATTGCAGCAAGGGTACTTTAATTGAAAAAGAAATAAATTAATCAAAAAATAAAAAAGGTTATAGCCAAATAAAAACCCTTCCAAGACTTCTGAGACAACCTTATTATTATCGGTATTAATGATAATTTCTAAACTCATCGTTTTTCAACGAATCGTGATGAACCTTGTCAGGAATGATCAGAAAGAAATTTTCTTTTGAATGGTTGTTATTTCGGCCAAATTCCTTAATATATCATGTCAGGGCATCCCATCAAAGGGCGAAAGCATTCGCCAAAAAAAAAAAAAAAAAAAAAAAAAAAAAAACTTGCAATGTTTTGCAAACAAATTTTATTTATGTTCCTCTACTTTCAGAAGAAAATATGTATGTCATTAGCTATGACAGTTTATGACTACTTTTTGAAGGGAACCCCAGACACAACCTATTTCCTGTATTCATTGCTCGTAGACAATATCTATTTTAACTACAGTATATAGACGAGGGTTATTTTCGAAAGGTCTTATAGAGCCTTACAATCTTTACACGTTTGAAAGTGAATTTCAAGTGAATAATCTTTAAAAAATGTCAAAAAGAGGAAACAAAAATCAACACTAACAAAAACAATAACAGGCATCCCCCACTCCCTCATCTCTAGGAGTCTTTATGAGGGAACAGATCTGTCCACATCAACCGCTGCTTCCCCCGCATCCGGAGAGATCTCCCTCCGTGAACGGATCGAGGAATTGAAAGCGAATAAAAGGCGGGGGTGCCAGGTGTTTACCGGTGATAATAAACAATTAGCTTTATATATGGAATCGTCCCTATCTTTTATCCTAAACTGTTTGACAAAAAAGGATGAAAGAATACACAAATTAGACGAAGAAAACAAAGAAGTAAAACAGTATATAAACGCTCTTAATGGAACAGTATCCACAATGGAATATCAACTACAAAACAAAAAAAAATTAGAAAATGAGAGGTTAAACAGCAACCTCACAAAGACTTATATTTTATCGGTGAACCTGGAGTTCCTCAAAGCTCCCCAAATGAAAACTCCACTGAAATTGTTAGAAACGCCATCAAAGACAAACTCCGTATAAACATTCCTGAAATTGTTATTAAGGAAGCACACCGAGTTTCAAAAAATAATAATGACTGACAAAAGAATCATAAAATTCAAATTGAGTGACTGGCTGTGCAAATCAGAAATAAGAAAGGGTTATAAATATCAAACCTAATCACTCTGTGAATACAGAAAAGAAATTTCTTATAAACTATTAAAACTCAAAAAGGAAAAAGTTCTTTATTCCTGTTATGTACGGGATGGCATAATATATGCCCGTAAGACGCAGGAAAGACAAGGAATAGCGATTCATACTCAAAATAACTTCAACTTCCGGCATCATCTACAAATAGAATTGCCTTCAGCATAACGAATGTGTTAAGTAAACCTGTCACTACATAACTTATCATTATGTATCATTACTCATATATATATATTATATATATATATATATATATATATATATAATATAATAATAATAATAATAATAATTAAAAAATCATAAATTTATGTCTTGAAATTTTATAATTATAATAATCCTTATAGATCTTATAATTCTGGTATTCTCACAGTCCTTCAAATTCTGTAATTGTTAAATTTAAGATTTTAAAATGATATAATTTTTAATTTTTAATTTAATTTGAAATTTTTATATCGGATGGCCCCAAGAAAACGTCCCAAGATTTAAAGTGCAATAACTTCGAAAATATTCAGAATTCTACATGCAATACTTTTTCGAAAATGAAGGAAACAATAAGGCACACTCAAATAAACAAATATCCTGATAAAAAAAATTTATTATTCACATCTTATTTATTGACAGAGATGGTCAATATGCCAGCCGTCTTGCTCACAAACAGATCTTAACCTTTTCTTCCACGACAGGATACATTTTCTGATTTCAGTTAAAATTATTTTGTCCCAACAATTAAGTATCTTTTCTTTTAATTACAACTCAGTAATTTTTTCTATCTGACCTTCATAAACCTTTTCTGCGAGAGAGTTCCATATGCAATAGCCCATTGGATTGCAGTCCGGTGACTGAGGTGGCTAGTCATTTTTCCTAATGAAATTGGCCACATTCTGTTGGAGATAGTCCTGGGTGTAACTTGCTCGTATGAGCGGTAGCTCTATTTTGCTGGAATATGAAATCATTATCAGGATACAGACGCCGACAATCTGGCAAAAGATTTTGTTCCAAAAGATTAACATAAGTTTCGGAGTTCACTTTTTTTTTTTTTATTTTCATCAATGGAATAAATATTAGTCTTTCCGTTCCATAATACACCAGCTAAAACCATGATTTTTTTTAAAACCGAAATGTCTGGTGGTAAAGCCTCGACCGTAAACAACATCGTTTTGGTGGTTTCGCGCAATTTCAACAGTCAAATCCTTTACATCTGTGAAAACAATTCTTTTTAACATCACGCGTTCAAAATTTGTCTAGCAACTTTCTACAGCGAGTTTTCCTTTTTTGCCTCATTGCTGTCACGTCTTGAGACGGATTCTTTTATATGCCCTAAGTTCTAGAGCTCTCTGCTTTCTTTGAACAGAATTGCGACTACTCTCCAAATTTCTTGCAATTTTTCGCTGAGATAAGTGTGAGTCTGGTCGATCTTCTTGAGACAAACTAACAGTTTGGACATAGTCAATATTTTCATGTGTGGAAACACTTTTAGGTCTGCCACTTCCAGATTTCCTTTCATTTGCCCCAGTTTCTTTAAGTTTCCTTGTTAATCTATTCACCAATCTCTTATTCCAATTTGTTCCAGGAAATTCCTTCCTTCCTTCCTTGTCCCAGTCCATATTTTCTCTATAAAACATCTTTCACTTATCGCCTTGTCACTTTTGCTTAAAACCATAATTAGAAGGGCTAAAAACTATTCAAGATTAACACTAGCCTAAGCACACCATTTGACAATTCTGCAGAAACTAGCTTAGCTTAGCCTAGCTCCTCCCCAACTTTCGCGATAAAAATAGCTGCCAACTACTACTACGTACAGGGCTATTTAAAATGATTCATCCGATTTCAACTGAGAATACTTCCGTACCTATCAACCGTGCATCAACTGGGCATACACCACATGAAAGAGGAAATCTCCGAATTTTACAAGATCACCGCGAGAGGGCTCCAAAGTCACGCCGTAGCCTAGCCTAGCAACAAACAGTCAGTGTGAAAATGGCGTCCGCACAGCAGAAGGCGTTTTGTGTGTTGCAGTTTTCGAGCTGTAAATCGGTCGCCGGATCTTACACCGTGCGACTTCTTCCTTTGGGGGTACGTTAAGGATACTGTGTACGTGCCACCGTTGCCCACATCTTTGGATGAGCTCCGAACTCGCATTGTTACTGCCGTAGAGTCAGTGACAACGGACATGCTGGAGCGAGTATGGGAGGAATTCGACTATCGTGTCGACGTTGCTCGTGTAACTAGGGGAAGTCACATAGAGCATTTATGAGGTGAGAAACAAAATTTGGACAGTTTTTCTTTTGGTTGATGTATCACAAATCACACTGTATTTGTAACATTAAAAAATATTCTCATTTGAAATCAGGTGAATAAGTTTTAATAGCCCTGTATATAAATATTTTGTTTCATGATATTTGTTTACTTAAGTGTTCGTCATTGTTTCCTTCATTTTCGAAAACGTATTGCATGTACAATTCTGAAAATTTTATGGCAGCTTGCCAATAGACTGAATTTATAGAGATTTCAAATTTGTGATTATACAGTGTAAATATTTTGGAAGTTATTGCACTTTAAATCTCGGGATTTTCGAAATTAAAATTTTACAATCCTTATTATCTTATAATTTTGCTAATCTCATAGTCCTTCAAATTCTAGAATCGTTACTTTTAAGATTTGATAATGACATAAATTTTAATCTTTAATTTAATTTTTAACTTTAAGTTTTAATAATTATATAATCTTTTAACTTTCAATTTTAGTTAATACGCCTAGGAAAAAATCAACACGCGCGACCCTCGATTGTTTATTGTTTGTCTCACGTGTACCTTCCCGTGCCTGACGCATGGGAAAGAATTGGGTGACCTCCATCAAAACTATGCTCTGGGCCTCTGGCTCAAACCTTGAGAACCTTGCTCGCTCAAGCGTCTCACGCAGACTTTCTTGTGCTTCTGACGCATCATATCATGTGACTCTCCCGTATATAAGGAGAAACCCGAAGCTTGGAAAAAGATTCAGAACGGACGAGGTTAAGGCTTAGGAGGGATCTCCGGACTGAAGAGGGAAATTCAGTTCGTTAGGAATTTCGGGCTTGGAGCTCGACTGTAGGTTAGGCAGTAAGCTCAAGCAATATTTAACGTATATTTGATTATCTTAGAACTAAGATTAAACTATTACTGTACTCAGTGACATTTAAAGAAACATTCCTATTATTAACTTTTTGTGAAGATAAATTCGATTCTTTATAATTAATTGAAAATTAACTTGATTACAAATTAATAGAATAACTACCGACGTGTTTCTTTGGCAACCGAAGAATCATCTACAAAATAACTCTTAAACGAAAGAATTCGGCGTGCTCTGTGGTCATGGCTGGACAAGACATTGAGACGGTCCTTCCGATCCAGGAGTATATTATCATACCCTCTTGGAGAATTCAGTCATACATTAACACCGATGGTTGTATATAATATATATATATATATATATATATATATGTTAAACACAGACCGTGCATGGAACAAGGAACTCTTCTGGGAAAATTAAATCCACTATAGTCCGAATAAGTAATGGTAAATGACAAATACCATAGTTTTTTTCCTTTTTCATGATTTTAGCCCGACGTGGGCAACGGGTCTCTCGCAAAGAGATCCCATAAATATAGCTTCCCTCACCAGCTATCTGCAAAGCAGACAGGATCCAGCTTTGGGACGTGGATCTAGGGTTTAAAGCAAGCCTAGATCCCTACACTCAGAACCTCTATATAAGTAAAAGACTCGTTGCATTCACGTCGTGTTGAATAAATCAAAGAAAAAGGGGGTAACTATTGTATTTTTAGCCAAAAAAACCAAAACTTAAACCTCAACCGGGACATTGAGCGTCCACTTTTCAAGGCACGAAACACGTCCGTTTAGTATACACAAACTCAGAATGGTTCCCTGAGAACATTATATGTTAAACACAGACCGTGCATGGAACAAGGAACTCTTCTGGGAAAATTAAATCCACTATAGTCCGAATAAGTAATGGTAAATGACAAATACCATAGTTTTTTTCCTTTTTCATGATTTTAGCCCGACGTGGGCAACGGGTCTCTCGCAAAGAGATCCCATAAATATAGCTTCCCTCACCAGCTATCTGCAAAGCAGACAGGATCCAGCTTTGGGACGTGGATCTAGGGTTTAAAGCAAGCCTAGATCCCTACACTCAGAACCTCTATATAAGTAAAAGACTCGTTGCATTCACGTCGTGTTGAATAAATCAAAGAAAAAGGGGGTAACTATTTACCATTACTTATTCGGACTATAGTGGATTTAATTTTCCCAGAAGAGTTCCTTGTTCCATGCACGGTCTGTGTTTAACATATAATGTTCTCAGGGAACCATTCTGAGTTTGTGTATACTAAACGGACGTGTTTCGTGCCTTGAAAAGTGGACGCTCAATGTCCCGGTTGAGGTTTAAGTTTTTTTTTTGGCTAAAAATACAATAGTTACCCCCTTTTTCTTTGATTTATTCAACACGACGTGAATGCAACGAGTCTTTTACTTATATAGAGGTTCTGAGTGTAGGGATCTAGGCTTGCTTTAAACCCTAGATCCACGTCCCAAAGCTGGATCCTGTCTGCTTTGCAGATAGCTGGTGAGGGAAGCTATATTTATGGGATCTCTTTGCGAGAGACCCGTTGCCCACGTCGGGCTAAACATGAAAAAGGAAAAAAACTATGGTATTTGTCATTTACCATTACTTATTCGGACTATAGTGGATTTAATTTTCCCAGAAGAGTTCCTTGTTCCATGCACGGTCTGTGTTTAACATATAATGTTCTCAGGGAACCATTCTGAGTTTGTGTATATATATATATATATATATATATATATATATATACACACGAGGTCTGATCAAAAAGTTCCGGGACGGATGTATTTATTGCAAAACTAAAGGTCACACACGTAATCAAATTTGTCTCCTTCAAAGTAGTTTCCTGATTGTTGTAAACAGTGATTCCAGCGGTCCAGCCATTTAGTGAAGCACCTGCTATACTCTTCTTTCGGAATGTTCTTCAATTCTCGTGTTGTATTTTGTTCAATCTCTGGTACTTCCTGAAATCTTTTTCCCTTGAGGATGTTTTTCAGCTTAGGGAACAGGAAAAAGTCAGTTTGCCAAATCCGGCGAATACAGTAGTTGTGGAACCAGTTCAATGTTGTGCTTCGTTAAGAGTTCCCTTATGGAGAGTGCTGTCTGAGAAGGTGCATTGTCGTGATGCAACATCCACGAATCCGACGCCCATTTTGCCAGACATTTTGCACTCTCCATAAGAAAATTCTCCCCCGAGAAAAGAAATGGAGAAGGAATTACATGTAAATATTATGTAAAAGGTAACTACAGATATAAGGGAGGACAATATATATATGAACACCCTCCTATTTTTTTTATGCAGGAAGGAGGGGCCAAGGACGAATGCCCGTAAAAGCGCCCCTCCCCAAAGAAGAGAGCCAAAATCAAGGTCCAGGGTTTTCGAGATGCCTAGACACTCTGCGTTTGAAAAACTGGAGGTCATAGATAGGGGGAAAGATGGATTGAAAAAGATTGTTCGAGATCACCGGTTGAATAAATGAAAGATTGAAAATACCGATTAACGCTTGCGTTAGAGAGTTAAACAAAAAAGGAATGAGAAAGTGTAGAAAGTCTGGTGCAGCGTAATCTCCTTAATAGAGGCGGCATGCAGTTAGAGTTCAGAAAAGCAGTGTCCGTTATAATGGCGATAATGAAGAGAGACAGGCAACATTACGGCGAAGAGAAGAGAGAGGGATTGAAGACAGTCAGTAAGAGGCGGGGAATTGATGAGACGAAAAGCCTTTGATTCCACCTGGTCAAGTACGGCTGTGCATCTTCCTAATGCTCTAGCGGAGTTTGAGCGTCGAATACGCATTGTAGCGACATATGAATGTCAGTAGTATAGCCGCAAAAGGGTAGAGTGCAGGAATGTCGCAATTTATTACGTAATGTGCAATGTTGCAAAGAGGGTTGGGGTGTTGCAAATGGGGTTGGGGTGTTGCAAAGGGGGTGGGGTGTTGCAAAAAATCCTGCAAAGGGGGTGTGGGGATGCTGCAGGTGCAACAAGGGGTCATGAAACTTGGAGGCGGCGTTATCCCCCAAGAGAAAGGAGAGAAAGGAGAGAAAGGAGGAGAGGTGTTCACCTGGCCGGAGCCAAGTGCATATTAAGACTTCAGCCGAGTAGGCGTTGTCTTATAGACTCCTAATCAGCCAGTTGGCATAGAAGGCATAAATGGCTTGAGTTGCCAGATAGCGCCATGTATTCAATAGAAGGCTGAGTTGCCAGTTTGTGCTATATATTTAATTAATTAATTCTAATCGAAGACTGAGTTGCCAGATACCAACTTTTAACATTATTATGGAGAGTTGCCAGATACCACTGTATACATTATTATAGACTCCTAATCAGCCAGTTGTCTTAGAAGGCGTAAATGGCTTGAGTTGCCAGATACCACTTTTTAGCATTATTATGGAGTTGCCAGATACCATTGTATACATTATTATAGACTCCTAATCAGCCAGTTGGCTTAGAAGGCGTAAATGGCTTGAGTTGCCAGATACCACTTTTTAGCATTATTATGGAGAGCTGCCAGATACCATTGTATACATTATTATAGACTCCTAATCAGCCAGTTGGCTTAGAAGGCGTAAATGGCTTGAGTTGCCAGATACCACTTTTGCATTATATGAGGCTGCCAGATACCATGTATATTATTATATAATCTAATAAGTTGGCTTAATCGTAAAGCTGAGTTGCCAGATACCACTTTTTAACATTATTATGGAGAGTTGCCAGATACCATTGTATACATTATTATAGACTCCTAATCAGCCAGTTGGCTATGAAGGCGTAAATGGGTTGAGTTGCCAGATACCACTTTTTAGCATTATTATGGAGAGCTGCCAGATACCATTGTATACATTATTATAGACTCCTAACCAGCCAGTTGGCTTAGAAGGCGTAAATGGCTTGAGTTGCCAGATACCACTTTTTAACATTATTATGGAGAGTTGCTAGATTGTACCATTTATTTTCTTAAGTTGGTTTAGAATTCCGCTAGTAGGTTTAGAAGGCGTAACATGATATAATTAACCAAAAGAATTAAGTAAAACAACATTGCATCATTCTCTTTATTATAAACATATAGATAATAAATATACATTTCAATAATAATAGAAATGACGAATATGCATATAATCCGTCAATATAACAGTACAGGAGAAATATACACACACACACAATTATGGATATATATAGAAAATAAATATACATTTGAATGATCAATAATAATAGAAATGAGGAATATGCATATAATCAAAAAAAATATACACACACACACACAATTATGGAGATATATAAAAATAAATATACATTTGAATGTCAATAATAATAGAAATGAGGAATATGCATATAATCCTTCAATATAACAGTACAGGAGAAATATCACACAAATATGTTAAATATATAAATACATTTCACTTTTTTTTTCAAAATACTAAACTCGCACTTAATCGAGTTTACAATTACATCATTATTGCTCTGCATTACGCAGTATATGCGGTTTAATAATATTTCACCGCTTAAAGTATAGGGAAACCTGTATTCGATATGAAGGGCTTTCATATCGTTCAGTACTATTTTTGTTCCCACTTTACAACCGGTTGGTAAGTCATCTTTAAATACGTCTAGAATACAATCAAAAGCACGCACAAAGAGTTCATCGTTAGCTACATTATTAAACACAAGTTTATAAACACGCTTTTCCAATCGAGGGTTTATTTCTACCGACCGAGCTTTTCAATCGTGAACTCATCTTCACTCAACATAGCGGCAATTGAAATAATCTTCTAAATCGTTACGACAACTGCGCGTTATATAAAGAAATAGTTCTTCAGGGTGAACGGTGTAGGTGAGCTCAGCCTTGTACCGATCAATTGCTTTGTACCAAAGTTCATGGTATTTCAAAGAGTCTAAACTTTTTAAATAAACGTCCAGCTCTAGACCATTCTCACCTTGTTCAGCCCTACACTCGGTAAACCCATCGAGCAGAGCGGTGTATGCGTATTCAAGTACTGTATCAAAATAAAGCATATCCGTAACACGCGCGTCTAATATAGGTTTCAGCTTGCGGAATCCGACGATTTCAAACATTCTGTCGAGGATGAAACGGTTTCGCGTAGGAACAAGAGCGTTATTATCAGAAGCATTCTTCCACATCAGCCGTATATCAATGCATGGCCGATCGTTATTTATACACAACGTACATACAACGGCGTATGAGGGTGCGTCACTAATCTGCTCTCTTCTTGTACCTACGTTAGCAGGTATTTTATAACGATCTTCACTCCACTTCTCAACTATCACGAAGATTCTATTCATCTCCTCGACACTTAAATAAACCCGTTTGTTTGTTTGTCTACATTCCGTTTCCAGTACATAGCTAACGGTACCGGATTTACGCCTGAACACGCGCAACGATTTCGTCACGGACACATCGTACGAGGCGTTGAGAATGCTGCTCAAAGGAAGTTCCATCGTATTCGAGGAGCGCACGTCCACTCGGTTCAAGCTCTGAGATAACTATGAGCCGTGTGAGGCACGCAGGTAGGCAGGAACGGTTCGATGGGCGGCTGACTCGATGATACGTGAATGGGTTGTTCGAACTCGTATGATCCGCGAGTCGCACCATAATCGAATTGTTGTACATATTGGGTAGGTGTTTTTCCGCTACAAGAATTAATTTCGGTTTTATCACTACCAGACTACGCACCAGACAGTTTCCCTCAGGATAATTTTCACGAACTAGGCACATTTTATAATGTTTTACTAAACATCTTCACACTCCGGCGCACTATTTGAGAGGAACATATGCTCATATTTTTCCTTTCTGCCCATCAAACGATACTCGTCTCTAAAGTCTGTTAAAAACTCACGCAGGGCACTAGCCACAACCTCACTACGAACCTCATCATGATATACATTAATATAGTGATAAAAATACTTAAGATTGTCCATGATCACGAGATTCACATTTTCAGTCGTAGGGTATGAGTAATCGACATGGTGTAACATGACGTAATACCGCTTGTCACACCACCCATCCACAAGACTCATTATCCATACCTGCTGCTTCTCTTCTGCACGCGTTGTTTCTTTTACTTCACGGTATATGTGAGACTTTATAAAGTTTAGCTCTACAGCATACTTCAGCACATCGTCTGTGCAACGAAAGCCTTCAACGGTCTCACCAGAACATCCGTAGAGTATTTGTACATCTTGCAACTTCGCACAATCCAATGTGGTTTTAAAAGAGGCATAGGAGGGGGGAATAGGAAGTTTTTCGGTATCCACCACATCCTCACACTTTGCTGAATACCATTTCATAAACGTTGTACAAGCAATATTAAAGGTAGCCATTTGAATACACGTCTGATCTCCTTTTTTTCTTCTACGCTGGCGAATACACGTCTGATCTCAAGGGCTTACTGCAGTCGACTGACCACGCAGGGAATCCCAGATAGTAGCATGACTCACGTTGCTGATCTTACAGTGGGCGGAGCTTAGAACTTTCACCTGCGACACACACACACACACACACACACACAAAGGAGAAAGTGAAACGCTAATTGAAACATGATTTATTTAATAAACGAGATATTCAAGTATATATATTTACAAATACGATTTAATAAACGAGATATTCAAGTTATATATATATTTACAAATACGTAATAAATAAGTTAACAATAGATACATCAAAGATTATATACAAGACAAATACGTGTCATAAGTAAGTTAACAATAGGCGCATCAAAGTTATGGTATCCAAAGGGTACGGTATCATAGGTACCAGGTAACTGGTAACGTTTCCTATAGGTGTTACGGCACACCTTCGTACCCCTAAGTTCCTTCACGCCCCCCAGCTTCTGCGCCCGAAAATTGTGGGTGCCTACAATTAGTTGGGGAGGTCGTTCGCCCTCATCATCGTCCAAACACACTAGATCCTTCAACGATTCAAAGTTAACAACCCGCCGATTCGCATGGTTGAGCGTAATACCCTTTGCCTTCACGATATATTTCATATCCTCCCCCACCCTGACCCGTACCCCATAAGTTTTAGGTCCTGTTGAGACAAAAGAGTCGGCGTATGCGTTGTCCCCATACTCATCCTTGATCTCATCAGTGAGCTCGCCGAGGAACTCCCCAATAGCGGGCATGTATTCACCCTCCCTCTCTGTGAATATCACGCTATCTGTATCGGCATACAATACTCTCCGCCCAAGAGAATGCAATAGACCCCAAAGTTTTATACGGGCGTAGGCTGTTGTGAAGCTGGCCACAGGTATGTTTGTAACCCTTGAGGTATCTGTGGCCAATTCAGTGTTGTTGTACTTTATTATGTAAGTATTACCTACATTCACGATCTCCATGACCTCTTTATCGGGAGCATTGGCATAATCCCAGACATCACTATAACTTTGTGCCAAATGAATGTTCCCTTTGCCGGTATTCTGTGCAAATTTTCCCCATAGACTGTTTAGACACAACTTTGCACTAAAGCGCTTGCCAGGATTCTTTGCAATTTGGGCACGATCAAGTTGTATACCTTCGCGGTCGCGGTAACGTTGAATATAGGCAGACTTTTCATCTTCGGTATCAACTCCTCGCGGATACCCTGATGCCTCAACCTTATCCTTCAAAAATGCGTTTATATATGGTGTGAAAAGGTTGGGTAGCTTCTGAAACCTCCACACCTCATGTATCTTCAGTATTCTAACCATGGCGTACGGCTAGGGCCAGCTCAGGACTTGTATATACGCCTCTGATCTTACGCTGGTGGGGTATATGGTTACAATCGCCGTTATCTCTTCCGCGCACTTCACGCACAGGGGAAACATGAGCTTGTGGTCGATAACGACAGGTAAGATTGGCATCCATAAATTGCGTGGGGGGAGTACGTCTACGAAAGAGAGCCCAAAGTAACGATCATTCAAATTTCTTGAAAATTCATTGATGGAGGGCAGGTTAGGTCCCACCAGTTTCTCAGGAGCGCCCACGGGGTACGGATTGTTCTTCATCACGTATGGGTATAAAGAACAGAAATCGTAGTAATGGAGCTTCACGCCCTCCGTAGGTGGAAAGTATAGTCTGAATGGATTTGTACGTCCTCCAAACAAGCTATCACCACATTTGAGAGGATCCAGCACCATTGAACGCTTGATCGTGTTTATTTCCTCACGGTACACCTCGTCTGTCTCCATCCGTGCATCATATTCATGCTCCCACAAGACTTTGTGAGTGAACTGTGATCCTATAAGTTGATCGCGGGTGCGGGTCCATGCAAGACAGTCGGCAGGAGATCTACCGTGGATATCTCCGGCGATTCCGCACTCAGGACGGGGGCATCCATGCCACCAGCATCCGTTAAAGGAGTACACAGTCTTCACACCAGTGACACGGTTTTCACTTAACCCATCAACCCAAAAAACACGTCCATTAATCTTAATGGGTACTTCACCCGTGTTGCGGGCGTGCTTTATGTATACACCTGTCTGTTGCTGTAGGTGTATGAGCCAGTAAATAGCCTTGTGACCGTAACTGCGGGGTTGTTTCGGTGAATAATGGCTAAGGTGCTTTAGGCATGAAGTTATTCTTGAACACCGTAAAACATAATGACGCGATGGTGGTTGCGACTTGCAGCGGATCGCATTTGAAACGGCCTATGTACATCCTTCTAAAGGCCTGTGATGTGTGTAGACGCATATTCTTCAATAATAACTGCTTTGAGCTCCATAAATCAACTGGCACGTGCAGGAAAATGAGAATCTGTGAATGTGGTATGTTTCACACAATGGATAATTGGGGAAAATTTAAGCACAAGTGTGACGAAATTCACTCTCCTACATGCCAGGTGGAGTATAAGGCGGATGGAGTAAAGCCTGTATGTTATATGAAAGATGCTAAGCCTAAAAATAACCCTTGTTTAACTGTATACTACGATATAGAAACATATACGAACGCTGAAACCAAAGAGGTAATTCCACATTTACTTGTGAGCCAGACCATCTGTGATGAGTGTATGGGGATCGAATGTGACGAGTGCCCCAAATGCGGTAAACGGACAAACGTTTTTAAAACGAATGTCCACGATAGTCGTCAGGGCCGTAACTAGGGTTTAGAAATTAGTGAGGTCCAGATTTTTTTCGAGCGCGGCGGGACGAGCAAAATTCAGACCAAAATGACATCTACAAACACAACCCAAGCTATACACTAAATACAAAACCCTTGTCTATAATAAAAGCCCTCTAATGTTTAATACACGCTCGACGCTCCCTCTTTTCAAAAGAAAAGCGGTAATATGCGTTTCATACACGGAGAACGGTTCAGTCTCTTTTTTTTTTTTTAGGAAATAATTACCGAGGTCCGGACCTCGGTGACCTCATAGGTAGTTACGGCCATGATAGTCGTGTGAAACTGTTTGTATCCTATATTGTCAAGTTAGCCGACAATTTCAAAAAAATGTATATTCTCGCCCATAACGGGGCAAAGTTTGACACGCAGTTCCTTTATAAGGAGTTGCTTGAACACGAATCCTCTGAGATATTTACAGGTGATCCATTGAAAAGAGGCAACAAATTAACACAGATGCAAATAAGAGGCAATGTACAATTTAAAGACACTATTATTCACACCTTTTAAATTAGCAAAGCTACCCAAGGTGATGGGGGTAGCAGCTGAAGTTTCCAAAGGATACTTCCCTTACACTTTCCTCACCAGCGAGACTTTAAACTACGTAGGCCCACCACCACCCAAACATTATTTTAACTATGACTGTATGAGTGTAGATGAACGTGAAGACTTTGATCGATACTACAACAGTTTTAATGAAAGTAACCCTTATAATGTAGCTGATGAATGTGAGCGTTATTGCGTGAATGATGTGCGCGTGCTTAGAGTATGTTTCCAGGCCTTTAAAAGGATGTACATAGGCCGTTTCAAATGCGATCCGCTGCAAGTCGCAACCACCATCGCGTCATTATGTTTTACGGTGTTCAAGAATAACTTCATGCCTGAAGCCACCTTAGCCATTATTCACCGAAACAAACCCCGCAGTTACGGTCACAAGGCTATTTACTGGCTCATACACCTACAGCAACAGACAGGTGTATACATAAAGCACGCCCGCAACACGGGTGAAGTACCCATTAAGATTAATGGACGTGTTTTTTGGGTTGATGGGTTAAGTGAAAACCGTGTCACTGGTGTGAAGACTGTGTACTCCTTTAACGAATGCTGGTGGCATGGATGCCCCCGTCCTGAGTGCGGAATCGCCGGAGATATCTACGGTAGATCTCCTGCTGACTGTCTTGCATGGACCCGCACCCGCGATCAACTTATAGGATCACAGTTCACTCACAAAGTCTTGTGGGAGCATGAATATGATGCACGGATGGAGACAGACGAAGTGTACCGTGAGGAAATAAACACGATCAAGCGTTCAATGGTGCTGGATCCTCTCAAATGTGGTGATAGCTTGTTTGGAGGACGTACAAATCCATTCAGACTATACTTTCCACCTACGGAGGGCGTGAAGCTTCATTACTACGATTTCTGTTCTTTATACCCATACCTGATGAAGAACAATCCGTTACCCGTGGGCGCTCCTGAGAAACTGGTGGGACCTAACCTGCCCTCCATCAATGAATTTTCAAGAAATTTGAATGATCGTTACTTTGGGCTCTCTTTCGTAGACGCACTCCCCCCACGCAATTTATGGATGCCAATCTTACCTGTCGTTATCGACCACAAGCTCATGTTTCCCCTGTGGGTGAAGTGCGCGGAAGAGAATAACGGCGATTGTAACCATATACCCCACCAGCGTAAGATCAGAGGCGTATATACAAGTCCTGAGCTGGCCCTAGCCGTACGCCATGGGTATAGAATACTGAAGATACATGAGGTGTGGAGGTTTCAGAAGCTACCCAACCTTTTCACACCATATATAAACGCATTTTTGAAGGATAAGGTTGAGGCATCAGGGTATCCGCGAGGAGTTGATACCGAAGATGAAAAGTCTGCCTATATTCAACGTTACCGCGACCGCGAAGGTATACAACTTGATCGTGCCCAAATTGAAAAGAATCCTGGCAAGCGCTTTAGTGCATAGTTGTCTAAACAGTCTATGGGGAAAATTTGCACAGAATACCGGCAAAGGGAACATTCATTTGGCATAAAGTTATAGTGATGTCTGGGATTATGCCAATGATCCCGATAAAGAGGTCATGGAGATCGTGAATGTAGGTAATACTTACATAATAAAGTACAACACTGAATTGGCCACAGATACCTCAAGGGTTACAAACATACCTGTGGCCAGCTTCACAACAGCCTACTCCCGTATAAAACTTTGGGGTCTATTGCATTCTCTTGGGCGGAGAGTATTGTATGCCGATACAGATAGCGTGATATTCACAGAGAGGGAGGGTGAATACATGTCCGCTATTGGGGAGTTCCTCGGCGAGCTCACTGATGAGATCAAGGATGAGTATGGGGACAACGCATACGCCGACTCTTTTGTCTCAACAGGACCTAAAACTTATGGGGTACGGTCAGGGTGGGGGAGTATATGAAATATATCGTGAAGGCAAAGGGTATTACGCTCAACCATGCGAATCGCCGGGTTGTTAACTTTGAATCGTTGAAGGATCTAGTGTGTTTGGACGATGATGAGGGCGAACGACCTCCGTAACTAATTGTAGGCATCCACAATTTTCGGGCACAGAAGCTGGGGGGCGTGAAGGAACTTAGGGGTACGAAGGTGTGCCGTAACACCTATAGGAAACGTTAGCAGTTACCTGGTACCTATGGTACCGTACCCTTTGGATACCATAACTTTTGATGCGCCTATTGTTAACTTATGACACGTATTTGTCTTGTATATATTCTTTGATGTATCTATTGTTAACTTATTTATTACACGTATTTCTAAATATATATATATAACTTGAATATCTCGTTTATTAAATCGTATTTGTAAATATATATAACTTGAATATCTCGTTTATTAAATAAATCATGTTTCAATTAGCGTTTTACTTTCTCCTTTGTGTGTGTGTGTGTGTGTGTGTGTGTGTGCGCGCAGGTGAAAGTTCTAAGCTCCGCCCACTGTAAGATCAGCAACGTGAGTCATGCTACTATCTGGGATTCCCTGCGTGGTCAGTCGACTGCAGTAAGCCCTTGAGATCAGACGTGTATTCGCCAGCGTAGAAGAAAAAAAGGAGATGTAGCAGTATGGATAATGAGTCTTGTGGATGGGTGGTGTGACAAGCGGTATTACGTCATGTTACACCATGTCGATTACTCATACCCTACGACTGAAAATGTGAATCTCGTGATCATGGACAATCTTAAGTATTTTTATTACTATATTAATGTATATCATGATGAGGTTTGTAGTGAGGTTGTGGCTAGTGCCCTGCGTGAGTTTTTAACAGACTTTAGAGACGAGTATCGTTTGATGGGCAGAAAGGAAAAATATGAGCATATGTTCCTCTCAAATAGTGCGCCGGAGTGTTAAGATGTTTAGTAAAACATTATAAAATGTGCCTAGTTCGTAAAAATTATCCTGAGGGAAACTGTCTGGTGCGTAGTCTGGTAGTGATAAAACCGAAATTAATTCTTGTAGCGGAAAAACACCTACCCAATATGTACAACAATTCGATTATGGTGCGACTCGCGGCTCATACGAGTTCGAACAACCCCATTCACGTATCATCGAGTCAGCCGCCCATCGAACCGTTCCTGCCTACCTGCGTGCCTCACACGGCTCATAGTTATCTCAGAGCTTGAACCGAGTGGACGTGCGCTCCTCGAATACGATGGAACTTCCTTTGAGCAGCATTCTCAACGCCTCGTACGATGTGTCCATGACGAAATCGTTGCGCGTGTTCAGGCGTAAATCCGGTACCGTTAGCTATGTACTGGAAACGGAATGTAGACAAACAAAAACGGTTTTATTTAAGTGTCGAGGAGATGAATAGAATCTTCGTGATAGTTGAGAAGTGGAGTGAAGATCGTTATAAAATACCTGCTAACGTAGGTACAAGAAGAGAGCAGATTAGTGACGCACCCTCATACGCCGTTGTATGTACGTTGTGTATAAATAACGATCGGCCGTGCATTGATATACGGCTGATGTGGAAGAATGCTTCTGATAATAACGCTCTTGTTCCTACGCGAAACCGTTTCATCCTCGACAGAATGTTTGAAATCGTCGGATTCCGCAAGCTGAAACCTATATTAGACGCGCGTGTTACGGATATGCTTTATTTTGATACAGTACTTGAATACGCATACACCGCTTTGCTCGATGGGTTTACCGAGTGTAGGGCTGAACAAGGTGAGAATGGTCCAGAGCTGGACGTTTATTTAAAAAGTTTAGACTCTTTGAAATACCATGAACTTTGGTACAAAGCAACTGACTGGTACAAGGCTGAGCTCACCTACACCGTTCACCCTGAAGAACTATTTCTTTATATAACGCGCAGTTCTCGTAACGATTTAGAAGATTATTTCAATTGCCGCTATGTTGAGTGAAGACGAGTTCACGATTGAAAAGATCGGGTCGGTAGAAATAAACCCTCGATTGGAAAAGCGTGTTTATAAACTTGTGTTTAATAATGTAGCTAACGATGAACTCTTTGTGCGTGCTTTTGATTGTATTCTAGACGTATTTAAAGGTGACTTACCAACCGGTTGTAAAGTGGGAACAAAAATAGTACTGAACGATATGAAAGCCCTTCATATCGAATACAGGTTTCCCTATGCTTTAAGCGGTGAAATATTATTAAACCGCATATACTGCGTAATGCAGAGCAATAATGATGTAATTGTAAACTTGATTAAGTGCAAGTTTAATATTTTGAAAAAAAAAGTGAAATGTATTTATATATTTAACATATTTGTGTGATATTCTCCTGTACTGTTATATTGAAGGATTATATGCATATTCCTCATTTCTATTATTATTGACCATTCAAATGTATATTTATTTCTATATATCTCCATAATTGTGTGTGTGTGTGTGTGTGTGTGTGTGTGTGTGTGTGTATATATTTTTTGATTATATGCATATTCCTCATTTCTATTATTATTGATCATTCAAATGTATATTTATTTTCTATATATCTCCATAATTGTGTATGTATATATTTCTCCTGTACTGTTATATTGACGGATTATATGCATATTCCTCATTTCTATTATTATTGAAATGTATATTTATTTTCTATATATTTATAAAAGAGAATGATGCAGCTTAGGGAATTCGTACACAAACAAAACATTCACATAGCACTTATACAAGAAACAAAACTAAAACGCACACACAAAACACCCACCATCCCCGACTTCACGGCGATCCGTCAAGATCGTACTGGGGGTAACGGGGGTGGACTCATCACTTACATACGTAAAAGCATTAGCTACACTGATGCTACCCAAAACATTACAAACACAATCCAAGCAGATAACACGATAGAAATACAGGCAGTTAACATTAAAACACGCGCAAAACACAACACCACACTAATCAACATTTACATCCCACCAGATAGTTCACCTCATGTGCCAGCCAATTACAATCCACAGTTACACAATCTTGCCTCTCTCACTAATGTCATCTTAGGAGGAGACTTCAACGCCAAGACACTAGTTGGTACCTGCACAACCAAAACAACCAGAGGCGCCAACATAGCCACACAACTAAACAGCCTCTTCATTCTTAACAATACAGAAGAACATACACACACACCACATCAAGCAGGATACTCAAACTCCTCCCCAGACATAACGTTCTGTTCCCCCTCACTAGCAACACATACACAATGGAGAACAGAAAAACAACTGTCATCAGACCACCTGCCCATCATCATTACAACATTCTACACTCTGCCCCAACAGCCTTAGGCACACTTACAGAAATTACAAGAAAGCTGATTGGGAACAGTTCAAAATACAGACTGAGGAACAATTCACCACATTAAACAGCACACTCATCATAAACATCGATACAACACTCAAGACATTTAATCAGATTATCAATAATGCAAACAAATACATACCCAAGGCAACATTAGGAAATACAACCCAAATTACACTAGAGAAATAGCCCACCTCATAAGGCAACGTAACAACCTCAAATATAACACACAAACACCACACACAGAAGCCATAAAACAGCAGATACAACAGCTCAACACAGAAATAAACAACAAACTCAAAGAAAAACAAACAGAAACATTCAGGGAATTCATAACAACACTAAACCACTCCACAGATACATACAGGCTATACAAGACTATAAACAGCATTACCCACTCTAACAGCGGCATTCACACCTCACACGCGGCTATCTGTCGCAGCCAAAATAATATCCCAACATACACACAACAAGCTAACATTCTAGTTAATCACTACGCAAAGAGAAGTCACTTAAACAGAGACAACAACCAGAAACATGTAGACAGACAAACAGCCAGACACAAGAAAACCTACAGACTCGACATGACCATTACACCCTTCAATACAGACCAGACCACCAAGATCATCAAAAACTTTAAGAATTCGAAGGCTACTGGACCAGACAACATATCTAACATACACCTTAAACACTTGGGCCCACAAGGAATATTAGCTCTCACAAATATCAGCACATATTCATACCAACACTGTATTATTCCTGACATATGGAAACAAGGTAAAATTATTACACTACTCAAACCAAACAAAAATCCAACAGAACCAGCTTCCTATAGACCCATTACTTTACTATGCACACCTTCCAAAGTAACAGAAAGACTAATCTTACAAATCACCAACCCACACATACCACTATCGCCTACTCAACATGGATTCAGACCTCACCACTCAACCACGACATTACTCACTAACCTCACGCAGCACATCATGGATGGCATCAACTCCAGAAGACCAGCTCAACGTACACTATTAGCAACAATAGACATTAGTAAAGCATTTGATGCTATCCCACGCTTCCTCTCATAAACAAAATACTCAACACAAACATGCACAATAACACCAAAAGGTGGCTGAGCAACTATCTCTCAGGAAGATACTCACATGTCACATTTAATGGCAAGTCATCCAAAAACAAGCTTTTTCCGAACGGGGTCCCTCAAGGCTCTGTTCTCTCACCAACACTCTTCAACTTATACATGCATGACATTCCAACACCCATAGATAACAAGCTTACCTTATCATCATATGCAGATGATATCACTCTAACATCCACCCACAACAACATCGACACCGCTACAAATAACCTACAAACATACATAAACAGTATACAAGACTGGCTCACACACAATAGACTCAAAGTAGCGCCCACAAATCAACCATCACCTTGCTTACAAGCAACACAAAAGAACACCAGGTAATTCCACAGCTTACACTAAACAACATCAACATTCCACACACTCACAGAACCAAAATACTTGGTGTCACATACAACACATCATTATCTTTTGCAAACCACATTCAGGACATTAAAACCAAATGTACGTCAAGACTTAACACGCTTAGGGTACTAACAGGCACAAACTTTGGACACCAGCAGGAAACAACATCACTCATATACAAACAATATATTCGTTCAGTTATGGACTATGCTAGCCCATGCTGGGCACCCATTTTCTCAAACACACACATAAACACCTTACAAACAATACAAAACAACGCACTTCGTATCATTACAGGATGCACTCAAACAACACCAATAGAACACCTGCACACAGAAAAAAAATACTAAAAGTTAGGGAACATTTAGACATGAGGGGAACACAATTCATGGCAGCAGCGACAACTAACCCACAACACCCTTGCCACTACATGTACAATCATGCACCAACACCTCGCACCATTAAGGTAACACCAGAGATATATTATAACGAAATACTCCATTCCATACCACGCCCCACAGACATCACACAGTACAGAAAACACATACACACACACCTAACCCACAAAGCACTGACACGACTCGGTCCGAATGCGGTCCTAGGTGCGAAGCCGCCACCCATTAACAGGTCAGAGATCAGCCTGAGCAGATCGGATCGAGTTAACTTAGCACGATTCCGATGTGGACATCACCCAAACTTACGGACATATAAACACAGACTAGACAACTCCATAGACGACACCTGCCACCTGTGCCAAGACACACCACAAACAATTGAACACATTATGATGGACTGTACCGCTCTAGCACAACAACGAACACAACATCACTGTGCGCTGAACCTCTGGTCCACTCCGGAGAGGGCGATCGGTTACCTGCGTGCCGCCGGCTTGCTCGATCAGGGTGGGCTGATCGGCTAAACAACAACAACAACAACTTAATTCTTTTGGTTAATTATATCATGTTACGCCTTCTAAACCTACTAGCGGAATTCTAAACCAACTTTTAAGAAAATAAATGGTACAATCTGGCAACTCTCCATAATAATGTTAAAAAGTGGTATCTGGCAACTCAAGCCATTTACGCCTTCTAAGCCAACTGGCTGGTTAGGAGTCTATAATAATGTATACAATGGTATCTGGCAGCTCTCCATAATAATGCTAAAAAGTGGTATCTGGCAACTCAACCCATTTACGCCTTCTAAGCCAACTGGCTGATTAGGAGTCTATAATAATGTATACAATGGTATCTGGCAACTCTCCATAATAATGCTAAAAAGTGGTATCTGGCAACTCAAGCCATTTACGCCTCCTAAGCCAACTGGCTGATTAGGAGTCTATAATAATGTATACAATGGTATCTGGCAGCTCTCCATAATAATGCTAAAAAGTGGTATCTGGCAACTCAGTCTTCGATTAGAATTAATTAATTAAGTATATAGCACAAACTGGCAACTCAGCCTTCTATTGAATACATGGCGCTATCTGGCAACTCAAGCCATTTACGCCTTCTAAGCCAACTGGCTGATTAGGAGTCTATAAGACAACGCCTACTCGGCTGAAGTCTTAATATGCAGTTGGCTCCGGCCAGGTGAACACCTCTCCTCCTTTCTCTTGGGGGATAACGCCGCCTCCAAGTTTCATGACCCCTTGTTGCACCTGCCGCATCCCCCACCCCCCTTTGCAGGGATTTTTTTGCAACACCCCAACCCCTTTGCAACACCCCAATCCTCTTTGCAACAACCCAATCCCCTTTGCAACATTACGTAATAAATTGCAGCATTCCTGCACTCTACCCTTTTGCGGCTATACTACTAATGTCGTTAAGTGGATGTGTTCTAAGCTTGGACAGTGCCTTCAATGGTGACCTTGTATTTGTCATGTCAGTAGTGATAATTTAAGATTAATACACGTTTTAACTATTAATAATACCTATTTACTTATTTATTATTAATTAATAACAACTAGCTGTTTATTTTTAATAAGAGCCCAGTAAAGCCTAAAGCTTTAGGGCCAAAATAATTAAAATAAATAGTCGAACTTCAAAATTATTCATGTCACTGTAAATTGAAACGATTGTATTTATTTATTTTATTATTAATAAAGGGTATTCAATTTCAATTACAGTTTGGAAATGTAAACAATCATATATCGGGTGGGCAAATAAAAAGGGAGACCTCGAACTTTGGATGTAAAATCCAAAGTTATGGTCAGATTTCAATATTTTTTTTCACACCCCACAACTAAGTAAATTTCCTATACAGTGAGCGGATTTCAAAGAAAACTAATGAAAATTACAAATTTATTGAACATTTCTTTATGCCACTGGAAATTCTCCATTTACACTACTACTGCATTGTCTGGTCGGCAAAATAAAAAGACCTTTTAAATCCTTCATATCTCGGCAAATACGGTACATAGAACCATGAAATTTTAGTGTTATTATTAGATAATTTTATGGTGTGTGTGTCATCTTTTAGCATTTTAGCTGAGAAATTGAATTTATGGCGAATATTCCAGACAAATTTTGCGATAATTAAAGCGATTTTAATTAACGTAAGCCAACTGCAGGAGGTTTGGACAAGCTTCTCAAGAAAATCGATAAAACAGGAGATGCTAAAAGAAGGCATCCAATCCATAAAATTACCTAATACTAACATACTAAAATTTCATGGTTTTATGTACCGTATTTGCCGGGATATGAAGGATTTAAAAGTAGTCTGGAAGCCGGACCTCATGACCCAAAATTCTCGGTTAAATTTTTTTTCTCTGCTGATTGTTCATCATTCGGGTGTATATAATGAGATCCAGGGGTGTGTGGAGGTTACACCCTTGGGCAATTTGAGATATACAAGATGGCCACCAAGAATACGAAAATATACCCGAAAATCAGTTTTCGGCATTTCTTCACAATCACACATCATGCAAATACAAATAATACATGCTTTTCTATGTTTTGGGCCATGGCAAATCTAATTTCATGATCATTTTAACTCTAGGATTGATTAAAATCAATATGGCGGCCATATTGTCATTAAAAATGTATTTTACAGGGCTCAATAGGGCCAAGTATTATACATATCAATGTTTAAAAAACCATAGAGGCCAATCAATGCCCTGATATCTGCCAAATATATGCACATTACCAATTATATGAAGGAGAGAAGACTAATGTTTTTATTCTTTTCCAGGTGAATGATGGACGAGGCGTGCATATTCAAATTTCGGTATGGGGAGGAGTGCGATGACGGTATAAAAACTTCCTGTAACCATGGGAATTCACGTATTCACTCTATAATCAAGGCCAGCAGGACCTATGGGGATGGACTATGTACACAACTTGAACAGCAATTAGCAGACAATGAGGCGCTAAAGATACATTTCCATAAAAACTGTGTGTCTAGATATGCATCCGTAACTAATTTTGCGAAGCACAAGTTAGATGTTGATGAACCCCAAACAATGAAGAAACTTCGTCGGTCTCGAAGGTGGGATCATAGGTATCACTCTCGAGCCAAAATCTGTGAAGACGTGGGCATACAACTTACACCTGTGTAACTCGTTGACAAATGATCTTCATGCAATGCGAGATACTGATTGTCAGAAAGAGCAGGTAGAGCACAAGGAGGAAATGTTATCTAGAATCCTCGCTGATGACAAGGATCGCCACAGTATTAGGGTTAAGTTGGAACTGAGCATTGACCCTTTGGATCCAGAAAAACACCCTGATGCACTGGTGAACGTAGTCACGGGTAAAGTTGTCACACATCCCTCGGTGAATGTGTTCAGGGCAGTAGAGCTGGGGAAAGCACAGATGGAATCCTTTGAGCAGAGCTGGCCAAATGGATTTCATGAACCTATTCCTGAAGTTGTCAACACAATGTCATTAACACGCAAGCATATCAAGCTGGATGACAATAAAGTCTTTGACACTAAAACCATTTATGCCAGAGCCATGGGTTTGCAACGCAGTGCCCGTAATCTAGACATAAATCATTTGCTCTCTCATGAGCTAGCCCCTCATCCAACCTCAATGTTTGATGAGGCTGGACACATGCGTGAGGCAAAGACTAAATCAAATCTGAAGAAAGCACTAAAGGTGCATGTATCAGGAAGGCTTGCACTGAACAACATTAAAGTCGCTTTTCTTGATGGTTGCGCTGTTCTTTGGGTGATGCCATGGCCTGCTAGTGGTACAGTGCAGGACTATTTGGATCTGTTCCGAAGCTACATCGCCAATCAGCTGAGGAAGAGTAATGTCTACCTTGTGTTTGATAGGTACAAAGAAGGAAGCATCAAAGAGTCCACGCGTCAGGGTAGAGATCAGGGAGCCAGTAGAGTGTACTCATTACGTGAATCTACTCGTCTGCCACCACAAAAGGTCATCCTGACTGTTTCCACAAACAAGTCCCACCTCATTAATCTCATCTGTACAGACCTCATTTCGCACACAGATGACATCGCACCCAACAAGCTTGTCATAACAGGAAGTGACCCTGTGCCTGTAGAACTCGTCAATGGAATAGTGATAAGACGACATGACATGGCTACAACCCAAGAGGAAGCTGACACTATAATCGTGCAACAACTGGTTAAAGCAAGTAGTCAGGCAACTCTTGTGGTGGCAGATGATACATACATCTTCGTTCTCTTATTACACTTTGTGTGTAGTGGGGATATTACTTGGCCTGTCATGATGATGTCTCCCATACAAAGCCGGGCTGTGATTGACATCAACGCCACAGCACTCAAGCACCATGCCATTATTCCTGACTTGCTGGCTGCTCATGGAGCAACCGGTTGTGATACCGTTGCAACTTTCTTCGGAATAGGTAAGGGCGTAGCCTTGAAGGTTCTGCGTTCTGGTGCTCATCGAATCGCCTCAACTACTTAGGGGACACAACCAAGACCATGCCCAATGTTGTAGACCAGGTTGAGCAGTTCATTTTGGCTTGCTATGGGCAGTCGCGATGTCAGTCGATGACAGAAGCACGTCTAAAGGTATGGTCCGCCAAGGTGGGCAAGAGTATGGCTGCTGGTGCTCCAAAAGCACAGACTCTGCCTCCCACCAATGAGGCATTTCGGGAGAATGTGGCATGAGCGCACCTCCAGGTTGCTATATGGCGCAACGCACTTGAGTTGGACCCACCCGTTCTCGACCCAACTACACTCGGTTGGTCAAAGGAAGACGGCTCTAACTGTCTGACCCCAACAACAGTGCCCAATGAGACACCTCTGGCCCCAGCAGAGTTACTGAAACTCCTCAAGTGTTCGTGTAGCAGTGAGCGGGCCTGCAGCAGTCAGCGATTTGGCTGAAAGAACAATAGCTTAGTGTGTACAATATTCTGTGATTGCCAAGGAGGCAATGCGTGTTACAACGAGTACACTATACAGGTACAACAAATTAAGAATGATGACCTTGCTAACAGTGACTAATGGATAATAAACATTGTAATTTTTATTTTCATGATATATAGGGGTTTCTTGAGATGCTACTGTTGCAATCTGCATTTGTGTACCTTTGTATTGTTAATTAATAATTGATAGAATTTTTGCAATATCAATGTTTCTGTATTAAACGGCAATCAACGGGAATGAAATTAGATTTGCCATGGCCCAAAACATAGAAAAGTATGTATTATTTGTATTTGCATGATGAGTGGTTGTGAAGAAATGCCGAAAACTGATTTTCGGGTATATTTTCGTATTCTTGGTGGCCATCTTGTATATCTCAAATTACCCAAGGGTGTAACCTCCACACTAGGGTGGATCACTTTTCACTTTTTTTTAAAAATTATAGCTGATCAAAGTTTTTCCCATGATTTGGTTCAGTGGAAGTACACTGACACCATTTTTACCAAAATCGATCAAAATTTAGGGGTCGCGCATCGACCTTGAAAATTTCAATTTGGGAAATTTGGCCAAATTGACAATATTTTACTGAATAAAAATAAATCATCAAATGACCATATTTTCTGAATCCTCTCAGTGAAAAAAATCCTCTCAGATACTTACCAAGTTGATCGGACAAGTGGTTTAGAAGTTACACTCACCTAGAAATAACATTAAAATTTAAAATATCGTATTTGTCCCCCGTTATGGACGTAATCATAGCATCAGTAGCTGGCGTATCCTAAAATCCCAATTACAGACACACACGCTATGTCTATGACCAATATTTTTACTAATCCCAGTTTGCTTTTTACAAATCAACTGTGTCAATTGATTCTTGTTTGATAAGTCTAGACTTTAGTACAATGGATAAACTGTTAACAACCAGGAGTGGGAAAACTCTGAAAGTTACTTATTCTGGAAAAGAGAAAGCAGCAACAACAGCACCACCTTCTCAAAGGTCAGCCACGGACATCTTCTTAATTGGTCAGCCATCTTCCTCGATCGGTGGAGCCAAATTGCCAACCACCCATCAAATTCTCCAGTACTTCTTCTATGCCAAGCAGGAAACTACTGACAGGAAGGCCGCCGTAAAAGACACGGTGGCCAATGTTCTGGCATTTTGGAACATGGCACGTATAAAGACGATCACGAGGCGTAACTGCGAAAGAAAACTGGAGTTACTGTGGGAAGAGTGGCGCTCGCTGCAGAAGAGCAAGATGAGAGACAGTGACGCGGGAAAAGGCAGGGAGAAGTTTTCAGAAAATCTGAACAAGCTCTGGGACATCGGAGCTCCCAATGCTATTGAAGAGATACAGAAAAGTCGACTGCTCTCAGACAACAACAAACAAGAAGATATTAAATTTTATGAGGATCAACGGGGCCTGCGCCAGGCAACAATGAGTGGGAATGATAAAGTGTTCGTTGTCAAGAGAAAACGGCAACTCTCAAGACAACAATCTCGTGATGAGCCAGGCACCTCAAAAACGAAATTAGGAACCGAAGCTGAGAGCGACGATGAATCTATAGAAAGCAGATCATCGAGCAACTCCGAATCACAGCTAGAACCACCATACCGACAGCCGAGAGAATCAACTGTATCAATCAGCCTTCCTCACCGCATCCTCAATGCACCGGCTGTTATTGAAGTGGCTGATCGCTTCCGGATGTCCAATAATCAGGTGTGTATATATCAGTAATGATCTTTCCTTGACAAAGATATAATAGACGTAACGACGGAAAATTTAGTGATTATTTTGTCACATAAAAACCATACGCATCCTTGTCAATTTCCTTTCAATTTCGCACATAGGTGGCAAGTGTCGTGGCGGCAGTCCTACGTTCGGCAGATCCGCCCGCAGACCTGGACAAATTCAGTATCTCGAAGGACACGTCTCGCCGTGGAAGTGGCACATCGTTGTGAAGTGTCGACAGCTGTGAAGAAATCCTTCGTATCTCCGAGGCATGCTGTCGTCCACTGGGACGGTAAAGTAATCAAGGTCAGTTTTGCCCTCACCGTGGACGACAGTGAATTAACATTTTCCAGTGACGACAGTGGATTGACATATTCCAGTGGAATATGACATATGTCATATGACATACGTTTCAGGACTCTCTTGGATCATTGGAGCACCGCCAGGCGATTCTCATCTCCGGAGCTCCCCAATGCACAGAAGGAAAGTTGCTGGCCGTTCCGACTGTTGCTGACGGCACCGGTCTGTCCCATGCCCAGGCGACCTTTCGTGCTCTCAAAGACTGGGGATGCGAGAACAACGTGATTGGACTGTGCTTCGACACAACTTTCTCCAATTCGGGGAGGGTGCAGGGTGCGGTGGTCCGGCTGGAGAACATGCTTGGTAAACCGCTCTTCCAGCTGGGCTGTCGCCATCACGTTATGGAGCTCATCGTGGGGGCAGTGGTCATCACCGCGTTTGGAAGAACCACAACACCAACTGAACCTTTGTTCCAGTATCTGAGGAGAAGGTGAATTTCAAGTCTAAGGCGCATTTGTTTTCTCCAATGATTTTTTGCCTTCAGAGCAGTTGAGATATCAGCGTCCTTCTACTAATGATGTTAATAGCAGTCGAAAAGGGAAACTTCAGTCGTTTTCATGCAATATTTTCATAACTCCCCTTTCAGGTGGGACAAGCTCGACCTCTCGACTTATCGCGAGCTGGAGATCGAGCATTTGGCGGAGGTGACGTGGCTGATGGAGCTCCGAGATGAGGCAGTCAAGTTCCTCGGCACCGCTTCTGGTCTTGTCAGAGAAGACTACCGAGAAGTGCGGAGATTACACTCCTGGTACTCGGGGCCCAGCCACGTCGTGGCACACACTTCATGCGCCCAGGAGCCTACCATCATGCGAGGTGGATGGCCAAGGTTGGTATTTTGAATTAGAAGTTAAATATTGTATTGCCTTCTGCAAACAGCCATTTGAAGTCCCTACCAGAAAAAAATAAGATAAATAATTTACCATTAAACAAACTTATATGGAGTGGTATCGGTATTTATACATCACAGTGCGTATTCGTTTCAGATCATCTACTGCACGAAGCTCCTGATGTTCAGCGGTCAGCTGGAGTTCGACGACGAGCTGGTACAGAAACTTCAGAGAGTGGTACTATTTACTGCACTCCTCTACGCACCTGCCTGGCTGGCGGCTCCTGTCGCAGCTGATGCCCCGCTGAATGGCCTTGTGTTGTACCAGCGTCTTCTGCAGTACAGGGCTGTGGATCGCGAGATTGCAAAGGCTTCACTGGCAGTGATCAGGCGGCACTTGTGGTATCTGAGGCCTCAGACCGTCGTTTTCGCCCTCTGCAGTGACAAAGTGGAAGACACTGTGAAGCACGAGATGGCAAAGAAGCTGTGCCGCCTCGCTGTGCCCGAGGACTTCACGTATGATAACGTCTCGGTTGATGACACGACGCGCCTTCCGGACCTGATCGATGAGTCATCGTGGTTCGTGTTCACAGGCCTGCAGGTGTGCGCGTCTACGTGGCTCACTCTGCCGGTGAATAAGTGGGATCAAGATAAGAACTACTGTGATCTGAAGAATGTCATCTCGCATATGAAAGTTACCAACGACGTGGCAGAGAGAGGGATAAAACTGATAGAAGATTACGCGAACACTGTCACAAAAGACGAGTCACAGCTGCAGGGTCTTCTTCAGCTCGTGGAAAAGAACCGAAAAGAACTCGATGACTTCAAGAAGTCGTCACTTGCCAAGATGACATAGCGCAGAGGGAAAGGGAGTTAGCAGAGAGAGTACATGGCGCACGCCTTAAGATGACGTGTGTTCTAACCACGATTCATACAGTTTTTGAACCTAGTTAGGGGCACCGGAGTAAGTGCCTTTAGTGATATCGGTAAACCGTTTTAATACAAAATACATTTGATCTTTCCTTATTCGTTTAATCTTATCCTAAAAAGCAGACAATGGCAGACAGCATATGGAGGCACGGGGACAAATACGATATTTTAAATTTTAATGCTATCTCAAGGTGAGTATAACTTCTAAACCACTTGTCCTATCAACTTGGTAAGTATCTGAGAGGATTTCTTTCACTGAGAGGATTCAGAAAATATGGTCATTTGATGATTTATCTTTATTCAGTAAAAAATTGTAAATTTGGCCAAATTTCCAAAATTGAAATTTTCAAGGTCGATGCGCGACCCCTAAATATTGATCGATTTTGGTAAAAATGGTGTCAGTGTATTTCCACTGAACCAAATCATGGGGAAAACTTTGACCAGCTATAATTTAAAAAAAAAAGTGAAAAGTGATCCACCCTACGTCCACACCCTTCTGGATCTCATTATATACACCCCAAAGATAAATAATTATCAGCAGAGAAAAAAAATTTAACCGAGAATTTTGGGTCAGGACAAAAATCCTTGGTTGGCTTCCAAACTAAAGGTCTCCATTTTTTTTTGCCGACCTGATAATGCAGTAATAGTGTAAATGGAGAATTTCCAGTGACATAAAGAAATGTTCAATAAATCCGTAATTTTCATTAGTTTTCTTTGAAATCCGCTCACAGTATAGGAAATTTACTTAGTTGTGGGGTGTGAAAAACATATTGAAATCTGACCATAACTTTGGATTTTACAGCCAAAGTTCGAAGTCTCCCTTTTTTTTTGCCCGTCCGATATATGTATTATAAATATATTGTTTAAAAATAAAAATGTAAAAACTTATTTTTGCACCATTATTTCTTGGACCCATTTATCTTCTACCACTAAAACGAGAAACTACTTTCCTAATAGTAAAATTATAATTAATTACTGTGGTATATTACGCGTATGTACAATGTGTAATTAGTTTTTCTGCAGACACTTATTAATTACATATCATTTAGTATTTTAATATAACCAATCATGGTATGGGTGGGATTTTGAGCGTCATACTACCCTTTCCTGACTGTTTCCAACCATTAAAAATGTAGGAGTTGAAAATAGTATATTAAATGTCTTCGAGGGCAGTGTATTTCTCAAATGGGGTTTCGCAGAGCTAAAGGAAAAAATCAGCCTGCATGAAAAATCGAAGTTTATTTTTCCAGCAAAAATTACATAAATATATAAAATCGGACAGAAACTCTTTGTTTCAAGTGAAAATACTGACAGATTTATAGCTGAAATTATTTCCTGGTGGTCGTAATCTTCTTAACCGTTAATCTATGTCTTTCAATGAGATACCTGTGTCTGTTTTGCATTTGTTAATTTTCTTATGTTCGGGTGAATAGACGAAAAATACAATAACAGCTCTACTTCGTGGCTTTGTTTTATCGCAATGATGGGAATGACAATTGTAGGGTCTTGTCAGAAGAATGTTCAATCAATTTATCGTGTCGGTTTCCTATAAGTTCTGCAAACTCTACCGCCCTTTTAGTGAACGGATTAAGTATTCACCTCTCACCATGCTTTCCATCGTCACGAGGGAAATAGCGGGATTACATCCGATCGACTTGGAATTCTATCGACAAGTATAATATGGGTTAGGTTGGGTTGCGTAGCATAGGTTAGGCTAAGTTAACTTAGTTTTTTTATTGGCTTGTCGATCCGATGGGTATAGGTACGAAAACAGTTCTGGAGCTGTTTTTACAGTTGAAGTATGCGCTGCATCATCATTTAACGAAGTGGGGTTGGGAAATTTTTTATATAAAAAGGGGGTCGCTAAAGGTTAAGAAACCCCGCTTTAGTCTTAGGCCTAACATTAATTAATAACATATCTTTTATAATTTTACACGCGTGCTAAATATTTTTCCTCGCTTTTATAACATTTAGGAAGTATTTTATTATTTAAATATTTGTCCATATTTTTTGTTTGAACTAAAAGATGTAAAAAGTAATTAAGTTTATGCTGTTGCTCGTACATCTGTTTAATTAAAATTAAATATATTTTTGACATTTACACAATACATATCAATATTATTTTGTTTCTACAACGTATAACAAATAATTTATTGAAACTATAAATTTATTTTCTATGTAAACAGATTTTCTACTGCATAAAACACCCCCAAAAAATAGAACAAAAATTGTTTTTGCAATGTACTTTATAGTACTTTTAAGGACAATTACCCGTACTCTTCTGCGTAATTACAGGGTTATTCCAAAATTACAAAATTAGGACAAGTACATATACTTTATTTATATATTATATATTATATATATATATATATATATATATATACAGCGTGTCCCAAAGAAATGTATACCCACTTTGTTCGATAATGCCAGCTATGGGATAATAAATATATTACTTTTTATATGTTTTTTAATAAAGAATTTTCTCCTGAATCTAAATATGTAATTATTTTTATTAAAAATTGAAAAACAAAAAAGTTACAGATGTTTAAATTATAATTATTATTTTTGAGACTTCATGTGCGATATTTTCTAATATTTTTGCACGTATACGAGATAAGTTTGAAACCGACGGCACTGTGCAAAACTTACAAAAACAACGTTCTGGAAGACGTCGAACATCTTAGATAAAGTGTCATTTAACCATGGAATTTGTAAATTTTTTGAATTAACTAATAATTACAACATTTATGCTTCAATATCAACACTAAACATAAGTATCTCAAAACAGTCGGTTAAAATATTAGAAAATATCGCACATGAAGTCTCGAAAATAATAATTATAATTTAAACATCTGTAACGTTTTTGTTCTTCAATTTTTAATAAAAATAATTACATATTTAGATTCAGGAGAAAATTCTTTATTAAAAACCATATAAAAAGTAATATATTTATTATCCTCATAGCTGGTATTATCGAACAAAGTGGGTATACATTTCTTTGGGACACGCTGTATATATATATGAAAATTATTTCACGAAAGTTACACGTGAAAAATATTTATGATGAATAAAACCACGAAGGGAAAAGAAACACAAAGTGGTGCTCAAGCGTTTTCGTCTAATGACATCCTCAGGAACACTGAAGTAAAAGAAGAGTTCAAGACAATATATAGGTTGCAAAAATATATACACAGACAGTATATATAATATATATATATATATATATATATATATATATATATATAGTAAGTATAGAAATAAAAATTGTGGGAGGAGCAAACACATTTGTAAGGAAAACACAATTTTAGCTCTTTGCCCGAAATTCAACATAAATTCAAATGGCTTGTTTACAACCAATTTTTTATAGTCATTGTCTGAATGATACATAGGTCACAAAAGACTAAAGAAATTAAAATAAATATAAATTGGAAGCGAAAATAGATAAAAAAAATTACAAACTGATGCCTAAATGATATAGGCAGTAGGTCACAACTGAAATACATAAAGGAATAAACCCGCAGATAAAAACATAAAAACTTATAAGCGGAGCATACAAATTCAAGTTCAATTGGAAGGTTTACAATCAATTTAATAAATGATGCCAAAATGATATATATGTCACAAAGAAATAAAATAAAGAAATAAACCTATAAAATAAATTGAAACATAAATTGTAAGAGAAACAAATTTATAAGGGAAAAAAAATTACCAAAGGTTTTTAGTTATTGTCTGAATCATACATAGGTCACAAAAGAATAAAAAAGTACAAATAAATATGAACTGGAAAACAAAATGATGCCTCAATGATATATAAAGAACAAGACAACTGGAACAAGTGGAACAAGCAACTCAATCCCGTTTTTGGATGTGCGTGTACATAGGGATAGCCCAGGTTTTAAGTTTAGTATCTATCGGGAAAAACAAACAATTTGTCCTACGTACACTTTTACTCTGGACATGGCATCCCTATTAAGGAGGCCATATTTTCCTCAATGTTTCTCCGCGCTCTTAGGATCGCCAGTCCGGAATACATCGATGCCGAATTGGAAAATATCAACGGTATTGGAAGTGAGCTGTGTTACCCATCTGCGTTCATGGAATCTTGTCTTAATAAGGCTAAACGAACCTTCTATCGTATGAATAATAACACTCGCACCTTGTCCAAGAATATTTTAGTACTTCCATTTTTCCCGGGCTTCTTAGGCATTGCTAATGTACTTAAACTTTTGGATATCAGTGTAGTTTTTTCATATAACAATATTGTGAAAAACATCATAGTAAAAAATAGCCCAACCAATAATTTAGGCATTATCTATAAAATTGGGTGTAAACAATGTGATTCCTTTTACATAGGTCAGACGGGAAAGGATTTGCAAACGCGTGTAAAACAGCATCAATATTCCGTTAGAACGGGACAGTTGTCCAGTGCCCTTTTTGTCCAGTGCCCTTTTTGTCCATTTGTCAGAGTTATCCCATTGTATTGATTGGAATAATGCTTCAGTTTTGTTTCACTCTAGCAACATTGTTAATAGAAATATTCTTGAGTCTGCTATAATTCAACTTACAAATAACTTTAACATGAGTAAAGATCTGTTTCAACTCGATTTCAACTCGTTATTTGCTCTGAATTCCTTCAGAATGGATTTAAACAAGGGCAGGCTGCTAAACCTTTGGTAAATTTTATTTTTTTGTTTTGTCTCTTTTTCCTTATAAATTTGTATGCTGTTCTTACAATTTTATCTTTCAATTTATTGTTGTATGCGTATTTCTTATATATATATAATATCTATATATATATATATATATATGTGTGTGTGTGTGTGTGTGTGTGTGTACATGTATGTATTTCTTATATTTTTTATATATCATTGAGGCATCAGTTGTAATTTTTTCCAATTTATTTTTATTTCTTTATTCTTTTGTGACCTATGTGTCGTTCAGACAATAACTATAAAACCTTTGGTAATTTTTTCCCTTATATATATATATATAATATATATAATATATATATATATATATATATATATATATTAATCCTTATATTGCTTATATATGTCGTATATATTCTTATAGTTCTTTATACTGTATATCATTTAGGCATCATTTTGTTTTCCAGTTCATATTTATTTGTACTTTTTTATTCTTTTGTGACCTATGTATGATTCAGAAAATAACTATAAAAACCTTTGGTAATTTTTTTTTCCTTATAAATTTGTGTTTCTCTTACAATTTGTTTCAATTTATTTTATAGGTTTATTTCTTTATTTTATATCTTTGACATATATATAGTATCATTTTGGCATCATCTATTAAATTGATTGTAAACCTTCCAATTGAACTTGAATTTGTATGCTCCGCTTACAATTTTTTGTTTTTATCCGCGGGTTTATTCCTTTATGTATTTTCGCTTCCAATTTATATTTATTTTCATTTCTTTATTCTTTTGTGACCTATGTATCATTCAGACAATAACTATAAAAAATTGGTTGTAAACAAGCCATTTGAATTTATGTTGAATTTCGGGCAAAGAGCTAAAATTGTTAGTTTCCCGTACAAATGTGTTTGCTCCTCCGACAATTTTTATTTCTATACTTACTATATATATATATATATATATATATATATATATATATATACTGTATATACACATTTTTGTAACCTATATATTGTCTTGAACTCTTCTTTTACTTCAGTGTTCCTGAGGATGTCATTAGACGAAAGCGCTTGAGCACCACTTTGTTTCTTTTCCCTTCGTGGTTTTATTCATCATATATATATATATATATATATATATATATATATATATGTGTGTGTCAATATGGATCAATACGCATATTGACCAGTCATAACCCGTATTGACTGATTTCGTTTTTGACTGGAACATATCTATAATAATAATAAAAGGACGTTGACATAACTGAATGCCCGATTAGGTTAATTAAATGCCCGGTTAGGTCAGCTGAATGCCCGATTAGATTAACTGAATACCCGGGTAGGTTAATTGAATGCCCGGTTAGGTTAATTGTATGCCCTTGACGATTGGTTAGGTTGAGTCGTGATATTTTCGTTAAAGCTAACGAATATATCACGACTTAACCTAACCAATCGTCAAGGGCGTACAGTTGACCTAACCGGGCATTCAACACCCAGGTGCACAACCTCAGGACCTAATCAATATGTGTGTGAAGTTTCATGTTTGTAACTGCTTCCATTTTGGACCTAAAGCTAACGAAAATATCACGACTTAACCTAACCAGTCATCAAGGGCGTACAGTTGACCAAACCGAGCATTCAATTAACCTAACCGAGCATTCAACACCCAGGTGCACAATCTATATATATATATATATATATCGTTCAACATCCACCCGGCAACGCCGGGTCGCTCCGCTAGTTTATAATGTAATGATGAGGTTGTTTAACCTCCTTCGCAACATCTAAGGTCATATTACGGAAGGGGACCTACAGCTTTACTTGGGATCCAAATCATAATCTGGACGCAGAGGTCGGTCTCCCATCCAACTACTACTCAGACCCAATGTCGCTTAACTTCGCTGATCAACGGTGTTACAACACTGGCCACGACGCAGCCGTTGCCATAAAAAATTAGCGTGGTTAGTACACTCCCTCCACAGCTGAATGAACTGTGCGTATTGACTAGCAAGTGTAATTAAATATATTTGGTTGTACTGTAACCAAGTATTTTTTTCATTTCAATATCGTTAAAGAAAAATAACAGCTGCTCACATATACTTATGAGGTATATTCATTTCTACAACAAAGATTAGTGAATTAAGCGAAAGAGGTAGGTAGGCTTTACTGCAAGTGATAGAACCTCAGTGAATCTAAAATGTAATGTTAAAAAGGTAAAATCCATGTCCTATATCCTCCAATGAAGTATCGGGTAGGGGCCTCGAGCCTAGGCTCAATCTTACGTCGCTTCCTCGTGACGTAAGATACACAAAAAACAACCGCCCAGCTCTCGGTAGCATTGGGGTTCAAATCCACGACTCAGCAAAGTCTCAGCACTGCCGGGTGGCGTCCAAACTGATGGAACCACGAGACGCTCTATAAAATGTCATGTTACACCTGTTTATTTTAAACTGTAATGATTGATTACTGCTCCGAATTACGTATAGCAAATGTATAAATTTTATAACATTAACAGAAGCAGTTTCGTTATAAATGCTTAAAAATCAATGGGTCATAAATAAATGCCTGGAAGCATCAGTGGTAAACTATTCCTGTTTTCTATTATTTTGTTGAGACCTCATTCCTTATAGGCGAGCGGCCAGACCCCAATTTAAACAATTTTAATTCCCCCCTTGTACATAAAGTTGTAATGTTTTTTATTAGTCCTTAGTGTTCAGTGAACACATTTTTAAGTGTTGTCCTCAGTTTTTTTTTATTTGCGGTTGCCATGGAAACACCAATATAAACAAACACCTAGAAAATACTTGAAACTTTATCCAGATGATAATTTGTTTCAGTTTCGAACTGAAATACTGTTAACTAATCAACCGATACTGTTTATTATAAGTGTTTACTATCTACATACACAACTGAATTATCACATTATAATAAAAGGTAACACAATCATGTATTGTTATAGGTTAGGCCCAGTTTTAAATTTACTTCCTCCTTTTATTATCACAATATTAGAATAAGACAAATGTGTGCTGTGACAAATATTATGCAAATGTGTGGTATTCTTGAAAACCACAGTTTAATTATTGTTATTTTTATTTCAGATGATCATCTATATCAAGCATCTATATCAAGCAAGTGGGTATTGAAACATTATTGTCAACATCATTGTTACGGCAGGACGACCTTTTACAAAGACTTCAATCAGAGTTTGATAACCTTACAAAATTACATAGTATGTCTGTTACATATCATCGTAGCTGTTATCAATCATTTAAAGTAAGAAAAACGTTTATAATGTTAGTACAAAATTTAGCACGCATGATCCTGCATCACGTGGTACTGAAGAACAAAGTGTTCGCACACGAGCTCAAACATCCAAGCTTACAGATTTTTCAATGTGTTTAATATGCAACACGCGAAAGAGGGACAGTATACACAGCATAAACTCGGAAGGACATTTCTATGCTTGCCAAAATTGAAGAAGAAGACCTCATTGCAGCTGATGCTGTTTACCACAAATCCTGCATGGCAAGCTATACAAGCAAGCATAACATCAGTGCTTCAAGGAAAATGGAAGGAGAGAACATATACGAGAAGGCATTTATGGCACTAGTAGGAGAAATAGATGCTAATCTACAAGGAAATTCTTATAAGTTGAAAACCCTGTTAAACAAATTCCAACAGCTGTTACTTGATCACATTGATACCCAAGCATACCGTGCAGAAAAACTACAGCGCCGTCTCATGAAGCATTATGGTGATAACATTGTTAATCATGCCCAGCGAGGACAATCCAAGTCAAGCATTGTTGTCAGTAGAAGTGTCAGCTTAGGAGATGCTGTCACAGCCTTTGCTCAAATGAAGGAAGATTTCAACTCTAATGAGATGACACTTGGTTCTGCTGAAGAACAATCAAATATTCCAGTGAATTCAGAAAGCTTACTGCATTCTGCCATTGGTATGCTTAGACAAGAAATATCACAAATTGAAAAGCCAACTGAATACTACACAGCTGCTGAAATCGGCCTGAAAACATCTGAAGAATTTGTTCAAGCACTTTTACAGGAGTTTCTCTGATTGCTGAGCAAAGAGGCATTTGAATCGTGTGATTCAAATTACCAGCCAGCAGAAAAATTACAACGTAGAGTCCTTAGGTCTTGCAGAGTGTTATTTATAGCAGTGACAGCAATATTATAACCACCCTTCATCTAGGAATTGCAGCGAAACTCCATCATGATCATGGAAAACGAGATGTAATGGACACTCTCCATGTCCATGGTTTTACCATAAGCTATGATCATCTTCGACGTTTTTAAACTGCCCTAGGAAAAGATGAGCTTAAAAGAATGCAAGATCGTATATACATACCACATGGCTTAATCTCACGATAACATGGAGGAAAGCTGATTCAAGGAGGTGACGACAATATTGATATCAACTGTGCAACCATTGATGGAAAGGGAACATTTCATTCCATGGCCCGTGTTGTATTTCAGGAACAGGCTATTGATACAGTTGGGACTGACCTGGTCGACAGAGTGAAGATTGGCCAAGAAAAGTCACTGTCTCTCGACTGTTATGAAAAGCCCAGGAAACGACCAGAGCCACCTCGCCGTGATGATGCGAAGATCAAGGTGAAATCACTACATATTGCTGGATCAGACATGCAGGTAGCGGATCTCGCTTGGATGTTTCTGAGAACGATTCCGTGTGGTAACTTTTCTATTCCTCCACGTATTGACTACAGTACAACTGAAAAAGTTCCCTTCTGGACTGGATACAATGCATCGATGACAAAAATGCAACTCACTCGCACAGTTGCCACTTATGCTCCAGTTATGGATGCAAAGCCTACCGACCCATCAACTGTCCACACAACAATGATCAGAAGTCAAGAAATGACAAAAGGAATGGGACAACTCAGTACAGTCTAAACTATGTACCAACAGGTGAAATGGAGCAAACCAGACGACTTTCCCAATCATGTAATTCACCTTGGTGGATCCGATAGTGCATGCTGCTTCATTGCTGCCATTAGAAAACTATGGGGAAGTGGTGGACTGAGGGATCTGCTAGTGGATAGTGGGTCTTATGCCCCAAACACAGCTGACATGATGCTTGCTGGGGAGCAGTTTCACAGATCTGTCAGTGGTCTACCCCTTTCACATGAGGCACTGATGCAGCTATTCTTGACAGAATTTGTGAAGTGGTGTGATGCCGACCAACAAAGACATATCCCAGATGAGGTGTGGCAACAGATTGAGGATACCTATTAAGTGATTCAGAATGCGGTGATCAAGAATCTGCAGATGTAGCAAGTGAATTGAAGGATCGACTTACTCATGATGTTCTTCCACTACTAGGTGAATTCAAACAAGAACGTAGTGCAAACTCACCCACATTTAAATATTGGTCACTGTTGCTGGATGCAGTTCAAAGTACTATTGAACTACATACACAGTGAACGTGAAGGTAACTGGTCATTACATCTGTCCTCACAACTTGCAATGACGCCATACTTCTTCGCTGCAAACAGTACTAATTATGCACGATGGGTACCCATTTATCTCCTTGATATGATGGAACTTCCTGAAGATGAGTTTGCAGTTTGTCTGAGACCAGGTCGTTTCAATGGTATTTGGAGTGACATGGGTACTGAATCAACTGTGACACGAAATGACAAGAGTAATGGGGGTATTGTTGGCTCACCCGAAAGGAACCAGCCCTTCTCCGCTGGATGCTCACTAGAACGTCACTAGGAGAATATGCTCAGAGTATGAAAGAACGTACTGGAATAGCTGCTGAAGAATGTTCTACACATGAGCAAGCAAAACCCTTTGCTCTCAAGCGAGATGATGTAAAAAATATGATGAACCATCTTCAAAACAATACGACCAATCCATTTCAGCCAGATGTCCACCCAGATAGGAAACTGTTGAACATTTCCAGTGGAGTCATTGCTGACCAAGATGTACAGAAGTCGCTATTATCTGCCATTGATGCTGGTGAGAAGGAAATGCTCGAATTTATTGGGAGTACCTTGTCCACTGGAGGTAATCGTAGTTTCTACAGTCCTCTGACTAGATCAAAAAATAAGACCTTCACTGACATGACTAAAACTACACATGTATTGATCCAAGGCAAGAAAAAGCTGGTTAATATCATTGCTGAAATTGTGTTTTGGAGAGCACTTAAAATCTCACAGGCACGGCCAGACATAACAATGATCCCTGTATTGAGGCAGCCAGTCATATCCATTCCAACATGCTTGTTTCATAAAGATGATGCAATGAGAAAAACACATAAGGCTGAGTTGACACTAGTGGTGCACCGATTAATCGGCATCGGCACCTGGCATGCCGATATTAGGAAAATACCTTGCATGGCCGATTAATCGGCATGAAAGGTGCCGATACCGATTAATCGGTGCACCACTAGTTGACACACACATTGGAGAACAAGGTAGAGGTTGGTCCTATTCCAACAGCTACTGATAGTGCAACCTGTGTCTACATCAGAGATGCCATGGCTGAACTACAATCAATGACAGACAGCAGCAACATTTGGCGAGCTTCCCAACAGATACATGACTCGGCTGTTGACTTGTACGCATAAAGCCAACACTATAATAGATAGGTTCGACCAGTATGACTATAAAGACTCAATCAAAGTTGAATAACGGAGCAGAAGGCTAGCAACTGCAAGTGGAGCCAAGCAATATAAGGTGATGTCCGGACGCCCACTTCCGCCATGGCAGAAGTTCATGGCTCTCTCATCGAATAAAGCATCGACTTCTTGTGCAACTACATAACTGAACATGCACCAAGAACACCGGAACTTGCTGCACACGACGAACATAAGATCTACCTTGCAGGTGGGTTCAGTAATGGAGAAAAAGCGGTCTGTATTTCTAGCCAAGGCGTGACACTAGTTGAAGATCTATTTTGCTCACATGAAGAGGCAGATACAAGGATGCTTTTCCATGCTATGAAGGCAGATGAGGAATTTTCTGCTGCCAATATCCAAGGAAGCATAGTTGTAAAGTCACCTGACACAGATGTCCTCGTGCTAGCTGTGCATTATTTTCCTCAGATGCAAAGTACATCATCTTTCTGGGTAGAAACAAGAAAGGTGACCGCTACTGCTGATCTCCATCGTCATATTCCTGTTCACAGCATATGCAATGAATTAAGTCCTGTGGTTCCTAGTCTACTTCCCGCCATGCATGCTTTGACAGGATCCGATAGCGTCTCATCATTCTGCGACATAGGAAAAAAGAAAATGTGGAAAACCATGGAGTCATTGGAGAAGAAAGGTTCGATTCCACTCCTAGGTAGTTTGGGTACTGACAACACAGTTGAGGCCGAACATGCAGCCTGACAGTTTGTTGCTGCTCTATACGATCCAAAGGATGTATTTAAAGAAGAACATAATGACTTGAATCTTCTGAGAGTCCGCCTTGCTGACAAGAATGTACCATTGCACAAACTACCCCCATCACAACCTAGCTTTCTTCAACACTTTAAGAGAGCATCATTTCAGACCCGCATTTGGATGTTGGCTCACGTTGCTAAACCAGATATGTCTTCACCAGATGGAAATGGGTGGCAAAGAGAGGGAGATGAATTAAAGTTGAAGTTATTTGATAGACCAACAACTGCAAAAGTATTAGATGAGCTTCTGTGCTCATGCCGTGGACGCAGACAATGTAGTAAGAACTGCAGTTGTGCAACGAATGATATGGCATGCACAGAGGAATGCGTCTGCAAGGCTACTGAGGAGTGCATGAATGAACAAACCCATCACAAACCACCGCTGGATGAGCTAGATGAATAATCATATTATAGCATTGTGTATTAATAATTTATTAGTGTGTTTCATATATGCTGTTATAACGTGAGTTATTCCCCAGTATGGGGTAGACTGCTAATAACGCATTGAATTGAAATTGTGGGAGTCACCGAATACAGTATGCACTGACTTACATGCAGTTTTGTAATTGAAAGACAAGTTGAGACTTTTAGTGGAAAAGAGTCCAATTTTAAGTAATGATTTCTGCTTTAAAGTTATTTAGTAGTTTGCTTCATAAAGATAAGAATTGTTAAAATTTAGTTGGTTTAATTGATTTTAGTTGATTTAGTTAATTTTGTGTTATGTACATCGATATACGTATAGTAACTTAATTTTTGTTTTACAAAATTGACGTTCTTCAAATCTCAATCTCGGTCCTTTCACACAGTTAACAATTCAAACTTTATTTTCAAGTGCAACATTATTATATACGGTATGTATTGTAATCATGCCAACATTTGCGTGTTTTTAATAACTGAACGATAAACCTTTCTGCTGGCATGCGAACAGAGGTATCTATTATTAACCCATGTAGGCACAGTAATTTGTATGGTGATTCAACAATTTAATGTGGCATTCATTTTGTTCAACATAGTGTATTAATGCTTGGAGTATCAAAATATCTGAATTATTGTACTCGAAATTAGTTTTGTGTAACTCATAATAATAGGGTGTGTCAATGTTAGTAAAGTCAACAATTCAAAAAACTACTAGTGACCAAATGATGCATTTTTATGTGCTAAATCGAAATATGGCTTTAAAATCCAGATTTGACCACTCCTAGCTACTTATATTTGAAGTTGAATTTTACGAAAAATCAGCAATTTTTTCAAGTATTTTTTTATTGTATATAACTACATTTTACATATATTACATACAATTAAAGACATTTTGATTGTATTTCAATATTAAAACTTAGAAATATAGATAGGTTCTTGAACTTTGCCAAGGATGCCATATAAAACTACATTTCACATACATACAATTAAAGACATTTTGATTGTATTTTAATATTAAAACTTAGAAATATAGATAGGTTTCTTGAACTTTGCCAAGGATACCATATATAACTACATTTTACATACTTACAATTAAAGACATTTTGATTGTATTTCAATATTAAAACTTAGAAATATAGATAGGTTTCTTGAACTTTGCCAAGGATGCCATATATAACTACATTTTACATACATACAATTAAAGACATTTTGATTGTATTTCATTATTAAAACTTAGAAATATAGATATGTTTCTTGAACTTTGCCAAGGATGCCATGTCTGCCTTGCTCTTGTTCCTGGACATGAGCTCCCTATTGGCCACCTGGCCACTGATTTAAGCCTCCCTCCTCTCTTGTGAGTAAACATGTGCTGCTTCAGTTGTCATCCGTACACACCTCTCTACTGACTGTGTGTGTGTGTGTGTGTGTGTGTGTGTGTGCCATGCAGGAACTTCCATTGGTCTATCCAGAAAGTCCTTGACTGCAGTAGTGGTGAGGGAACACGTCAGAGGACGGTCAGTCACGCCAGAGTTCCAGTCAATAAGCTCCGAGAGTTTGGTGGCATCTGGGTTGATGTCAGGAGTCTTCCTGGGTCTGACACTGCAGTCTCCTACCTGTGTGTCCTCATCTCCTTCACCTTTGATTTCCAGTAATTTAGGGTGTGTCAATTTTAGTAAAGTCAACAATTCAAAAACTACTAATGCTTAAATGATGTTATATATCTAGCAAACTTAGAAATATCTTTAGTGTTGTTTAAAAAAGTCATTTACCTACTTATATTTGACCAGGACGAAGGAGGACGACTTCATACTAGACTCAGTCTGGTATGAAGTCTTCGTCCTCCTCTCTCCTCCCTGCCTCCTCCACTCATGCATTCACAATCAAAACTCCAACATTTGTGACTATGTGAAACTTAGAAACCATACTGCACACCAAAAATAACCAAAGTTGACCACACATATCAATGGCACATTGATATACGATGCTACAGTCATATTTAAATTATATTTCAAACTTTATGGTCAAATATAAGTAGGTAAATGGCTTTTTTAAACAGTAAAGATATTTCTAAGTTTGCTAGATAATATGACATCATTTGAGCATTAGTAGTTTTTGAATTGTTGACTTTACTAAAATTGACACACCCTAAATTACTGGAAATCAGAGGTGAAGGAGATGAGGACACACAGGTAGGAGACTGCAGTGTCAGACCCAGGAAGACTCCTGACATCAACCCAGATGCCACCAAACTCTCGGAGCTTATTGACTGGAACTCTGGCGTGACTGACCCTCCTCTGACCTGCTCCCTCACCACTGCTGCAATCAAGGAGTTTCTGGATACACTAATGGAAGTTCCTGCATGGCCTTCACACACACAGTCAGTAGAGAGGTGTGTAAGGATGAAACTGGAGCAGCACAACATGTTGACTCACAAGAGAGGAGGGAGGAACAACATCAAGGTAGACATGGCATCCTTGGCAAAGTTCAAGAAACCTATCTGTATTTCTAAGTTTTAATATTGAAATGCAATCAAAATGTCTTCAATTGTATGTATGTAAAATGTAGTTATATATGGCATCCTTGGCAAAGTTCAAGAAACCTATCTATATTTCTAAGTTTTAATATTGAAATACAATCAAAATGTCTTTAATTGTATGTAATGTATGTAAAATGTAGTTATGTACAATAAAAAAAATACTTGCAAAAATTGCTGATTTTTCGTAAACTTCAACTTCAAATATAAGTAGCTAGGAGTGGTCAAATCTGGATTTTAAAGCCATATTTCGATTTAGCACATAAAAATGCATCATTTGGTCACTAGTAGTTTTTTGAATTGTTGACTAAAGTTACTAAAATTGACACACCCTATCATATTAATCATTTTTGTGAAACACCTGTATTTTAGATGATATTTTTTGGGGAGTCTAACAATAACGTTTTTAGGCAAAAAATAAAATATATCGTGTAAAAGAGTGTTTTTATAGATAAACTGATATAGTGTAGCACTAGAGCTTTCAGAAAATGTATAACTTCATGGGAAATAAACCTTCTCTTCACTGTTCATTGTGTCTTCAAAGATTTCAGTTGTAACTTGTAATGCGTGAATTGAAAACATGAATACACGAGTACCTGTACATAGCTGAAGTTAATGGCTGATTTTACTATCTTAGCACACTCAGAATGGAGGACAACATGCCAAATTTATATGTCCATATGGTGCATATCATTTTAGGACATGTTGTTGTTGTTGTTGTTGGTGGTGGTTAGCCGATCAGCCCACCCTGATCGAGCAAGCGTACTAGTGATGTTGTGTTGTGTTCTATGCTGTGCTGGAGCGGTACAGTCTGTCATAATGTGCTCAATTGTTTGCGGTGTGTCCTGGCACAGGTGGCGGGTGTCGTCTCTGGAATTGTCTAGTTCTGTGTTTATATGTCTGTAAGTTGGGGTGATGTCCACATCGGAATCGTGCTAAGTTAACTCGATCCGTTCTGCTCAGGCTGGTCTCTGACCTGTCAGTGGGTGGCGGCTTCGCATCTAGGACCGCATTCGGACCGAGTCGTGTCAGTGCTTTGTGGGCTAATTAGGTGTGTGTGTATGTATTTTCTGTACTGTGTGATGTCTGTGGGGCGTAGTATGAAATGGAGTATTTGGTTATAATGTCTCTCAGGTATTACCTTAATGGTGCGAGGCGTTGCTGCATGATTGTACATGTAGTGGCAAGGGTGTTGTGGGTTAGTTGCCGCTGCTGCCACAAACTGTGTTCCCCTCGTATCTAAATGTTCCCTAACTTTCAGTATTTTTGTTTCTGTGTGCAGGTGTTCTGTTGGTGTTGTTTGAGTACATTCTGTGATGATACGAAGTGCGTTATTTTGTATTCTCTGTAAGGTGTTTATGTGTGTGTTTGAGATAATGGGTGCCCAGCATAGGCTAGCATAGTCCATAACTGAGCGAATATATTTTTGGATATGAGTGATGTTGTTTCCTGCTGGTGTCCAAAGTTTGTGCCTGCTCCTACCCTAAGCGAGTTAAGTCTTGAAGTACTGTAGAGTAGGGTGGATCACTTTTCACTTTTTTAAAAAAATTATAGCTGGTCAAAGTTTTTCCCATGATTTGGTTCAGTGGAAGTACACTGACACCATTTTTACCAAAATCGATCAATATTTAGGGGTCGCGCATCGACCTTGAAAATTTCAATTTGGGAAATTTGGCCAAATTGACAATTTTTTACTGAATAAAGATAAATCATCAAATGACGATATTTTTTTAATCCTCTCAGTGAAAGAAATCCTCTCAGATACTTACCAAGTTGATAGGACAAGTGGTTTAGAAGTTATACTCACCTTGAAATAGCATTAAAATTTAAAATATCGTATTTCTCCCCGTACCTCCATATGCTGTCTGCCATTGCATGCTTTTTAGGATAAGATTAAACGAATAAGGAAAGATCAAATGTATTTTGTATTAAAACGGTTTACCGATATCACTAAAGGCACTTACTCCGGTGCCCCTAACTAGGTTCAAAAACTGTATGAATCGTGGTTAGAACATACGTCATCTTAAGGCGTGCGCCATGTACTCTCTCTGCTAACTCCCTTTCCCTCTGCGCTACGTCATCTTGGCAAGTGACGACTTCTTGAAGTCACCGAGTTCTTTCCGGCTCTTTTCCACGAGCTGAAGAAGACCCTGCAGCTGTGACTCGTCTTTTGTGACAGTGTTCGCGTAATCTTCTATCAGTTTTATCCCTCTCTCTGCCACGTCGTTGGTAACTTTCAGATGCGAGATGACATTCTTCAGATCACAGTAGTTCTTATCTTGATCCCACTTATTCACCGGCAGAGTGAGCCACGTAGACGCGCACACCTGCAGGCCTGTGAACACGAACCACGATGACTCATCGATCAGGTCCGGAAGGCGCGTCGTGTCATCAACCGAGACGTTGTCATACGTGAAGTCCTCGGGCACAGCGAGGCGGCACAGCTTCTTTGCCATCTCGTGCTTCACAGTGTCTTCCACTTTGTCACTGCAGAGGGCGAAAACGACGGTCTGAGGCCTCAGATACCACAAGTGCCGCCTGATCACTGCCAGTGAAGCCTCTGCAATCTCGCGATCCACAGCCCTGTACTGCAGAAGACGCTGGTACAACACAAGGTCATTCAGCGGGGCATCAGCTGCGACAGGAGCCGCCAGCCAGGCAGGTGCGTAGAGGAGTGCAGTAAATAGTACCACTCTCTGAAGTTTCTGTACCAGCTCGTCGTCGAACTCCAGCTGACCGCTGAACATCAGGAGCTTCGTGTAGTAGATGATCTGAAACGAATACGCACTGTGATGTATAAATACCGATACCACTCCATATAAGTTTGTTTAATGGTAAATTATTTATCTTATTTTTTTCTGGTAGGGACTTCAAATGGCTGTTTGCAGAAGGCAATACAATATTTAACTTCTAATTCAAAATACCAACCTTGGCCATCCACCTCGCATGATGGTAGGCTCCTGGGCGCATGAAGTGTGTGCCACGACGTGGCTGGGCCCCGAGTACCAGGAGTGTAATCTCCGCCACTTCTCGGTAGTCTTCTCTGACAAGACCAGAAGCGGTGCCGAGGAACTTGACTGCCTCATCTCGGAGCTCCATCAGCCACGTCACCTCCGCCAAATGCTCGATCTCCAGCTCGCGATAAGTCGAGAGGTCGAGCTTGTCCCACCTGAAAGGGGAGTTATGAAAATATTGCATGAAAACGACTGAAGTTTCCCTTTTCGACTGCTATTAACATCATTAGTAGAAGGACGCTGATATCTCAACTGCTCTGAAGGCAAAAAATCATTGGAGAAAACAAATGCGCCTTAGAATTGAAATTCACCTTCTCCTCAGATACTGGAACAAAGGTTCAGTTGGTGCTGTGGTTCTTCCAAACGCGGTGATGACCACTGCCCCCACGATGAGCTCCATAACGTGATGGCGACAGCCCAGCTGGAAGAGCGGTTTACCAAGCATGTTCTCCAGCCGGACCACCGCACCCTGCACCCTCCCCGTATTGGAGGAAGTTGTGTCGAAGCACAGTCCAATCACGTTGTTCTCGCATCCCCAGTCTTTGAAAGCACGAAAGGTCGCCTGGGCATGGGACAGACCGGTGCCGTCAGCAACAGTCGAAACGGCCAGCAACTTCTGTGCATTGGGGAGCTCCGGAGATGAGAATCGCCTGGCGGTGCTCCAATGATCCAAGAGAGTCCTGAAACGTATGTCATACATGCCAATCCATTATCGTCCACTGGAATATGTCAATCCACTGTCGTCACTGGAAAATGTTAATTCACTGTCGGTCACGGTGAGGGCAAAACTGAACTTGATTACTTTACCGTCCCAGTGGACGATAGCATGCCTCGGAGATACGAAGGATTTCTTCACAGCTGTCGACACTTCACAACGATGTGCCACTCTTCCACGGCGAGACGTGTCCTTCGAGATACTGAATTTGTCCAGGTCTGCGGGCGGATCTGCCGAACGTAGGACTGCCGCCACGACACTTGCCACCTATGTGCGAAATTGAAAGGAAATTGACAAGGATGCGTATGGTTTTTATGTGACAAAATAATCACTAAATTTTCCGTCGTTACGTCTATTATATCTTTGTCAAGGAAAGATCATTACTGATATATACACACCTGATTATTGGACATCCGGAAGCGATCAGCCACTTCAATAACAGCCGGTGCATTGAGGATGCGGTGAGGAAGGCTGATTGATACAGTTGATTCTCTCGGCTGTCGGTATGGTGGTTCTAGCTGTGATTCGGAGTTGCTCGATGATCTGCTTTCTATAGATTCATCGTCGCTCTCAGCTTCGGTTCCTAATTTCGTTTTTGAGGTGCCTGGCTCATCACGAGATTGTTGTCTTGAGAGTTGCCGTTTTCTCTTGACAACGAACACTTTATCATTCCCACTCATTGTTGCCTGGCGCAAGCCCCGTTGATCCTCATAAAATTTAATATCTTCTTGTTTGTTGTTGTCTGAGAGCAGTCGACTTTTCTGTATCTCTTCAATAGCATCGGAAGCTCCGATGTCCCAGAGCTTGTTCAGATTTTCTGAAAACTTCTCCCTGCCTTTTCCCGCGTCACTGTCTCTCATCTTGCTCTTCTGCAGCGAGCGCCACTCTTCCCACAGTAACTCCAGTTTTCTTTCGCAGTTAAGCCTCGTGATCGTCTTTATACGTGCCATGTTCCAAAATACCAGAACATTGGCCACCGTGTCCTTTACGGCGGCCTTCCTGTCAGTAGTTTCCTGCTTGGCATAGAAGAAGTACTGGAGAACTTGATGGGTGGTTGGCAATTTGGCACCACCGATCGAGGAAGATGGCTGACCAATTAAGAAGACGTCCGTGGCTGACCTTTGAGAAGGTGGTGCTGTTGTTGCTGCTTTCTCTTTTCCAGAATAAGTAACTTTCAGAGTCTTCCCACTCCTGGTTGTTAACAGTTTATCCATTGTACTAACGTCTAGACTTATCAAACAAGAATCAATTGACACAGTTGCTCTGTAAAAAGCAAACTGTGATTAGTAAAAATATTGGTCATAGACATAGCGTGTGTGTGTAATTGGGATTTTAGGATACGCCAGCTACTGATGCTATGATTACGTCCATAACGGGGGACAAATTCGGTATTTTAAATTTTAATGTTATTTCTAGGTGAGGGTAACTTCTAAACCACTTGTCCGATCAACTTGGTAAGTATCTGAGAGGATTTCTTTCACTGAGAGGATTCAGAAAATATGGTCATTTGATGATGTATCTTTATTCAGTAAAAAATTGTCAATTTGGCCAAATTTCCAAAATTGAAATTTTCAAGGTCGATGCGCGACCCCTAAATATTGATCGATTTTGGTAAAAATGAAGTCAGTTTACTTCACCTGAACCATATCATGGGAAAAACTTTGACCAGCTATAATTTTTTAAAAAAAGTGAAAAGTGATCCACCCTACTGGACAGTTGTTTTTAATGCCTGAATGTGGTTTCCAAAAGATAATGATGTGTTGTATGTGACCCTAACTATTTTGATCCTGTGAGAGTGTGGAATGTTGGTGTTGCTTAGTGTAAGGTGTGGAGTTATCTGGTGTTCTTTTCTGTTGCTTGTTAGCAAGGTGAGGGTTGATTTTTGGGTGCTACTTTGAGTCTATTGTGTGAGAGCCCGTCTTGTGTACTGTTTATGTATGTTTGTAGGTTATTTGTAACGGTGTCGATGTTGTTGTGGGTGGATGTTAGAGTGATTTCATCTGCATATGATGAGAAGGTAAGCTTGTTATCTATGGGTGTTGGAATGTCATGCATGTATAAGTTGAACAGTGTTGGTGAGAGAACAAAGCCTTGAGGGACCCCGTTCGTAAAAGTTTGTTTTTGGATGACTTGCCATTAAATGTGACATGTGAGTATCTTTCTTTAAGATAGTTGCTCAGCTATCTTTTGGTGTTATTGGGCATGTTTGTGTTGAGTATTTTGTTTATGAGAGGGAAACGTGGGATAGCATCAAATGCTTTACCAATGTCTATTGCTGCTAATAGTGTACGTTGAGCTGGTCGTCTGGAGTTGAGCCATCCATGATGTGCTGCGTGAGGTTAGTGAGTAATGTCGTGGTTGAGTGGTGAAGTCTGAATCCATGTTGAGTAGGCGATAGTGGTATGTGTGCGTTGGTGATTTGTAAGATTAGTCTTTCTGTTACTTTGGAAGGTGTACATAGTAAAGTAATGGGTCTATAGGAAGCTGGTTTTGTTGGATTTTTGTTTGGTTTGAGTAGTATAATAATTTTACCTTGTTTCCATATGTCAGGAATAACACAGTGTTGGTATGAATATGTGCTGATGTTTGTGAGAGCTAGTATTCCCTGTGGGCCCAAGTGTCTAAGGTGTATGTTAGATATGTTGTCTGGTCCAGTAGCCTTCGAATTCTTAATGTTTTTGATGATCTTGGTGGTCTGGTCTGTATTGAAGGGTGTAATGGTCGTGTCGAGTCTGTAGGTTTTCTTGTGTCTGGCTGTTTGTCTGTCTGCGTGTTTCTGGTTGTTGTCTCCGTTTTTAAGTGACTTATCTTTGCGTAGTGATTAACTAGAATATTAGTTTGTTGTGTATATGTTGGGATATTATTTTGGATGCGACAGATAGCCGCGTGTGAGGTGTGAATGTCACTGTTAGAGTGGGTAATGCTGTTTATAGTCTTGTATAGCCTGGATGTATCTGTCGAGTGGTTTAGTGTTGTTATGAATTCCCTAAATGTTTATGTTTGTTTTTCTTTAAGTTTGTTGTTTATTTCTGTGTTGAGCTGTTGTATCTGCTGTTTTATGGTTTCTGTGTGTGGTGTTTGTGTGTGGTGTTTGTGTGTTATGTTTGAGGTTGTTACGTTGCCTTAGGAGGTGGGCTATTTCTCTAGTGTAATTTGGGTTGTATTTCCTAATGTTGCCCTTGGGTATGTATTTGTTTGCATTATTGATGATCTGATTAAATGTCTTGAGTGTTGTATTGATGTTTATGATGAGTGTGCTGTTTAATGTGGTGAATTGTCCCTCAGTCTGTATTTTGAACTGTTCCCAATCAGCTTTCTTGTAATTTCTGTAAGTGTACCTAAGGCTGTTGGGGCAGAGTGTAGAATGTGTTGTAATGATGATGGGCAGGTGGTCTGATGACAGTTGTTTTTCTGTTCTCCAGTGTGTATGTGTTGCTAGTGAGGGGGAACAGAACGTTATGTCTGGGGAGGAGTTTGAGTATCCTGCTTGATGGTGTTGTTTTGGTTGTGCAGGTACCAACTAGTGTCTTTAGCGTTGAAGTCTCCTCCTAAGATGACATTAGTGAGAGAGGCCAGATTGTGTAACGGTGGATTGTAATTGGCTGGCACCTGAGATGAACTATCTGGTGGGATGTAAATGTTGATGAGTGTGGTGGTGTGTTTTGAGTGTGTTTTAATGTTAACTGCCTGTATTTCTATCGTGTTATCTGCTTGGATTGTGTCTGTAATGTTTAGGGTGGCATGAGTGTAGCTAATGCTTTTACATATGTAAATGATGAGTCCACCCCCGTGAACCCCAGTACGATCTTGACGGATCGCCGTGAAGTCAGGGATGGTGAGTTTTTTGTATGTGCGTTTTAGTTTTGTTTCTTGTATAAGTGCTACGTGAATGTTTTGTTTTAGGACATGTTGTACATTTCTGTACGAGGGGGGTATTAAACTCAAAAAATATGGCCTGTTATCAGGGTTGGCCGCTCGCCTATTATATGCACCACGATAATAGGCAATTATCGCTAAAACTGCAAAGTGTTTTGCTTTCGCATTTTATCGATAGTTTGGCTCCTTTGCTTGCATCTGTTTTTAAAGCTTTAAACGACGTATTGGGTCCTCGTTGTTATTCATAAAAATGCGTTTCCAATGCAATCAAAAGATATCTTCCGATGCATTCTTACGATGAGCACCCTTAATTCTTATTGTAAGTATTATCTCGGAAGGCAGCTGTACTTTTACGCCTAGTAAGTACTTTCTTATCAGTGTGGTGCCTAACTCGAATTGCCGTCCAATTAGGAGTCAAGGCTGTTAAGATCTTTAAGCTGAAATCGCTGGGACGACCGGCTTATTATAAACTGTTTTCAAGTCCCATGCAATAATAAATCACCATGGGGTCGTGGGCACATACTATGAATGGAAATTACATATTTCATAAACTAAATCATCCCGACCAGCTTGGAAAGAGTCACCATTAAGAGTGGATGACGGGCGATGAGTAATGATGAATGCGATCACAACGATTCCCATTCGTCGAAATACAACGCGTTTTCACACATTTTGAATGACGATCATCGAAAGAGAAAAGGATTTACAATTCTTTCCAAAACATCTTTCATTCATCGTCGTCAACATTATATCGGAACAATGGCACAAATAGAGATAAAATTCTCTTTCACACACACACACACACACACATTCCAATAACACGTGCGTGCTGTATTAGACCAAAGTTAGATTAAAATGCTTTATTTATATATTATATATATTGGACGCTCACCCATGCAAATACTCCCGTTGCCCATAAAGGCGAATATGGGTATATAGAGGTACTTAAAGGGATGACCACCCGCCATTAATTCTTATTTAAAAAGGTTCGCATAGGGCAAATTATTTTAATTTCCAAACGCATCCTTCGTACAACGATACAAAGGACACCAAACGGCAACAGACCGGCTGGTCTCTACGAGGTTGTCTGTTTAAGGAAGGAAGGTTAAAAGATGGAAGAAAATTCAAAGACGAGTGAAAATTTTAAAGCAAAGCAAAGGGAGATTGAAAGAAAGGAGGGAAATTTAAAGGTAAGTGAAAATTTTAAAGCAAAGCAAAGGGAGATTGAAAGAAAGGAGGGAAATTTAAAGGTAAGTGAAAATTTTAAAGCAAAGCAAAGGGAGATTGAAAGAAAGGAGGGAAATTTAAAGGTAAGTGAAAATTTTAAAGAGGAGAGAATCAGGGTGAAAATTCTACAATACTTTTATGCGCCAACAAATGCTTCTAACTCGGGGTTTAAGGCAAGATAAACATCGTCTCTTTAAAGGATTCGTTTAAATCCTTTGAACTACGCTGGCTGGCAATCCATTTCACAAATTAACTATTGAAGAAATGGTTTGCATCACTGGAATTAAAATGTTTACCGACTAATTTCAGACCATTACCGCGAGTTCTATCTGCATTCCTGAAGGTGAAATATTTTTCGGCGTTGATGTTATCAAAACCTTAATCGTTTTAAACACCTGAATTAAATCTCCTCTAATCTGCCTTTTTACAAGTGACAATAAATTTAACATTTCTAAACGGGCACCGTATGATTTGTTTCTAAGTTTGGGAATCATCTTTGTATGTCTATGTCTTGCCGTAAATATGGGGACAAGAAGTGAACGCAGTATTCCAGGTGGGGGCGTACGAAGGAATTATATAATGTCATTGTTTTCTCCGACTTAAATTCAAATTATCTACCAATAAATTCAAAGATTCTGTTTGCTTTTCTAACCGCTTCGATACATTGCTTACTCGGTTTGAGAGTGTGTTGGCAACAATACCTAAATCTTTCTTTTCCGTAACACTTGTTAGTGCCTTCTTGCGCATAGAATACTTTTCTTTAACATTGATTCCACCGATATGCAAGTTTTACCTCTATCTACTGTATATTAAAGTTCATTTGCCAAATTTCTGCCCACTCGAGTAACTTATCTTCTTGAATCTGCAAACGTTCTGCTGAGGCTTGCCAACTCTCCCGGACTCGCCGGGAGTCCCCCGGAATTATGTATATTCTCCCGGCTCCCGGAACGCTTACCTGATCTCTTGGATTCTTAAAAAAAAAATCTGCTTTTAAATAAAACACTAGTATCCCATACAATAATTAAATTAATGTTTTTATATGTTCCAAAATGTAACTTACAAAAAATGATCCGCAAGTTTTGAAATTATACTGTTAATTCAGATGTCGATGTCACTGATATAAATAATAAAAAGAACCGGTCTCAGAACCGATCCCTGAGGCATGCCGCTAGTTACACTTATCCAGTTAGACGCTTTACCATTAATGACCATTCACCACTCTTTGTTTACGTCCGCTAAGCTAATTTTCAGTCCATTTGAGAACATTACCATCACTTCCATTGGAATTAAGTTTAGCTAATAATTTCCTACGAGGCACTTTATCAAACACCTTTTGAAAATCGAAATATATAACATATACTGTTTTACTCTCGTCATACATATATATATATTTACAAAATCATTAAAAAGTCGAGCAAATTAGTAAGACAAGAACGATTACGTCGAAAACCGTGCTGATTTCTAAGTGAGTAATTGTTTTGTTCTGAATGATTGTCTCCATCAGCTTATCAACTACTGGGACGATAATTTCTAGAAAGTGATTTGTCCCCTTTTTAAAATATTGGCGTAATGTTTGTAAGTTTCCATTCAAACGGAACTTCTCCAGACTGTAAAGATTTAATATTATTATTATTATTATTTTTAATAATATATATGTAAGAGGAGAGATTGTTACGCACTTCATTTTTTTTAAGTACCATAGGGTAGAGTTTATTTGGATCTGGAGTTTTATTATGATTAATTTTACCCATGGTATTTTCACTTTCACTGATGGTAAAATCGCGAAGCTTTAAATGATCATCACTGAGCGTGATTACGGGAACGTTCATATCTTCGTTAGCAAACACAGAAAAGTTTATTTAAAACTTCCATCATTTGTAAGTCATAAATTTGTTTGTTGTTTTCGCCGACGAGTGGAATAAATGGTCTGCGAAGCTACTTTATTCCAAACATACTTTAAAATTCCTTCGGATTCGATTTAATTTGGTTCGCTATATACAGCTCATAGTTGCGCTTACAATGAAGCTTCTCTGAATCCCTTCTAGTTGTCTAATGGCTTCTTTTTTATATGGGCATTTTATGACCGAGCAGTATTCCAATTTGGGTATGATCAGTGTTTTCAGTAGAGGAATCATTATATTCCTATCCCTTTGTTTAAAGGTTCTCAGTATCTGCCCAGTTACTCTCTTTGCTCTGTTTATTGCTATCTTATTTTATGTTTCAAATTTCGCATCATCAATCATTACAACCCCTAAGTCTTTTGTTTTAGAATTTCTCTGAATTTCCTGTACATCTGGGGTATAATATTTCATGGATTTTAGGTCTTCTCTTTTTCCATACCGTAACAACTGCAATGTCTCAGTGTTAAACTTCATATTGTCGTCTTCCGTCCACTTGTAGATTCTGTTCATGTCTGTTTGTAGAGATCCTATATCTTCTGGGTATTTTTTTACTGATCTTTGTATCATCGGCAAAGGATGTTACTGTGCTGTCTCTGGTAACGTCCTCATCTATGTCAGTTAACATGATTATGAAGAGTAGCGGAGCTAATACTGTTCCTTGTGGTACTCAGCTGAGGACCTCTGATTCTGATGAAGATGCTCCTTGTACTGTAACGACTTGCCGCCGCTCACTAAGGAAATTATATACCCATTTCCCTACTTTTCCTGTTATTCCCATATGCTCCAGTTTATGTATTATGATTCCATGGTCACACTTGTCGAACGCTTTGGCAAAGTCTGTGTATATTACATCATAGTTTTCATTAGTTTTCAGTGCATCAGTAATGTTGTTGTAGTGTTCCATTTGTTGTGATAGGTTTCAGTCAGGAAGATCATGCCTATGTTGGTTATCATTTAAATTTTTCTGAGTTTTCAAAAAGCCATAGATTTTCTGTCTAACTATTCTTTCAAATATTTTAGTGAGATGAGATGTAAGCGAGACTGGCCTATAGTCTTTGGCCTCGGATCGATCTCCTTTATATATTGGAACTATGTTCACGCTCTTCAGGATGCCCGGTATTTCTCCTGTGTCTGGTGATCGTCTCCATATCCAATATAGAGGCTCAGCGATTGCATTCTTGCAGTTTTTGATCAGTGTGGCATTCCATTTGTCAGGTCCTGCCGCTGAGTGTGCTTTTAGTTTCCCTATAGCTTGTGTAATATCATTCGTCGTAAAGTCGAAGTCCGTTATACTTTCCCCTTGTAGTTCTTCTTCAAGGAACGCGTTTCTATCGCATATCAGTTTGTCAGTTTTTGGGATAATGAAAGATGATTCGTCCTGAGCTCTTAATATTTCGGATACTTCTGTAAGATCATTAGATAAAGCACTGTCTTCATTTTTCAAAGGTCCAATAGTCGCATGGTTTTTCGACTTCCTTTTTGCAAAATTATAGAAGTACTTTGAGTTTACCTTTATCGCCTCTATAGCGTTACCTTCTTTTTCTGTATGCTTCTCAATTGGTTCCTGTATGACGCAGTCGATACTCTGCAGTTTATCATTTAATATTTTTCTGATGTTATCTTTACAGTTACTTAATTTTGTAGTCACTCTTTTTCTCTTTCGGAACAATGCCCTCTTTTGTCTCTCGAACCTGCTTCTCTTTCCCCTTTGTTGTATTTTTGGGACATGTCTTTCTACAATTTCCAGCGTCTTCTCTTCTAACGTTGTTAGCATCTCTTCCGTTGTCTTGGCCTCGAAGATGGATTTCCAATTTATTACTTCCATGCTGGATGCAACATCTTCCCAGTGTTCCCAGTATTCATCTTCCCAGTGGAGTGAAAATCTAAAATTTCGAATTTGCTTCTTTCTGTTGTTCGTGTTCTTTCCTTTCTTGTTGCTTTTATATTGGTTGTTATTTCAATAATGTTGTGATCCGATATTATAGTTGGGGATTTTTCTACATTATCGATTAGGTTGCTGTTGTTTGTGAACACCATCTCTAGGCGACTATTGGACCTTTGAAAAATGAAGACAGTGCTTTATCTAATGATCTAACAGAAGTATCCGAAATATTAAGAGCTCAGGACGAATCATCTTGTGTTTTCTGTTATTTCTTGTGTTAACATAAATTCATCAGCCAGAGCTAGTAGAATTTTTACCTGCTCCTGGTCTTCCCGTGTGCCCTCTTGTCCTGGTGTACACATATATTTTTTCCTATCCTTTTATATTTCATAAATGGAAAATTAAAATCACCACAAAGAAAAATATTTGGGGTTGGAGTGTAGATCTTTTACCTAGTTTTTACCTCTGTAATGGAATCAGAGAATTTTGAGGTTGGCATGTTTGGGGGTCTGTACATTACAATTAGTACCATATTTAATTTTTCAACTTCTGCTGCAACACATTCTACGTAGCTGTTTGAGGTACTTGGAGGATGTTATAGTTGTCAATTTGTATTTCTTTTTTATCAATACAGAACAATGTTCACAGTTCGCCTGCCAGTCCTTTAGATGGGTTTCCGTGAGGCATGCAAAGTCTGCTCAGGCTTCTTCCATGAGTCCTTTCAGGTATAAAACTTTGTCCGGGAATGATTTGATTTAAGGCCCTGAATTTTGGCTTGGATTATTTTTATTTTTTCTCTATCATTTTCACATATATTCGATTCGTTTTCCAATAGTGGTGCCGGTTTCGTTGTCTTGTGGTCCTCCAAGAATTTTCCTCTCTCTATCTTTTTCGGGACATGTTGTCCCGAGAACGCATGAAGTGGCTTTGTGCGTGCCTTCTGTCCGGCTCTCGGATTCCTAAATTTGTCAGCTGACTTTGTATTTGCTGGATGGCATTTTGCAGCTGAATTGTGTTGGCTATGTCTGAAAAATTGGTAGCCCTCTTTGATGTTCATTTTTTCTGTTCACCTGTTGCGTTCCTTTGAGGGTGGTGGTAACGGCATTTTTGTCCGTATTTGCACCTCCCATATCTTGCATAGGTGTTGCAGACAATAATGTGGTGGAACTTGCACTTTTTTTCAAATTTGCAATATCCTCTTGTATAATGTGTGTTACATAATGTGGGATGTGCATAGATGCATTGCCCATCCCGATATCTGCAGTTCCCTTTTGCGTAGCATTTACAAACGGTATTTTCTACACTTCTACTTCTTGTTATCTGGTTATCTTCTATGTTCTTAATTTTGATATTGTCATTATTTTTCTTTGGCTGTTTATTTCCTACGTATATATATATATATATATATATATATATATATATATATATATATATATATATATATATGTATGTATATATATACATATACACACACCTTGTTAACCTTGTTGCTGTTTCGTGCGTTGGTCTCTCTTCACACAGATGAATCATTAAGAATCCCTCACGAGTCACTGTTCATGATTTTAAATAAAAATTAATTATTAGTATATTAGTGAAATGTGTTAACAAACTGCAAAAGAACAACAACGCACATAACGAGTTTTCTTTATGAGCTGCCGCTAAATACTTTGGTTTTAATTTCGAATTTTTAATGCAAAACGTTATTGCGTGTACAGTCATCCCTCGTTATTCGCGGATTTGTTACTCGCTGTTTCGACTATTCGCGGATTTTTGTCGCGAAAGTTTGCACCAGTGCACCACGCCACAGCATCCCGCTAGGTGGCTCTACTTACTGTGGAAGTTCCCGCGCTCCTTCCCCACGCTTACTCGGCCTTAGTTCGGGCCGCGCCACGACCGAATAAGCATGCTTTGTCTGTGTCAGTTTTATTTTTCGCATTATAACAGTGAACTATGGCCCCTAAGCGTAAACAAACAACCTCCAGCCATGCCGCTAATGCTAGTAAAGTGCATAAACGATCAAAGAAAGTGATGACTGGTAGAAAAGGTAGAATTACTAGATAAAATTGCTGGAGGTGTTTTGCGGCATGCGGGAGAGCGTACGGGCAGCAGCGAATGGGATCTTCAACGTCGTCTTGGCATGGTGATTGTCCCTCGCTGTATTTCTTTTTTATGCATGTTTAAAATATTTCTGTCATTATTTATGCATACGGTGTACTTAATTCTGTTCATTATTTCTATAAATATATTTGAAATGCCTTGCGGGTGTTTATTTATGCATATTCTGCTCATTATTTACTTACGTACATGCTTAAAATGCGATCTAGGTCATTTTTTAAAATTTTCATAAGGCCTGGGTAATTCCGGAAAGAGTATTCGAGGAGATCGTCGGCACGTATTCCCGCGAAAGAGGGATGACTGTAATTCTTTTCTTGTCCTTTTTAAAATTTATTATTATGCGCGCAAAAAATATTTGCCTTTTTGCAGACGCATTTTTTTTTTTACTGGTCCATGATTTTTGCAGGAAACGCATTTTTAAATTTATTTTTTACCACAAACATCATTTCAGATTTTTTACGTCGTCGATTGAAACTTTCACTTTGAATTAATTAACCTTGGATCTACAGTGCTGGTTCGTTTCCACCGATCCGACCGAAATAAAATACGGTCGCGTTAATTCAAATGATTAGTGAAAGTCTCTAAAGATATTACATATAATGTTATTTCATTTATATAACGGACCAGTCGGTAAAGTTTTATGAATAGGGTGAGATGTTATTCACCTTCCCTTACTCGGATTAAAGAGGTTTGTATACCTAATGGATGGAAATAAAGAGTACCTAATTCTACAGGTTGTCGGAGAAGTGCGGTGTAATTCGAAAAATAACCTATTTTAGTGGTTAGTATCACTGACTACGAATCTAACGGTCCCGGGTCCGTAAGCGGTAGGTCTAATGTTGGGCAAGAAGCTTGACCTTCGTCAGAATAAATAATTCGGGCGAAGCAAAACAAATAAGTAATTATAATTGCTTGATTAAAATAGGTTATTTTTCGAATTACACCCCACTTCTCGAACAACCTGTAGGGTTGTCTTGGGACAGCGCGATGTATCCCTTTCCCCGATGTTGATGGGCCAGAGATAGGCGTAAGATACCAGTATTCTAATCACAATCTAGCTAAGCTAAATGTGTTAAGCCGAGTATGAAATTTAACAATAGACTAGCTAGAATGCGTTACTGTAACTACTTCATGCGTTAACAGGTGGACAAAAATTTATGAATATAGATGACGTTTAAGTGCCCAAGGTCGATTATAGGTCTATCCCATGACCAGAATTTGGGTCCCAGCATAAGAAGATTCAGAACCACTGGTCTATCCTATACGATTAACGATTGGGAAACAGCTAGCTCCTGAAACAATTCGATTTATAACTGTAAAATCTTTTTTCGTTTAAAGCTTTGCTTCATGTTGTGACGTTGATGGTAATAAACGTTAAAATGATTACTAGTTTAAGTAATCAGAATAGCCGGTTTAGCAAAGTGAACGTTGTTTAACAACACAATTTAACGTATGATTATTTGAACGGTAAGTGACGCGTCCATTTTTTGCATATAGCGGATCATCTTACCGTCTTGCGCCTGGCTACAGAACGCGCCTTAATAAATTTTTGATACCTTAATGCAGTGGTTCTGAACCTAGAGTACGCGAGGAAATCTTAGGGATTACGCGACTGACGGGGTCCTGAAAATATAACCGTTTTAATTTTATATACGATTAATAAACGACCACAAGTCACACGGTCGTAAAGGAAGTAAAAATCCTCTATGCCCCTTGAAAATCCAGAAAATGCCATGAAAGAGTTCAAGGGGGAGAGAAGAAGAAAAAGGTTCAGAACCGCTGCCTTAATGTTTCAGAACTTTTTTCCTTACTTTACCGTTGTCGTACTGCATGACTTGCGATTTTGAAGATTTTTAGGTTGAAGGAATTATCGCGCATCGTGCAGATGGCGTAGCTTATATATATACTGGGTGATCCAGATAAATGGGACCCATAAAAAAAAGCCAAATATTCTTAATATTTAATTCCTTTCATAAAAACTATATATCATTCGAAAGAGTAGAGTTACAAGTTTATTATGAAATATTTATTTTTAAAAAATGACTCCTTTCAAATGTGCTCCATTAGTTGCCAAGCATTCCAGTGTTCTCGCTTGTAAGTTCTGCATCACTTTTGCAAGAGTGTGCGGTGGTATGGCCTGTATCTCATTTGTGATGGCGGCCTTCAATTCTTGCAAGGTCGTTGGGTTATTTCTGTAGACCCTACTCTTTAAATATCCCCAGAGATAATAATCTAAGGGAGAAAAATCCGGAGACCTTGCGGGCCATTCAACGTCTCCAAATCTTGAGATTAACTCGCCTGGAAACGTTTGACGCAAAACTGCCATGCAGTTCCTCGTGGTATGGCAGGTAGCTCCGTCTTGTTGGAACCAGTGGTTTTCTAGACAAAGATCTCTTAATTTAGGAATAAGGAAATCGGTCAACATTTTTTCGTAGCGATCACCATTTACAGTGACCGTGTTTCCGGTGGAATCCTCGAAAAAGTACGGCCCTATGATCTGAGATGCAGTAAGACCACACCAAACAGTTACACGCTGACTATGCAACGGGACTTCGGTAATATTCAATGGATTTTCTGTTGCCCAGAAACGACAATTTTGTTTGTTTACAGTTCCATTCAAGTGAAAATGGGCTTCGTCTGACATAATCAAAGTTGCTAGAAAATTGGTGGTGTCATTTACCTTCTGTTGGATCCAGTGACAAAATTGTCGTCTTCGTGCGAAATCTCCATCGTTTAGTTGTTGCACTGTTTGAATTTTATATGGAAAGAGCATTAAATTTTGTTTGAATATACGGTGTGTTGTTCCATATCCAACTCCTAACAGCTGAGAAGCACGTCTGATGCTTATGTTAGGATTATCCTGTACAATTTCATGAGTTCTGTTAATGATCTCGTCTATCCTTGCTGTGCGCACTCTTCCAGTTGGTTTTCTTTTTCCAATGCTGCCAGTTAGGGAAAAATTTCTGACCCACCGACGGATTACTTTCATAGAAGGTGATTTTGACATCTGAAAATTTGTCTTGAAACATCTTTGAGCTGAAACTACACTTCTTCCATGCTCATAATATTGCTCAGTTATGAAACGCAGCTGTTCCACAGTCCATGCAGTCATCTTGAAGGGTTAGTTTTAACTAACACTTTTATTTTGTTTTGTATCTTATCTTGTCTTGTATTGTATTGTCAAAACCTATACAATCCTGTACAAACTTGTAACTATCCTCTTTCGAATGATGCGTATGATTTTATAAAAGGACTTATACTTTAAGAGTTACAGGGGTTTCTTTTGGGTCCCATTTCTCTGGATCACCCTTTTTATATATATATATATATATATATATATATATAGCTTGAACCTCATGTTGTTTCGTGCGTTGGTCTCTCTTCACACGGAGGTCAAGCTGGTGGCCCCGCCTCTAGGTCTGGCTTGGTGGAGGAGCGAGTTGCTTTCTTGCGCTCTCCACCGTACATAGCCAGGCACGCCCGGCTCATCTGGTACCGTCCTGAGCCAGGCATCCAGTCTTCTCTTGAAGACTTCAACTTTGACCCCGTTACGTTTATGAGGTTCTTTGGAAGCTGGTTGAAAAGTCTTGGCCCCCTGACAACCAAGCTATTTTCCTTCAGAGTTGAGGAGGTCCCTTGTCCGGCCTTTAATTTGGGAACACTATACATTCTGCCTTTCCTATTTTCCAGTGTTGTTTGAATGGTAATTGGGTTTAGTTTTAGGTTTGGTACCAGTTTTTCGATCATTTTCCATATGTAGATTATAGTGTACCTCTCTCTTCTTCTTTCCAGGGAGCACAGATTTAGTTTACGTAGTCTTTCCCAGTAGTTGAGTTCTTTGCAGCCATCAATCTTGGCTGTGAAATGCCTTTGCGTTTCTTCTAGTTTATTAGTTTCCTCCTTTTTATATGGGGACGTCAAAACTGAGCAGTATTCAAGTTTTGGTTTAATCAGTGTTTTTAGCAGGGGAATCATTACTGTCCTGTCCCTTCTCTTGAACGTTCTTAGTACCTGTCCGGCGACTCTTTTTGCTTTATTTATCGCTATCTGATTTTGTGTTTCGAATTTCGCATCATCTGTCATTATTATCCCGAGATCGATCGCTTTCATGCTTCTCTGAATTTCCTGTCTATCTGGAGCATAATATGCAGACTGTTTAAGTTCTTCTTTTCTACCATATCTCAGGAGCTGAAATTTCTCGGTGTTAAATGATATGTTGTTGTCTTCTGACCATTTGTATATTTTGTTCGTTTCCCTCTGCAAGGCCTCCACGTCATGTACATCGCTGATTTTTCTGCTGATCTTTGTATTGTCTGCAAAGGATGTTACTATACTGTTGCTGTTTATTCCGCTGTCTGTGTCTGTTAGCATGATAATGAACAGGAGTGGGGCCAGTACTGTCCCTTGTGGTACTGAGCTGCGTACTTCCGATTCTGATGATGATATACCTTGAATTTTGACGACCTGCAGACGTTCTCTGACGAAGTTGTAGATCCATTTTCCCACTTTGCCTGTTATTCCCAGATATTTAATTTTATGTGCTATTATACCATGGTCACATTTGTCGAAAGCTTTAGCAAAATCTGTGTATATAACATCGTAGTTGTCACTGCCTTCCAATGCATCTAGGATATTGTTGTAGTGTTCTATTAGTTGTGATAGGCATGATCTACCTGATCGGAATCCATGCTGATTTTCGTTGAATCTTTCCCGTGTCTCCAGGCAGTCATAAATTTTCTCTCTATCTATTCTGTCAAATACTTTTGTGAGGTGGGACGTCAATGACACTGGTCTATAGTTCTTTGCTTGAGATCTGTCCCCTCCTTTATATATAGGGACAATGTTTGCTCTTTTCAAGATGCTTGGTATTTCCCCAGTGTCTAGGGCTCTTCTCCATATCCAGTATAAAGGTGTAGCTATTTCATTTTTACAGTTTTTAATCAATAACGCGTTCCAATTGTCCGTACCTGCAGCTGAATGTGGTTTCATTTGTCCTATAGCTCTCGCTACATCTTCTGGTGTAAAATAAAAGTCTGTTATATACTCTCCTTGCAATTCCTCTTCAAAGAATGCATTTATGTCAGGTATCGCTTTGTGCACTCTTTGGGGTACTGAAAACTGATTCATATTGAGCTCTCAATGTATCAGATATTTCTTTTGGAGCGTCTGTTAGTTCATTATTTCTCGTCCTTAAGGGCCCAATAGCGGCGCGCGTTTTTGTTTTCCTTTTTGCATAACTATAGAAGTATTTTGGATTTTCCTTTATCGCTTCTACCGCCTTTTCCCCTTCCCTTTCTGTATGGTCCTTAATCAGGGCTTGTATTTCCCTATCGATACCCTCCAGTTTTTCTTTTATTGCTTTCCTGTCATTATCTCCGCAGTTGCCTAACTTCGCCTCCACTCTCTTTCTTTTGCGGAAAAGTCTCCTCTTTTGCCTCTCTAGCCAGCTCCTCTTTCCCTTTGGCTGTGATTTATATATATATATATATATATATATATATATATATATATATATATATATATATATATAATATATATATATTGTTATCGACTGTGAAATATTTTCACACAAACACAAATTGTAAAATAGTTAAGATTTTGTTTTGCGTGCTACCTACAAGAGGTGTGACGCTGGGCGGAGCTTAGAACACGACGAATAAGCTCACAATGTTACGCAGACGGACAGCTTACTCAACTGAAGTGCTAATCTGAGTAAAAAAAATTGTCCACGTACTGCCATGCGTGAACGATTCTCCAAGGAAATCCCTACTGTATTTAACCAGGATTCAGTAATTGCTACAATTTCAAATTTTTTCAACATAATAGTTGATGAAACTTAAATCTTGAACATTGAACGTCACTGTAAAATGCATTTATAAAATTTTGAGTACCGTGGTAGAATCATAGTCACTCACCTGTAAAGAAAATTTCTGTTAGTATTAGGCTGTTCGTTTGCTTAGGAGTTTCGCCGATTTTTGCCTGAAAAGCCATCGCAGAGCTATGAAACAGTCTACTAAGACGAACTGTTTCCATGCCATTCAGTTGAAGACCATCGCGCAAAAATAAATCCTTTTTAGTATAAAAATGACTCCACAGATCGACGAATTCAACATTTTCCTGTTGGAAAGAAACTTAAAAATATTATTCATGTAGGTAGCTCTGCTGAAGAAGTCGTCGGATCCTTCTATTCTAGGAAGAATTCCTGAAGAAATTAACTTAGTAGTCCTATACTTTAGAGTCCGCACCAGCCGCTTGTATATTTGTATTAGTGCCTCTAACCTGGAAATTTTAACATCGCTCGTCCCAACATTCAACATAAATATCGTATTTTGATCAGCATCCTTACCAAACTCTTTTGTGGAGTCCATGATGTCGTTAACACGGGCTCCAAGATACCAGTACTTCCTTCGAGTTGGGCTCCTGCCACAGAACGCCTGTAATTGCCCTCGAGTAGTAGAATCGATAACTAGCCTAATCTCTTGCGTATTAGTTGTAATTACTTTTAAGCAAGGTTTATACTGTCTAGGTTGGACCTCATTTCGAGAAAGGAGAGCAAAGCGGGAATGACGTTTGGTCGGGGATTCATCGTTGAAGCTTTACGTGATCTCCGCCCGGTGTGAGAACTTGCGTCCAAACTCTTTGAAACAAAATCGTGAAGCCTAGCCGAAGCACTAAATTCCTCTCTGAACGTAGTCGCTTCCCGCCTACTTCTTCGAAGTTCATCTCTCGCCGAAATCACCTCGTTTTTATAGTTCTCTGTTTACGCAAAATCTGCAAACTAAAGGGTTAGAAGAGATAAAGTTAAAAAAGTACTGAGGAAACTTTCCATTGCATTCAAAACAATCGCAAAGATTTGGGGCCATAGCTAGAAATTTTTCTCACGAAAAATTAATTTCCCAATCTAACAGGTAGATAAAAGAGTGTGGACAGTACGTGGACAAATCTTTCTTGACCCTGACTAGTACTTCACAGACGGCTCTTCTGACGGCCATAACATTTTTTAGAAGAAACTACACACCCACTTCACACCAAAAGGTAGAGGATGTCGTCGCAAATAATTTGATGTAAACATCGAACAAAATTAGTTCACTGCAAAAAAGTTTAGAGTTAAGTTTATGTAGCCAAAACGTTCAGCTGAATAAGATTTTTGTTCGCGTGACCCTGGGCGGATAGGGTGTGTCGAATTTTTCAACTTTCAAATTCCAAATATGAGGGGTGCTAAAAAGTTGCAGCATGACTTAGGAATTCTAAAGATATTTTTGTTAATTTAATATAATTTAGTTTTGCTTGGTAAGAAGCTACATAAAAATAGTGACTTTTTTTACTTTTTTGTGGAATTATATAATAATTATTATATTAATAATTATATATGCTGTATATATAATGCACTGCTGTTTTTGCTTATTTCACAGGTTGAAACATATTCATCAGTGTGCTGAAGATTACTTGTCCGTCAGTGCTACCATCCTAACCAGTGGGAATTGACCTACAATGGCTTCTAAAAGGAGGACAAGACTGGAGACATTCACACATATGAGCAACCTAATTGGAACTGGTAGAGAGTTGTTGCCCTCTGAACTCCCAACTCTGCGAGACGTTCTGAAATATGGGCTACTGCTAAGAGAACAAAGTGGTGAAGATGTGAGAAACTACCCAGCAGCCAGTCTTGCAAAGGACATTTACCCTAAAGTGCTTGAAAAGTGGGAACGAGCAAACAGTTCTTTTGTAGCCCCCGTTGTAAATTCACGAGTCACAATCTTAAACAAGATCCAAGAGAGCTGGGAGCAGGCCAAAAACATATCTCTTGGGAGAGGAAAGCTACATGTCAAAGAGACTTTCATTGCAAAACTTGACAAGCTTTTTGCATCCTCAGTTGCAAGTGTAAAATTGTTCTCTGCTCTGAATTTGGCTGCCTTGCAGATGCTGGTTGCAAAAACGAAACTCACATTAACTGTACATGCCCTAGGGAGATGAAGATCCCTGTGAAGGAACTTGCTTTCATTAAAGTTCAGAGACACAAGTCTGGTTCTATTGGACCACATCAGATTGGCTTGCCAGATCAACCTGAGCACAACAGACAAGTCAAAAGGCAGAAGCGGCAAGAAGACGAAAGAAGAAGGCTTGCTGAATATAAGCAGACAAGTAAGCAGGATGTTTCAATGCCATCAAATGAAATAATTTTCTCTGATGATGAAAATGAAGAACAAATAGCTGTTGCTCAAGATGGAAAGGATGGAAGTTATGAAGTGACATTAGAAATACCAAGCACGTCTTCAACTTCCAATAAAAAGCCAGAGTACAACACACTAGAAATACCTAATGTTGCTATGCATAGCATCAGATATGGTGTTGGCCTGCGTGCCACAGCTGCCATCACCACTGCTGCCTTTATGGATGCTGGCTTGATCACTGAAGAAGACAAGAGACTTGTAGTTGATCACAATAAAGTCAAGAGGGCCCAAGAAAAAGTTATGAGATCCCTGGATCAGGAATTTGATGATCTTTGTAAGAAGGGTGAAATTGACTGCATCTTCTTTGACGGCCGTCAAGATACAACTAAAGTTATGCTGAAAGCAGACAATTCAGATCGTCAGTTCCCCAGCATCATCAAAGAAGAGCATTATTCTGTGTGCAGTGAGCCAGGTGGAAGATATCTCTACCACTTCACTCCTGAGAAAGGCTCAACGAGAAAAAACCTGCTGAAGTTATTGCTGATAATCTTGTAGATTTCATGAAGAAGAAGGGCATTGATAAAAGCCTGCAGGCCATTGGAGGTGATTCTACAAATGTTAACACTGGCTGGGAGGGTGGTTCCATGCATTGGGTAGAGGTCAAGCTTTGCCGTAAGCTGATCTGGTTGGTTTGTGCCCTCCACACTAACGAGTTACCCTGCGACACTTGATCACAGCACTGGATGGGAAGACCTTGTCTAACAACAAGTGGACAGGTAACATTGGCAAGATGCTAGACACTGCAACCGAACTTGAAATTGATCCTTCATTCACCAAACTCTCAATTGGAGAGCCTCTTACTTCACTGAGTGACAATGTCGTAAAGGATCTCTCTACTGATCAAGCGTACGGGTATAGGATCACACAGGCCATAAGGACAGGAGAACTTCCCACAGATCTGGCCCTTCTTGAAATTGGTCCAGTGAGCCATTCAAGGTGGTTGACAACAGCAAACAGGCTTTGTCGCATATGGGTTTCAAAACATGGCCTTAAAGGCAAAACCCTCAACAACTTAAGACTGATAGTGGAATACATTGTTGGTGTGTACTACCCCTGTTGGTTCAACATCAAAGTAAAACACTCTTGGGTGGAAGGCCCACGCCACATCTTGTTTCAGCTGCGGCTAGTTAGGCTGCAAAAGAAGGCTGTAGTGGATGCTGTTTTGCCAACCATCAAGCGCTCAGCATGGTATGCATTCAGCGAAATGATAATCCAGACACTCTTGTGCTCAGATGACAGTGAGGAGAGGAGAGCTGGTGTCCAAAAGATTGTTGACATGAGGGGTGGAGATGATGACACACTTGGAGATCTTTCTGTACGTCCCAGGAAGACACCTTCCATCAACCCCAGTGCTTCTTCCGTGTTGGAGCTGACAGACTGGTCTGACGGGGTATTTGAACCTCCTTTGACATGTAAACTAACTACAGCGGAAGTAAAGAAGTTCTTTGACAAGCCTATGCAAGTTCCACAGTGGCCCTGTCATGCTCAGTCAATAGAGAGGTGTGTGAAACAAGTCACAGAGGCAGCAGGCAGGGTGTATACACATGAGAAACGTGAGGGCTATATCAGAGGCCAAGAAGCAAGTCGGCGGCTGATGTCCAAGAACGAATCAAAGCAAGACTTGATGAAACTTCGTTTAAATATTTTTTTTTACTGATGTCATTACTTTCTAATGTTGTTTTATGATTACAAGGATATGTTTTATGATTACTAGGATATGTTTTATGCAGAGAAACTAAAATTTTTATAGCATTACCTGACATTTTGAGAAGCTAAAATTAATAAATGTTGTTTTCCGAGAGCAATTTATGTGCTTTTTAATCAAACGTAGATTTACCAAGTTAAGTGTTGAGCAATCACAAAAATAATAGCAGATTTGAATTCTCCAAAAACATATTTTTAAAACCCCTCAGTGAAGGAATTGTCAAAAATTAATTTTCACCTCCCAAATTGACACACCCTACTGGGCGGAGCTTATTCCTTGATCGAACTTGACTGGGAATAACGAAGGTATTTTGTCTGGAATTAATAATAAAACTGAGGGTAATAATTAATAAAGATAACAATAATGATAAAGATAATAATAATAATTATGTTGGTAATGGTAACAACACGAATAGTGGGAGGAAAAATAGATAGATAGATAGATAGAATAACCTTTATTAATAATAATAAAATAAATAAATTTTTTCAATTTACAATAACATGAATAATTGCGAAGCTCGACTATTTATTTTATTTAATTTGGCCCTTAAGCTTTAGGCTTTACTGGGCTCTTATTAAAAATAAGCAGCTAGTTGTTATTAATTAATAATAATAAATAAATAAATAAGTAAATAAGTATTATTAATAGTTAAAACATGTATTACAATATTAAACAATATTAATGGACAATATTAAACAATATTAGTGGACATTAATCCTAGATTTTTGTTAGTATGCCATTATTAATCGGGATTTCAACTTGGTTTTAAACAAATTTACACACCATTTTTTATATCGGCATGCAAGTCATTCCATAGTTTCAATCCAATGAAAATGGGTAGTTTTTGAAATGAAGACAATCTAAATTGAGGTATAATAAGCTTTGATCTATTTTTGGTCTGATACGAGTGGATTTCTTGATGAGTTACAAAATATCTACTATTTACCCATTGCAAATTAATGATTTTGTTCTTACACTTGTAAATAAAAATAAAATGTGCCAGTTTGGTTAAATCATTGAGCTTTAGTAGGTTTAGCTCTTTAAATAATGCACTAGAGCAGTGGTCGGCGAACAGGGGTAAATTACCCCAAATGGGGTACATTTAAAAATTTTGGGGGTAATGCGTGCGGTATGAGAGACACCATATGCAACAATTTTAAGAGCAACTGGCTTGTTTTTGTTTACTTTGAAGTCTGGGGGTAATTTCATTTTACTCAAATAGATTTTTGGGTAATACCCAAAAAAGTTCCCCGACCCATGCACTAGAGTGATCAAGGAAATCAGCATCAGATAATAATCTTATTGCTCGTTTTTGGATGACAAAGATACCATTTAATGCGTTGTTAGCGGAGTTTCCCCAAACAAAGGTGCAGTATGTTATATAAGGAAGAACAAGAGTATGATAAAGTCAATAAAACTTGTTTAGGGACTACATTTCTAAGTTTAAACATTATAGCAACGCTCCTTGATATCTTTTTCGCGATATAATTTACATGATCACTCCATTGCAAATTCTTATCTAGCATATACCAAGAAATTTTGTTACAGTACACTCCTTTATGGCGATTTCATTAACATTAAGTTCATCAAGATATACATTTCTTTTATTAGTAAAAATCATGAAATTTGTTTTACTGGTATTTAGGAAGAGTTTATTGGTGCTCAACCATTTCATTACACTGATGAATTCTGAATGAAATATATTCTTCGCTGTATTAACATCTTTGCAAGAAAAAGAGACAGTTGTATCATCTGCAAACATTATGAAGTTCAGTGTATCAGATAAACGTGGAAGGTCATTTATATATAATAAAAATAACAGTGGACCCAGAACTGAGCCCTGTGGCACACCATGTTTGACAAGCGCTTTAGTTGAGCAAACTTTATTTACTGATACAAAATGATATCTATTGGACAAATAACTTTTAAACCAATCCCTGATTGCTCCTCTAAAGCCGTAACAATATAATTTATTAAGTAGAATATTATGGTTTATTACTCTATTACATCAAACGCCTTACTCAAATCCATAAATTTGATATCAATATTTCTTTGTTCTCCTTAGCTATATTTACATTTTCCATAAGATTTAAAATAGCCATTTCCGTTGTTTTATTATTACGGAAGCCATATTGATTTGGAGATAATAAATTGTAGGATTCTAAATATCGCTGCATTCTACTTGTTACAATTTTTTCAAAAACTTTGCTTAACACAGATAATGAACACACCGGCCTGTAATTTGTTGCTAGTGTAGGATCACCCCCTTTAAAAAGGGGTGTTATACAACCACTTTTTAACATTGATGGGAATATTCCTTTGGAAATACTTTGATTGATAATTTTAGCCAAAGTTACAGATATCTTATCTTTAACAAGTTTCAATATAGGTACAGGAATGTTATGAATGTTATTTTTTGTATTTTTTAATTTACCAATAATATTCTGGACCTCAGTAGAGGTAGCAGGAACAAAAGAAAATGAATTTAGTGGGCTGGGTGGCATATACTCTTGAGGTGAGTGATCATTATTTATTAATTGTGAGCGCAGCTTATCCGCTATTGAAGTAAAATGTGCATTTAAAGAGTCCGCAGTCGCAGTATCATCAGTAATTTCTTTATTATCAACATTTAATTTCTCTATTTAATTTTTCTTAATTTTTCAAAGGTTCCTGCAGTAATAATATAAGGACGGGCAAACTAAACGGGACTATAAAGGGGTATACACTGGAGAAATATTGAAATCATAAATACAAAATGAGGAAAAAGTAAGATTTTAAAGGTTTTCCGAATTTTATTCTGAGTTTGACTTTTTGGGAGGTTATTCCTCCCATGAAACTTGTATTAAATTGAATACAGATATGGATGTTCTTTTGTCTAGACCAGGGGTCCCCAACCTTTTTGTGCCGAAGAGCACATTCAAGACTACCGGTAGTGCGGCGGGCACCATTTACTTTTTCAAGGCAAATTTATAGTTGGACTTAATAATGAACATAATACACAAAAAAAACATTTAATTCCTATGTAAAATAATGAACATAATTCACAAAAAAAAAACAAGGATGGGCTAACTAAGAATCTTAGAAAAATTATCAAAATGATAACTTAATTTATTTATGAAGAAATAATTATTTTCAAATAAATGAGCATCTGTTTCCATAATTAACTACTAAAATTTAATAAAATGTTAAGTATGTTACATATTTTAAATATTTAGTAACTAAATATTTAAAATATGTAACATACTTAACATTTTATTAAAAATTTAAATAAAAACTTATCAATCGTAGTCAGTCAGTGGCGGGCACACGCAAAAGGGTCGGCGGGCGCCATGGTGCTCGCGGGCACAGGGTTGGGGACCCCTGGTCTAGACTAACACCGAGCATTGTTGCTTTCAGTAGTGATGAACCACGTACGGAACCACGTACGGAACACCTCTCAGGTGTTGTTATAGTAATACTTTTATTTTTTGAAAACCAATGACTGAATTAGTTATTTCACAAACGTGGGATACTTTAAAAACTTTTCAATCATAGGATTTTGATGTGGCCATGTTGTAGTTAAAGTGTAAGATAAGTTGTAGTATCGAATTTTCCTCCAAGCAATAACATTTCTGTTTAAAGTCCATACATCATCAACAAATAATTATCCAGAAAAAGGTCTATCCATGGAAAGATAATGATAACATGGTTCAATTTTTTTATTACAAAAATAAACATGATTCAAGTAAATTTAAGGATTTTCTTAAGAACATACAAAACATAATGTTCAAATTATAAGGAACTGACAATTGTTGAAGTGAATAAATATATATTTACTACATCACAACCATAACATTATTATACACAATTACTCAATACTTGGTCCATCCTCCATTATTATTAATGACCCCTCGTAGCCTATTTGGATGCGGAACACACATTTAATCTGGTGTTTGATATTGTCTTTTACGCATGGACTGGAAAAAGATCGTCAAAACGAAAAGCAAATTAAGGAGTTTTCTCCATATATATTTTTTTACCTTACATATATAATATATTTTGTCACTGGGTTCAAATCATTTTAAAATTAGATGCTATTCGAACCGTAATCTGACACGCCGCATTACAGTGTCCTTCGAATTTTGGGCTCATTCGTGATGCAGTACTTTTTGTCAGATCGTGATTCTACCTATATTAACACTTACAAATAAGTGTTGTATTCCTTTACATTATGATGATTAATTTCAGCTATTGTGCGATTCCATGTTGACGGTTTGATCTCGTAACATCGTCGTTTTTTGTGTATTCTTTAAAAGAGGAACAAAATTATTGATATACACTAGGGATGCACCGGATACCTGATCGCGATCCGGTATCCGGCCGATTCGGCCACTTCTTCAGTATCCGGCCGGATACCGAATATCAAGTATGATCCGGCCGGATACCGGATAATTAATTAACATTTTAATCACATTTTGTTGATAAAAAAACTTCATATTTCAAGTTTTTGTCTACTATATTTTATTATGGCTAATGCCAGACGATTTTATTCAGCTGTGGGGGCTAAATTTAACATTTATAATGATTTTCTTTTAAACAAAAAGCACACTAAAAGTTCGATTTCTCTAAAATTTAGCAGAACTAGGTCCAATCAACTTTGCCTTTTTTCTTTCCAGCATTGAATGCATTGAGGATAATGATTTTGTAAAATTAGTAGGCACCATAAAAGTTCATTAAACCACTAGTTAATTGCAAGTTTTAAAATTGTATGCCCTTAAGAATACATGATCCGGCCAAATATCCGGCCATTTCTTGATCCGGCCGGATTATCCAGTATCCGGCAAAAGTAAAAAGCCAGATATCCATACATCCCTAGATACATCCCTAATATACACGAGCATTTTCGGAAGCTGTTAATATATTTTCGAGTATTTATAGAGGAAGTTTTATTATGATAAAAATTAAATGCGTGAGTGGATGAGTGAGTCAGTTATTACGTAAAAGAGGGAATGGATTAGGAGGGCAATCAGGGCAAGGTAAAAACGAAACAAGCAAAAACGCAAATGACAGAAGTAGTTGATAGGGTGGGTGGAATGAAAGACAAGAAGAGAGGAGGGTAGAGAAGGATACAGGGGAGGAGGTAATAATCGGAGAGCAGGGGAGGGAGGGAAGAGAAGGCTCGTGTATTAGTATGAGGTGAAAGGGAAGAAAAAAAGGAAAATAAGAATGAAGTAAATCGAAAGAAAATAACAAGGAGGCAGGAGGAGGGAACACACACACACACAGAGAGGTGAGGATAGCGAGAGGGAGGGAGTGAGGGTGGGGGGAGAAAGAGGGACTGTGTTGCTACCACATCTCGGAGAGGGATATACAGGGGTGGAGCGCGACTATTGCAGGGAACTGTACATAGTACAATGGCGCAAAATGCGTGCGTACGTACACTGGAACATAGCACAACGGCGTAAAATGCGTACGTACCAGTGTTGGGCACTAAAGCGTTAATCCGATAACAGTTAATTAACGAAGTTAATTTTTTTTAACGGACTATTAACGGAAGTTAATTTCCATTTATCGTTATCGGACCAGTTAACTTCCGATAACTCGATATTTAGTCCGTTAAAGTCCGTTAACACGTTAACTGCGAGGAGTCATTCACGGAAGATCACCGCTCTGCGAATGAATTCAAACCGCCATAACTTCAGTCTGCCAATTCCGTCCTCTGCCGCAGTGGAACGGCTCTTCTCTCTCGGCAAGGACATCCTGAGGCCCAAGAGGTCAAGACTGGCAGTTGGGCCTAACTTTGAGAAGTTGGTCTTTCTGAAGGGCAACCAGCACATTGTGTCATAGTCTTTAATAAATGTGCCTAAAATTTAATTTTACCTTTCAGTTCCCGCCATAATAATTCTCTGGTAAATTAAAATTTAGTTAATGGTTAGTGGGTACAAGGGTTTCAAAACGTATAATCAGTACATTTTTTATTAAAAATAAAAAAAAAAGTTATTAAGCAAAAAAGTTGCAAAACTTGATAAAAATACAGTTAAATACCTATTTATTGTTGGATTTTGCATAAATAAACATTTTCTATGGGTTTTAAAGCTTTTTTCCTTGATTTTTTTTTAAATGTTAGTAAAGAAATAGTTATCGTTAACGGATTATCGTTAACTTCCGTTAACTTTGTAGTAAAATTATCGGATTATCGTTATCGGAGTTAAAAATTGGGGTTAACGGATTATCGTTATCGAAGTTAACTTTTTGGTTAACGGTGCCCACCACTGGTACGTACCTATACTGGAACGTAGTGCAATGGCACAAAATGCGTGCGTACTTACACTAGAATGAGGTGGTGCACAACTAATTATAATTGAATACCTTGGTCACACGATGCCACACCACGGAGTTGTCCAATCAGCAACAAATTGGCTACCAAGCGTTGTTAAACCCTGTCTTCGACCGATTAAATTACAGGGAAATAACGAGCTTCATTTTTGTAAGTTTAGAATTTATTAAGGGTAAATAGGGTACATAAGTGATATAAACTAGGTAGGACTTTAATAAAACTCATAAAGTAAGATGTGTAAACTTGTGTACTGTAGTTACAGGTGTGTGAGAAAAAGTGAAGAGAAATTTCCTATCACGACGCAAAAGGGAAATCTAAAGTATTCTGAAGGGAAAAAAGAGGAGCCTCGGTGAAGGAGACGAGAGGAGACCTTGAGAGAGATAGGCGTGACAGTTTTTTTTGTGAAGAAGATACTATTAGAGTCTAAGTTCCTCGATTTAGACGTCTTAGGAGGAATGACAATAAAGTTCAATAATCGTATACTGATATAAATATAAATACCTATTCATTCACATTTTTTTTTTACTATAATTGAGAAGTAACACACACACACACACACACACACACACACACACACACACACACACACATATATAATTTTTTTTTTTTGTACTCTGATCCACGAAGAGTGTAATGAGTACCCAACCTAACTCTGATACCACCTTTGCTGATAGGCCCAAGTTTGCAAGGCTGATACATTTATCCGTAGCGCTACCCCAACTGTAATTAAATTATAATGTTATCCCCTCCCCCCCCCTAGGAAAGAGGGTGTAAGAATAAAGGAATTCAGGATTGAACACTGCGAGCTGCTCGTACCCTGAAATGGAGGTATGGGGGAATGGTGCTCTATGTGAAAAGAAGTTTAACTCTTCATACTTCCACTAAAACTATAATTGCATCTGTGAATTATATATACCAATGCTCTACAACCTGTGTATAAGGTATACCAATTCTATTTGGGGGTATACGGCAGAGATGGGGTATACAGCGGGGTATACGAAATTTTTGGGGGTGGGCTGATAAAATATGGCAAAAATATGGAGGCTGAGTTCAACAAATTGTTGTGCCATGCTGAGGTGCGATGATTGTCGCGTGGTCAGGTTCTCCGTCGTGTGTTTGAACTGAATAACGAACTGTGTTTTTTTTTTACTGAGGAAGGAGATGAGAAAGCATTCAAATTTCAAAACAATATCTGGTTGGCGAAGTTGTCGTACATGGCTTCAATTTTTGAGCACTTGAATAAAGTGAACCCGTCTCTTCAAGGAAAGAATCAAGATATTTTTGCGGCTATGAGCAAAGTGGACAGTCTCAAGCGAAAACTGAAACTTTGGGAATCGAAGGTAAAACAGCTCGATTCCAGTGATTTTCCAATTTTTGATGGCTTTCTGAAACGTGTGGATGGGAGTCAGAGATGTCAGTTGGACTCAAAGATGATACATCTCATCAACGAGCATCTCAAGCTTCTCAGCGAAAATCTTGAAGTATATTTTCCCGATACCGCGAGTTCAAATCTCAACTCCCTGCTGTGGATCGTTCAGCCGTTCACCGACGAGGATTTTGACATCGGATCACTGAGCGGAGAGCTCATTGACCTGAAGACTGATTTCGGTCAGAAAATGGCCTTTAGGTCCTTCGGGAACTATGGCGACTTCTGGGTATCCCTTCTCTGCATTCCAGAATACCAGAGGCTGAGCCAGAAGGCACTTTCCGTGCTCATTCGTATGCCTACAACGTACCTGTGTGAACTTTTTCTGTTTAACAGAGATCACATCAAAGAAGAGAAACTCAATACAGGATCTCGATATGCTCATGAGGGTAGCCCTGGAAAGCCGCTTTACTCCAAGGTTTTCAAAAATATCGCAAAAAATTCAACAACAACCAGCACATTAATTTTATATACGTACGGGCGTCCCAAAAAAATGTATACACACTTTAACAGCTGATAGCTCAATTGATGTTTCTTTCTTTCCAAGTTAAACCCATTAGAATTAATAATGGCAGTCAGACTAAGCTTTCAACAAAGGAAATTCATTCTAAAATGCTACTGGAAGTGTGAAAACGCAGTTGAAGTGCAAAGACAGTTTAGGAGGGAGTTTCAAACAGATCCACCAACGCGACTTACCATCACTCGAATTAGAGATAAGTTTGAAGCCGATGGAACTGTTCAGAATGTCCACAAGAAACGTTCCGGAAGACCACGGACATCGACAAGCCCCACAAAGCAAGAAAGAGTACTGGAAACGTATCACCAAAGTCCAAGAAAATCTGTGCGGCAAGCGAGTCGTGAGGTAGGAATTTCAGAATCGTCTGTCCAACGCATTTTGAAGCGCTGTCAATGGAAAAGTTACATTCCAAGATTAGTCCATGCTATTAATGAAGATGATGATCCGGACCGAAGAGTGGAGTATTGCGAGTGGTACTTGGCACGATGTGGATGTGGATTGGACGAAGGGGTTTCGTAGAATACCCTCCGCGTTCACCAGACCTCACACCACTAGACTTTTTTTTATGGGGCTACTTAAAAGACAAAGTCTACGCTATAAAACCTGCAACAGTCGCTGAATTGAGAGCAGCCATTGAACGAGAATGCACACAAATACCAAACGAAATGTTTCGTGATGTTTGCGATTCCATTGCTTCGCGTTATCAGCAGTGCCTGGACCAGAACGGACGTCAGTTTGAAAACAGGCGTTGACAAAACAATTAAATAATGTCTGTAGATTCTATTACATTTTGAAAATGAAATGTATTTTAATAAACACTGCCTTTATAATTATTTAAAGTGTGTATACATTTTTTTGGGACGCCCTGTGTGTATATATATATATATATATATATAATTAGCTCTTATTTATAAAATAAGTTCATAATCTTTGAAGGGAATCATAATTTTTGTTGAATTTGTGAGGAAGTGATCCTAATAAACGGTTTTTTTTCCTTTTCTTTCCTGATCAAGGTATCGAGGATATATGACTATTTGGTGATGTTCGCAAAGGGTATACGACCGCGCAAAAGGTTGAAGAGCACTGATATATACTGTATATTATATATATATATATATATATATATATATACACAGTATATGTGCTGCAAATCCACAAGGAAAAAGAAAAACGATTCCAAGGCCTTTCGTGTATTCAAAGCTACACCTCGTCAGGGAATGAAGATAAAAGGCGAGAAGCCCATAAATATATACAACGTACAGGAAAACCAAAACAATTAGCACATACTTAACAAGGGTTAATGAGAGGCAAAAGAAATTTTAACATGATGTCGTCAATGTTATACGTCCCCGCACTGTTATTGAAAGTGTTTTTAAAATGAATAAATGCACATTCTAGAATATTTCTTTCTATTATATCTCTGTTTTTAACAAGCGCTTTAGAAATATCCCACTTGATACTATGGTTACATCTATACATATGGTTAAATAAAGCATTGGAATTATTAGCTGTTCTACAAGCATATTTATGCTGTTTTACCCTAATATCTAACGTTTTACTCGTTTGGCCTATATATACTGAGTTACATTGTGTACATCCAATCGAATACACACAGCCAACAACATTATCAGGGCTATTCTTTATTAGGCGTGATTTAACTGTATTATTATACTTAAAGATTACATTAATACCAATTGCTTTAAGTACAGTTGGAAGGTATTGAAAATTAACATGGTAAGGTAGGCTAAGGATATTTTTACGCTGAAATTCCTTTACAATTACATTATTATAATACCTATTCTTGGCTTTCTTAACACAGTTATCTAAAAATGAAGTAGGATAACATAATTTAGTACCAATATTCATGATATTGCATAACTCAGAATCTAAAAATTCAGGACTGACAACTCTCAATGCTCGAAGAAACATAGCAGAGAAAATAGAGGATTTAATCGAAGGATGATGGTCAGAATAAAAATGCACATAAGAGTTATTATTAGTAGGCTTACGGTAGACTTCATATTTGAACTGATTAGAGCATCTCCAAATTTTTAGATCAAGAAAAGATAGGCTTCCATCATTTTCTTTTTCAACTGTAAACTTAATAGATGGGACTAAATTGTTGAGCCTACCAAGAAATAAGTCCACATCCAAATTATTAGGCCAAAGGCATAAAATATCATCTATATACCTGTACCAAACCAGGTTAAAATTAACAATCGTAGGCAAAATTCTACTTTCAAAAAATTCCATATATAGATTAGCTAGTTCAGGTGAAAGGGGATTTCCCATAGCCAATCCAAACGACATAGCATAAAACTTATTTTCAAACTGAAATTTACAATCTTTGACACAAAGCTTAATTAACTCAATAAGAGTGTTGTGTTGAACAGGGAAAGAATATTCAGAGATCTTATCTTTTAAAAATTCAAGTAGGTCATCAACAGGAACTTTTGTGAATAGCGAGCATACATCGAAGCTTACTAATTTGAAATTAGGGTCATTAGGGAATTTCAGTTTGTCAATAAGATCCATGCTATTTACAATATGTGACTCAGAAATAGAGCCAACTAACGGCGTTAATAAACTAACTAACCATTTTGATAGCTTATAGGTTACGGAGCCCACTGAGCTAATAGGCCTCATGGGATTATTAACTTTGTGTGTTTTTACTAAGCCGTACAGATATGGTAGTGACGGATTGATACTAAGAAACTGCTGTGAAAGCCCATTATAGTTATTTTTTAATATTTCTCTTAATTTTCTGTTAAACATTTTATTAACATCCTCCAATGGGTCTCTATTTAGAGGTTTGTACGTGTCACGATCACTTAATAACGTATTCATCTTTTCAACATAACTGTTTTTGTCTATGATGAAGATCGAATTGGATTTGTCCGCTTTAGTAATATTCCCTTCTCTCCGATCGATTTTTAGAAGTTACCGTTCTGCTATTGCTCATGCACATTCTCTTAAGAATCAATTCGATTTCCTTAGGAAGTGTTATAGTGAAAAAGTCATCCCAAAATCCCTGCTTGGAAGACGATACCGTATGTTGGACGATACGCCGTTTGGTGACACCGAAAGGATTATTTTAAAGAAACATATTAATATAGCCCGCATTGAAGTGAAGAACGCCTTCAGAGAGTCCGAAGTAAGAAAAAATATTTTTTTTTCCACCGTTCCTCATGCGTGGAGAAGTACACTTTTGGATGATATTTACAACAACTTACGTAGAAGATGCAGAACTCGGAATAGGAAATTAAACAATAGACTGGAGGATTTAATTCGTAATAGTTACTGGACTAAAAAAAGTGATTTTAGTAATATTGTTAACTTGTCGTCCCAAAAGCTAGACTTCAATACGAAATGTGCGTTAGGCTTTGGGTTGTTTCTCAGTCCCAAAAAAGCCCAGCAGTTTACTGATTGCTAAGTCTTTTATTAATTTTGAAAAACAGTAATATTTTCGAAAGTGAGGTGACTTTAGCCAAAGGTTGTGTGTATAGTGCTTTTAATACGAGGTTTGAATCGAATTATCCTTTGAGGTTTGAAAAAGCCCTAAAAACACTGAAAAATAATGATTCATTACATATTACTAAAGCGGACAAATCCAATTCGATCGTCATCATGGACAAAAACAGTTATGTTGAAAAGATGAATACGTTATTAAGTGATCGTGACACGTACAAACCTCTAAATAGAGACCCATTGGAGGATGTTAATAAAATGTTTTACAGAAAATTAAGAGAAATATTAAAAAATAACTATAATGGGCTTTCACAGCAGTTTCTTAGTATCAATCCGTCACTACCATATATGTACGGCTTAGTAAAAACACAAAGTTAATAATCCCATGAGGCCTATTGTTAGCTCAGTGGGCTCCGTAACCTATAGGCTATCAAAATGGTTAGTTAGTTTATTAACGCCGTTAGTTGGCTCTATTTCTGAGTCACATATTGTAAATAGCATGGATCTTATTGACAAACTGAAATTCCCTAATGACCCTAATTTCAAATTGGTAAGCTTCGATGTATGCTCGCTATTCACAAAAGTCCCTGTTGATGACCTACTTGAATTTTTAAAAGATAAGATCTCTGAATATTCTTTCCCTGTTCAACACAACACTCTTATTGAGTTAATTAAGCTTTGTGTCAAAGATTGTAAATTTCAGTTTGAAAATAAGTTTTATGCTATGTCGTTTGGATTGGCTATGGGAAATCCCCTTTCACCTGTACTAGCTAATTTATATATGGAATTTTTTGAAAGTAGAATTTTGCCTACGACTGTTAATTTTAACCTGGTTTGGTACAGGTATATAGATGATATTTTATGCCTTTGGCCTAATAATTTGGATGTGGACTTATTTCTTGGTAGGCTCAACAATTTAGTCCCATCTATTAAGTTTACAGTTGAAAAAGAAAATGATGGAAGTCTATCTTTTCTTGATCTAAAAATTTGGAGATGCTCTAATCAGTTCAAATATGAAATCTACCGTAAGCCTACTAATAATAACTCTTATGTGCATTTTTATTCTGACCATCATCCTTCGATTAAATCCTCTATTTTCTCTGCTATGTTTCTTCGAGCATTGAGAGTTGTCAGTCCTGGATTTTTAGATTCTGAGTTATGCAATATCATGAATATTGGTACTAAATTATGTTATCCTACTTCATTTTTAGATAACTGTCTTAAGAAAGCCAAGAATAGGTATTATAATAATGTAATTGTAAAGGAATTTCAGCGTAAAAATATCCTTAGCCTACCTTACCATGTTAATTTTCAATACCTTCCAACTGTACTTAAAGCAATTGGTATTAATGTAATCTTTAAGTATAATAATACTGTTAAATCACGCCTAATAAAGAATAGCCCTGATAATGTTGTTGGCTGTGTGTATTCGATTGGATGTCCACAATGTAACTCAGTATATATAGGCCAAACCGGTAAAACGTTAGATATTAGGGTAAAACAGCATAAATATGCGTGTAGAACAGCTAATACTTCCAATGCTTTATTTAACCATATGTATAGATGTAACCATAGATCAAGTGGGATAGTTCTAAAGCGCTTGTTAAAAACAGAGATATAATAGAAAGAAATATTCTAGAATGTGCATTTATTCATTTTAAAAACACTTTCAATAACAGTGCGGGGACGTATAACATTGACGACATCATGTTAAAATTTCTTTTGCCTCTCATTAACCCTTGTTAAGTATGTGCTAATTGTTTTGGTTTTCCTGTACGTTGTATATATTTATGGGCTTCTCGCCTTTTATCTTCATTCCCTGACGAGGTGTAGCTTTGAATACACGAAAGGCCTTGGAATCGTTTTTCTTTTTCCTTGTGGGTTTGCAGCATTTATTCATTTCACGTGTTTTATTGTGAAATTCATCCCATATATATATATGTATATATATATATATATATATATATATATATATATATATATATATATATATATATTTATTAGGGCGGAGTGAAAATGATAATTCACAATGGCACACTGATACTTTTTTTGTAGTTTTTGCTGAGAAAAACGAATAAGATGATACAAATTGTGCCAAGTTTCTCTAACTACCCCATTTTTGCATGAATACAACAATTCAACAAACAGAAAAGTTTTCAGCTAGCATACATCCGCCAACTGCAGGGAAACAAAACTAGTTTCCCTGAAGAGGAATATTATATATATATATATATATCGTAAAGAACGACGCTTGTATAGGAGAACATTCCGCGCAAGATGAGGAGGGAGAACGAACAAATGAAAAAATGAGGTAACCACCCGGGAATCGAACCCGGGATCTTCCGATTGCCCGTCAGATATGATAACCACTACAACATGGTCCTCACTCGATCAGAAGTCGTAATTCTCCTACATACGCGCAGAAACCATCTTGCGCGGTATGTTCTCCTATACAAGCGTCGTTCTTTACGTTAATTATACTGCGTGTTCTTTGCAGTTAAAATGTATATAAGGTGCGGCATGCGGGAGGTACCCCACTCGGGGCATTGGTTTCTGCGCGTATGTAGGAGAATTACGACTTCTGATCGAGTGAGGACCATGTTGTAGTGGTTATCATATCTGACCGGCAATCGGAAGATCCCGGGTTCGATTCCCTCCCGGGTGGTTACCTCATTTTTTCATTTGTTCGTTCTCCCTCCTCATCTTGCGCGGAATGTTCTCCTATACAAACGTCGTTCTTTACGTTAATTATACTGCGTGTTTGCAGTTAAAATGTATATAAGGTGCGGCATGCGGGAGGTGCCGCCCTCGGGGCATTGGTTTCTGCGCGTATGTAGGAGAATTACGACTTCTGATCGAGTGAGGACCATGGTGTAGTGGTTATCATATCTGACCGGCAATCGGAAGATCCCGGGTTCGATTCCCGTATATATATATATATATATATATATATATATATATATATACACACACACACCATCGTATATGTACAGGGTGGGAGAAAAGTCTTCAAGGATTTTATACATGTAAATAATTTGTTAATATTAAATAAATTCCAATGATATCACTGCAGTGTATGCGATACTTTTCAAAGCAACTATACAAGGGCAGGAATGACCCAAGGTCCTTGGCCCTAATTCCAGCCATCGTCATGTCAGTAAGGATGGAATACAGCAATGAAGAAAAAGTGTATCTTGTATCGTGGGCTATTTCTTTAATAACTGAATAAAATTTGCGTTTATTTCAAGAAAAATATAATAAACCACCACCAAATGCAACCACTCTTCGATACAGGAAACTGAAACTCTTGGAAACAGGGAGCCTGGTAAAAGAGCGTCCAAAAAGCGGAAGGGGTCATTCCATGTCAAATCAACACAGTAGTTTTCATGACCACCTTGGATTCTAATAAAATTTAGCATGCTTGTTAGGTATGGTAAGTAAGTGATAAATATGAAATTTCATCTCCCTATGTCATTTAATTTGCGAGATACAGCATATTGAAATTTTTCCTATTTTAGATTCACTAAAACGCTTGTAACTCTGGTGATAATTAAGTTAGAGAGCTCATTCTGGTACCAATGTAAAGCTCTTAAATCGAGTTTTCATGTAGCATGTTACTTAAGATTTTCATTCACTTTGATTTTTTGACCGTGACCTTTGACCTTAGGTAATGAAAAAATGTATAGGCAAATTTATTTAATTTTTCTCCAAAACATTTTGAGAGTATTTTAGTACATTAATTGGAAAATTTCATTTTGGGACATGAGTGGGATAAGGAGATACGATTTTTTTTGTAAGTGCTCTGATGCTGCACTGCATGATTAGTCATGTTCAGACATGATCAGACCTGCTTCAGGGCAACATGCTTCAGCTAGTCTTTCAATTTACTGTTGCTTCTGGTAGAGTTAAGGTGTTTCATTCTTTGGAAAGTATTTCAGTAGCTCTGCTGAGTGTAGAATTAAATATTTTTTCGGAGTTTAAAATGGCTGCAAGTGTTTCAAATATTAAAGAACTTAATTTTTTTGAAACATTGTTGTAATCCTTTTGATGTAAGTCAAACTGCTTGTTCCAAGAAAAATCTGAGACCTGTGTTGTAGTGGATGCTAAAAAAGTACCTAGTATTTAAAAAGGAAAATCTGTGATAAATGTCGGAAAACCATCGCAAATTTGTCTGAAACTTGTGGAAATGCAACATATAATACTTCGAACTCAAAATGTGACATAAATCCAGTTGATGAGAAAAACAAGACTTAGCTATTAGTTTTAATACTGAGCCAGAGTATGTTGTTTATAACTTAAACAATACTCTGCAATCCATAGAAGAGTCAACAGTTTGCATTAAAAAGTTGTCGCAGGTGAAGTATCCAAAACAAAAATTTAAGGTCAAGAGAACTGAAAAGAAATATTTTTAATTTATCAAACCCCAATAATAGTGACTGTTCAGATGAAAGTGAAATCATAGCACATTTGAAAGAAAAGTTTCGCACAAAAACGAAAAAGTGAAAAAGTAAAAATTTTGACTGTTCTTCCTATGAGCTGGTCAATTAGGCAAATCCAACAAGAATTCAAATCCTCAAATTATATGGTTCGGAGTGCCAAGAAATTAGTGTCCGAGAAAGGGATATTGTCAAACCCAAATGTGAAACCAGGCAAAGTGCTGCCTCCTGCAACCGTTGAAATTGTGAAACAATTTTATGTTTCTGATCATATCAACAGGATCATGCCAGGCAAGAAACACAATGTTTCCGTTAACATGGAAGGCAACAAGGTTCACCTTCAGAAACGATTGATTTTGTGTAATCTAAAAGTAGCCTATTCAATTTTTAAGAAACAGAATCCTGAAAAGTTGATAGGCTTTTCAAAGTTTGTAGAATTACAGCCAAAAAACTGTGTTTGCCGAAGCCAGTGCTACTCACGCAGTATGTGTTTGTACCATTCACCAGAATGTGAAATTTATGGTTTTAGGAGCAAAGTTGCATGCTTTAATTGAAGACAAAGAGAACCTAATTAAAACTTATGAAGACTACTTGACCAAAATTATCTGTAATGTGCCGGGCATAAAATGCTATCTGAGGGAATGAGAGATGTGTCCAGGGACTGAGAACCTTAACAAAGACATTGAGCAGAAATTGGAAGAAAATAACGTAGATAATATAACCTACCAACAGTGGATGACTACTGACAGATCAACTCTTGAAACAACTGTGAAATCTTTCAGTGACTTTCTTGATTCTTTTCTTGAAAAGTTAAACATCTTGCTTCGTCATTCTTTCATAGCACGAAAGCAATCATGTTTTTATAAAGAACTAAAGTTGAAACTAAGAGATGGAGAAATTGCTGTTATTTTTTATTTTTCTGAAAACTACTTCGTTTTACAAGATGAAGTTCAGGGTTTTCATTGGAACAATGCTCAGGCATTTGTAACTTATTATTCAGAGAACCAAACGACGGAGAACATTAGTTTTGTTGTCATATAAGGCTGTTTAAAACACGACACTGTAGCTGTGCATTTATTTCGAAGCAAACTATGTAGCTTCCTTCCCACTAAGTTTGCATATGTAACTAAAATTTACTATTTTTCCGATGGGGCTGCCTCTCAGTATAAAAACAGGAAAAATTTCATTAACCTACGCTATCACAAAGAGGATTTTGGTATGGATGCCGAGTGGCACTTCTTTGCAACATCACATGGCAAAGGTGCCTGTGATGGGATTGAGGGAACAGTTAAAAGACTAGCACAAAAGGAGAGTTTACAAAACCCTTATGAGCAGCAGATCATGACACTGAGGCAACTTTACGACTGGGTTGTAGTAAATATTCCCTCTGTCACCTTCAAGTACTGTACTGCCGACGACCATAGCAAAGATAAGATGAGGTTCAAGAAAGCTCGAACACTTCCGGGTACTCAAAAAATATATTCTGTCATTCCTGTCCCAAAAGCAAAAGTTCAGACAAAAGTATTTTCAGAGGCAAGCAACCACAACACTGAATATATAACACTGCAGCAATACGAAGAGTATCAAGTGGAAGACATTACAGGTTTTGTAACTTGTGAATATGATGGAAAGTAGTGGCTTGCATCTGTGTTGAAAGTCAATGACAGTGAAGCTCATGACTCCAGATTTGAAAAAATTTACTGGAGCACAGCTCTGAATTTACTTTTTTTTCCCTTACACCACTGGATAGGTTAATGATAGTAAACTCTTGAATTGACGACATACCAATTACAAATTGTTTTAGCTAAACATAATAATACAATAATGTACAGTTTATAACTCACCTTAAGTTTATTTATTCATTTATTCATTTGTTGCTTTTTGCTTTATTAGATTTGGATGCAACACTTGAACTTGAAGGCATATTTTGACTCTTCTCTTTATTAACCACAACAGCTTGGTGAGTTTCTTTTGTTAGGCGCAAAATTGCATTCAATGTCTTCTGGATTTGGGAATTTTCAAATTCCTCTAAAGCAGTTTTGTTAGTCTGATGCGCAGATTCCTCACTTACCTTTTGTTTTTAGGTGGAGGAGAAGCACTTTCTTCAGTCTGTGAAACATCTAGTGAAAAAGTTTCATTTTCTAGATTAGCAGTTGATGAAGTTGGTTCATTTTTCTGAGGTCTAGCACTAGCACATTTTGTGAACAAACTAAATGACTGCTTTGCCGTATCTCTTTGCTGCACTTCATCCTGGTATTTCTTTACTGCAATATCTAAGCTGTGGGCCCAAACTCTGGGACCTCTTGTATTGTAACAAATATTTTTTTTGGAATTAAAATGTTCCTCCCAGTTTTGCTTCTTTGAATATTTGTTCTTGCATTGACCACAAAAGTAACCCCTTTTAACACCCTCACTTTTCTCTCCAACTTCATCAATATTAGGATCCATTATTGATTATTGACTACCTGAAAAAATACAAAATAAGTAAAAGTTAGTAAATATAGTATGGTAAAAGTGAGTAAAAGTAAGTAAATATAGTACAATGAAAGTAAGTAAAAGTAAGTGCTTTAAACTTAGTAAAAGTAAGGAAGAGTAAGTAAAAGTAGGTAAGTTAAAGTAAGTTTAAACTTAACTAAACTTTTCAATTCTAGAGTCATGGTGGATTACTTAAAACCGCACAAGTAATTATCTGGACAATTTATCAAACCTGGCCGAGATCAATGGAACATAGTCCAATCCTGATAATTTTATATTAAAAAAATATACGTTTTAATAAAATTTTAATTATCAAAACATTGAAGCTTAACAAAAAATAAAAATAATTGTTAAATATGGAATTACCAACTAAACTTAAAATAACTAAATTTGTAATTTAAAAAAATTGGTTTGTACAAGAACGTATACGCAAAAAAATTGCATAACGTCTAGCGGATGAACAAAACCCAAACCCAAATTTACTTTTTCTCATGGTCAAATTTACTGGAGCAATGCTCCCAAGATCCCAGGAATCTGGAGTCATGGTGAAGCTCAAGTACCGTAACATTTTTGCATCCTTCTGAACCTAGTAAATTCTTTAAGTTTCCTTCACTGCCAGACATTTTGTGGGTTCCAGCGTCAGAAGTATTAACAAAAGTGGACCTCAAAACTGCAACAGGGCGCACATACGTCATCAGTGAAAAGGAATGACACTGTGCTACTGTAAAATTAGAAACCAGGCTTCGCAGATTGTAAATAATTATCCATACAGGTAATATTCCTATTTTTAATTTTAATACTTTTAATGACTAAAGGTATCAGGGATTTATTTCTCTTCAATTTTATATTCATGTTCTATTAACTATGTTTTCAGGTTGTATTACCAATGTTATGTTCTAATAATAAAGTGACCAATAACATTATGTGTACATAACACGCACCTACAAAAATAATTGTATCTCCTAATCCCATTCATGTCCAAAAATGAAATTTTAAAAAAGCGACTAAAATACTCTCAAAATATTTTGGAAAAAATTAAATAAATTTGGCTATACACTTTTTCATTAACTAAGGTCAAAGGTCATTAACTAAGGTAAAAAATCAGTGAATGGAAATATCTTCAGAAACATATTAAATAAACGCCCTATTTGAGAGCTTTACATTGGTACCAGAATGAGCTCTCTAACTTAATTATTACACTGGCCAACAAGTATTTTTAATCAGATATAATTATGGGTGGGCTAGATAGCTGTTGGGACGCTGATCCCAAATCTGTTTTCGGTTTTCCTCTAGCACGTCTAGTTTTCGAGATGAGACCGATCATAATATACAGGGTGTCCCATAAGTCCGGCATCATAGGAAAAATAATAAAAAAAGGCAAAACAAAAGCTTTTATTTACAGAACGTGCTCAATATGTCCACCATTGTTTTCAATACACAAATTCAGACGTCATACCCAGTCAGCAAGCACACGGTGAATGATGTCAGGAGTAATGGTGTTACATGCCCCAATAATGCGCTGCCGCAAATGTTCAACACTCCTAATTTTCTCTGCGTATACCAGCGCTTTCAAGTGATCCCAGATATAAAAATATAGTGGCGTGAGATCCGGGCTTCTAGCTGGCCATTCCACAGGTCCTCAACGCGACGTCCTATCCAATGACCAGGGAATTGTTGGTACCGGTATCCCTTACTTGGGTGCTGTAATGTGCAGGAGCGCCGTCTTGCTGGAACCATGTTGGAAAATTCCCTTCTTCGTTCAAGACACTGGGAAATGCTTCATCCTTGAGCATACGTAGGTAGGTGCCTCCAGTGCCACACCATACCATCACCTGAGATGCACCTTGTTCCTTTGAAGAGGCATACCAGTGAAGGTTGTTTTGAGACCAGTAGCGGGTGTTCTGTCGATTTACCTCACCATTTCCATAAAAAACAGCCTCGTCACTGAACAGAATGGTGGACGGGAAATTGGCATCCCGTGCATAAGAAAAATATGAATTATGGTTTGTAGAAATAGAAAAATATGAATTTCTCCTATGATGGTGGACTTATGGGACACCCTGTATATAATAATAATATACAGGGTGTTTCAGGAGGAAAGGTCAATACTTCGGGAGGTGATAGTATCGGTCAGCGTGAGAAAAAAAGTTCATATGAACATGTATCTAATTCTGAATGGTTACGGAGATAGAGCTGTTTGAATCTGATGCGCGCGCAGCTCTTCCTCCCCCCTTCCCTCCCCTATAACTTTGAACCATGTAAGCTGTAATGTAAGCATGTAACATAAGCCAATCGACAGCTGACTGTTGTGAGTGACATTGTTTGGTTTGAAGCAGTGTTAAGAATGCCACACACCTTCACACATGCCGAGTATGCAGATATGGTGTATGTCTACGGTTTTTGCGGTGGAAGTGCAACAGCTGCTGTTGCAGAATACCGTCGACGGTTTCCGAACCGCAGAATTCTGGATCGAAGTGTTTACCAGGGTTTTCAACACATTGCGTGAGATTGGTACACTTCCCAGGGCTCATGTTTCATCTGAACGTGAAGGTCAACAAGATGTGGATGAAGTGGAAAACATTCTTCAGTTGGTAGAGCGTAGTCCTACTTCTAGCTCACGAAGAATTTCTACACGTCTCGATGTACCACACACAAGAGTATGGCGAACATTACGTGAGGAAGGCTTGCATCCATATCATGTACAGCGTGTACAACACCTTCAACCAGGAGACGCTGCCATGTGACTGGAATTTTGTCATTGGGTAAATGCTAATCGCCGATTGCTTCGATTAATATTGTTTACCGATGAAGCTACTTTCACCTGTGACGGTATCAACAACACTCGTAACTCTCATCGGTGGTCAGACGAAAATCCAAATGCCACTGTGGAAACAAATTTTCAACATCGCTTTTCTGCCAATGTGTGGTGCGGTATCATCGATGATCAGCTGATTGGCCCTGTTACCAGTGATGTAGTCGAGACCACCAAGTCCGAGACTGAGACCGAGACCTGATCCTGTGAGACCAAGATCGAGACCGAGATCAAAGGTTCGAGATCGAGATCTACCTTCCGAGATCGAGACCGAGATCAAAGGTTCGAGATCGAGATCTACCTTCCGAGATCGAGATCGAGACCAAGCTCATGCCCTTTCAATTTGTTTTACACTACTATGGAGATTAGACTATGTTAAGTATATTAATAAACTAATAACTACTTTCTCAGATGTAGTGTGTTGAATGCAAAAAGTGTAGCCTATAAATTAACAAATGACTATATATACACGTACTTTTTATTTATTTACTTCTTTTATATCTGTTACAGAAGGTTTAATGAACGTACCGTACCACTACCCAGTTTGACTTGTGCATTTATTTAAAGCATGATAGGTGCTCATTACACTTAAGGAACATCAGCATGGTCAGAAGATCTGCTGAAGTTCGACTTCTGTGGGGCCTCATTATTATGCCTCCATGGTTAAATACACGCTCAATTGGAGCACTAGAGGCAGGCACTGTTAAAACAGTCATGGCAATATTGGCCAGTGATGGGAATTTATCCATTTTCTGGTGCCAAAACTTTATTGGAGAGCAGTTGTCTAAAATATGAGATTCATCGATCTCAAATACATATTGGATGGGAAGATAATCGTTTTTATCACGCCACAGAGGTTGACACGCCGTTTGGCAACACTAAGTGGCCTTATAATATATACTTATATATATAATATAAAGCTTATATAATTCTCTATTTAGTGTTTCCATTTTCAATAAAATTAATCTGACGGGGGCAGGGAGGGCAAAATTTTTTGTACCGCTAACCTAAAAAAATTCAGACCCCCCCCCCCCCACCGCAAGACAAACGTGGCAACTCAAAACAGGGTGACTGATTAGTGAATACCTAGAGTCCCTTACTTTTACAAACTTTCATAAACATTCTGAATTGTGTCTGTTCAACCAAGCCACCATCATGAGTATGCCAATAACATGTATTTTTCATTATGGTCTCGAGAGGTCTCGGGGAGAAAAACCGAGACCGCGTCTGTCGAGACCGAGATCGAGACCGAGATCTAAATAGCGGAGACCGAGATCGAGATCGAGATCTGCAAATTGGGTCTCGAGATCGGTCTCGAGACCGAGACCAATCTCGAGACCTACATCACTGCCTGTTACTTTAGAGAATCGTCTTACAGGACAAAGTTACCTAGAATTTCTGCAAAATTAATTGCCAGGACTATTGGAGGATGTTCCTTTGGCTACACGCGCTGGTATGTACTTTCAGCATGACGGAGCGCTTCCACATTCTACCCGTCTGGTGATGCAATACCTAAATCAAACTTTCCCTGGTCGATGGATCGGCCGCGGTGGTCCCATTCAATGGCCACCAAGGTCTCCAGACCTCTCTCCGTTAGATTATTGTTTGTGGGGGTGGATGAAAAGTCAAGTTTACAAAAGAAAGGTGGATACACGAGACGAATTGCTGGTGCGCATTTTGGATGCTGCTGCCCGCATAAAGGAACGTCAAGATCAACACAGACGAACAACACGCGATCTTCGCACACGAGTTGCAAAGTGCATTGAGGTTGACGGTGGGGTTTTCGAAAACGTATTGTAAACTGTAACAAATTTGTCATTTCAGTATCTGATACCATTCAAAATGCCAATGTTTAAACATTAAATGTTAGAAACAGTAATTGGTTTCTCTTTCTTGATTACCATTAACAATGCTTTTATATTTGTAGATTCAAACAGCTCTATCTCCGTAACCATTCAGAATTAGACACATGTTCACATGAACTTTTTTTCTCACAATGACCGATACTATCACCTCCCGAAGTATTGACCTTTCTTCCTGAAACACCCAGTGTGTGTATATATATATATATATATATATATATATATATATATATATATATATATTATATATATATATATAAAATACCTTTTGTAAGCTCCCGCCTGACTGACGAAGGTCAAACTTTTCACCACCTTAGACCTACAGTTTAGCGTGGAATCCGAACCACGCCCCACCAACAGCCCAGCGTCTTAACCACTAGGCCACCCAGGGTACCCATTTATCTACCAACCACTTTATTGTGTAGAAGGATGAACAGCTGGGTTTTGCTGCGCGCCGGCTGCCGTCACCGGGTCTCGATCCCGGAGCCGATGGATTCGTAGTCAGCGACGCTAACCACTACACCACGAGGGGCATACTATATATAATATAATGTATAATATATACACACAATATAATATGCGTCATTTATATAATATAATAATATATATATATAATATGCATATAACTATATATAATATACAGGGCGTCCCAAAAAAATGTATACACACTTTAACAGCTGATAGCTCAATTGATGTTTCTTTCTTTCCAAGTTAAACCCATTAGAATTAATAATGGCAGTCAGACTAAGCTTTCAACAAAGGAAATTCATTCTAAAATGCTACTGGAAGTGTGAAAACGCAGTTGAAGTGCAAAGACAGTTTAGGAGGGAGTTTCAAACAGATTCACCAACGCGACTTACCATCACTCGAATTAGAGATGGAATTAGCCGATGGAACTGTTCAGAATGTCCACAAGAAGCGTTCCGGAAGACCACGGACATCGACAAGCCCCACAAAACAAGAAAGAGTACTGGAAACGTATCACCAAAGTCCAAGAAAATCTGTGCGGCAAGCGAGTCGTGAGGTAGGAATTTCAGAATCGTCTGTCCAACGCATTTTGAAGCGCTGTCAATGGAAAAGTTACATTCCAAGATTAGTCCATGCTATTAATGAAGATGATCCGGACCGAAGAGTGGAGTATTGCGAGTGGTACTTTGCACGATGTGGATGTGGATTGGACGAAGGGGTTTCGTAGAATACCCTCCGCGTTCACCAGACCTCACACCACTAGACTTTTTTTATGGGGATACTTAAAAGACAAAGTCTACGCTATAAAACCTGCAACAGTCGCTGAATTGAGAGCAGCCATTGAACGAGAATGCACACAAATACCAAACGAAATGTTTCGTGATGTTTGCGATTCCATTGCTTCGCGTTATCAGCAGTGCCTGGACCAGAACGGACGTCAGTTTGAAAACAGGCGTTGACAAAACAATTAAATAATGTCTGTAGATTCTATTACATTTTGAAAATGAAATGTATTTTAATAAACACTGCCTTTATAATTATTTAAAGTGTGTATACATTTTTTTGGGACGCCCTGTATAATACTACATATGCACAATAGGGTGTTCCACTTCTATCAAGTTGTGAATTTAACTACACTTTGCTCTTCCCCGTACACCTTATGATCTGTAAAGCATAGGTATCAAATTTGAAGCAAATTGAACACCATTTAGAGGTTGCACACTTATGTCACCTCTGACATGAACAGCTGGGTTTTGCTGTGCGCCGGCTGCCGTCACCGGGTCTCGATCCCGGGGCCGATGGATTCGTAGTCAGCGACGCTAACCACTACACCACCGAGGGGCATACTATATATAATATACATATAACTATATACAATATAATACGTAATATTATATATACACAATATATAATATGCGTCCTTTATATAATATAATAATATATATATAATATGCATATAACTATATATATATAATATAATATATAATACTATATATGCACAATAGGGTGTTCCACTTCTATGAAGTTGTAAATTTCACTACACTTTGCTCTTCCCCGTACACCTTATGATCTGTAAAGCATAGGTATCAAATTTGAAGCAAATTGAACACCATTTAGAGGTTGCACACTTATGTCACCTCTGATACCTTAGCCCTTTGGAACCAAATCTCGAGAACGTCCCAACTTCCAACATATTGTAATGTTTTCTTTTCTTTCACAGGTGCAAAAAGTGTTGAAAATAGAAAGAAAGAAGATCTGGCTGATTGAAAAGACTCCAGTCGAAGAGCTCTGAGGAGCAAGATTGCCATCTCGGGAGCAAGTCCTTCTCTGCTTTATGTACAATCACCTGGAGCTGAAGGAAACAGTCCCCTTGCCATCAAGTCTACGAGTATCAAGCTTCAAGAAGTTTGGAAGAAGGCGAATATCCCCGTGAAGACAGAGGAGAACATTAGAGCTGCTATACTAAAGCTGTACAAAGAGTACCAAAACTTGAAGGAGAAGTCGAGAGAGACGGACAAAGCCATTATGAAACGTCAGGTGTGGAAGGGAGACCTTGCTGACCTTTTCGACATCGCTTGTCAAGGTGTGATGAGCATGAGTTCAGTTCCGGAGGAGGACAAGGTTTTCTTGTCCTCCCAGACGGGGGACAGAATGAGTTCTTCAATGGTTGGGGTGGATAGGAAACACACCATGACTGTGAAACGGAAAGAAGAAGCGGCTAAGAAACTTGAACTTCGAAAACGAAAGCATGCTGAAGAAGCTGAAAAGATCTCCGAGAAAATGAAGCTGGATAGCACATCCTCTAGCTCAACGGCGATAAATAACAGATGATGATGATGAAAATTTTGCTGCTCCATTGGCCTCTAAGTCACCTCGTCGTTCCAAGAACACACTTGATCCAACACTCGTGGGTACTTGGGATAGAGAACAACTCTCTATTCGACAAGCAAGCACTTCCTTCATTGCAACTGCTAAAAGTCTCGGACAAGATGTATCGCAGATTATTATTTCGCCATCAACTGTTCATCGAGCACGTGCCAAGTATCAAGAGAAAATGGCCAAACAACTTGAGGAGTCGATCTTCAAAGATCCATCTCTCTTAGTTCTGCACTGGGACAGCAAGCTACTACCCCAAGCTGCTGGCGGAAACTCTAGAAGCTTGAAAGACAGAGTAGCTGTTGTGGTAACAGGGAAGGAGTTCGAGCATCTTCTTGGAGTGCCTGTTGCCCAGAATGATACTGGTGAACAAATGGCTCGAGCCGTCATCCAGGAGCTGCAACGATTTGGAATTCAGGACCGCATCATTGGCCTTTCGTTTGACACTACAGAGTCCAATACCGGACTTCTGCAAGGGGCATGTATGAGGAATGAGGATTGAACAATTCCTTGGTCGGTCGCTCTTGTGGTTGCCTTGCCGTCACCACATTTATGAGCTCATTTTGAAGGAGGTCTTTCATAAGTCCATGGGGCCAACAAGTGGTCCTGAAATCCTGTTCTTTCGACGATTTCAGCAGCGTTGGGACGTTATTAACAAAAATTGTTTCAAAACCATGATCGATGAAGAAGAGCCAGCCACTAGGTACTTGGAAGATGAACGAATCAGGATGGTGAGTTATCTTCGTGGTCATTGAAAGGTCATGTCACCCGAGAGAAGATTATGAGGAACTCCTCAAGCTGTCGCTCCTTTTCCTTGGAGGCTGGGGTGGAGCTGAGTTCAACTTCAGGACTCCAGGAGCCCATCGTCAAGCCAGGTGGATGGCGAAAGCTATCTATGTGCTGAAAATGGTCTTGTTCCGGAAGCAATTGGAACTCACCGACGAGAGGTGAAGGGATTGCACGACGTGGCCCTTTTTACGTGTTTCATTTATGTCCGGTTCTGGCACGAGGCAGTGGTCAGTAGGTGGGCCCCGAAAAATGACCTAGACATGATTCAACTGTTGATTTCATATCCGAACAAGGACCTGGGCCAGGCTGCCTTGAGAGTTGCCAAAAGGCATCTATGGTATCTCTCGGAGACTCTAGTCGGCTTGGCTTTCCTTGATGAACGGATATCGCCAAATGAGAGAAAAGGTGTTCCAGGCCTTGAACAAACCTGCGTCGAGGAAGGAACTCAAACGACTCGAGTGGAAAGAACCTGACTTTTGAAGACAAGGATCTGAGCAACTTCGTCACTCAAAGGACGAAGACATTCTTCGACAACTTCGGCGTCGGGGATGTCGAAAACGTAGAGGAGTACACCAAAAATGACGGCTTGAGAGAGTCAGTTAACGCGCTGAAAGTCGTAAACGACACAGCGGAGAGGAGAATTGCATTAATCAAGCAATTCAATGAATCAGTCAAGGACGAGAAGCAAAAACAATTCTTGTTGCGGATTGTTGAACATCCTCGAAAGGAGGTGCCGAAAAGAACCAAGGCGGGAACGTCCTTGTACCAATTCAAAAATTGATTCGGATTTTCTGATTTTAATACTAGAGTTTTTTATTTTCTGTGCTTCCAAGGGAGAATTCTCTTGTAACACTGAAGAAAATTTTGTATTATTAAATTGTATTGCATTGTGTAATGTGTATTGATTTGAATTTTCCAATTTTATTATTAGAGTTTTTCATCTTTCGTGGTTCCAAGGGAGAATTTTTTCGTAACACTGAAGAAAATTGTTTATTATAAAAGGTTCAAATGTGTGCAACCACTAAATATCACTTCATCGCTTTCAAAATTGGTGCACATCTTTCGTACATGAAAAGGAATAAAAGCACAAGCAAAGTGGAGAAAAATATTGTGTGTTGTTGGGTATTGTTGTTGTGTATTGTTGGGTTTTGTTTTGTGTCGCCCACTTACATATTTTATTTTTTTAGGTGATTTACATCAACCCACTCATCGATCATCATGCCTCGAAAGTGTGGAAATCCCCCCGACAATTTCTGTTACGTGTGCGGCTCGTTCGCGACTAAATCACAACGGCGTAAATCACGATGGATCTTCGGAAAATTTACCGGTTATACTTCGGCTGTCCACTAGGCGACCAAGATAAGGCGTGGGCGCCACATGTTATCTGTACCGCTTGTTTGAATGGATTACGTGACTGGTTAAACCAAAGGAAAAAGTCGATGCCGTTCGCTATACCCATGATATGGAGGGAGTCGAGAGACCATAATGGCGATTATTACTTTTGCAATGTTAACATAACTGGATTCTCCGTGAAGAACAAGCATAACAGCGTTTATCCGAACGTAGACTCCGCGATCAGACCGATTCCTCACGATGCCGATTCCGGTACCTCCACAGCATGGACTCGATTTTTTAGAAGACGTAAGGGAATCCGACGAAGGTGCGACTGGCGGAGATGTGGGACCTTCAGCCGATCGTGACTACACACCTGACGAAGAGCAATCGGAGCCGGAGAGGCTTATCCAAAACGAGTTGAATGACCTCATTAGTGACTAGCCCTCTCCAAAGAGAAATCAGAACTTCTCTCCTCGAGACTCAAGCAGAAACACTTGAGAAGAACGTCCGAGTGTGTCACTATCGAAAACGAAACCATGATTTGGCGATATTCTTTACAGAAGACGGTCCACTCTGCTAGTGCCATGATATCAATGGAATTTTAGAACTTGTCACAGGTATACACACCATATGAGTGACGCCTCTTCAGTGATTTCTCACAGCGAAGCTTGAAAGCGGTTCTCCTGTATAACGGGAACTTAAAGCCGTCCATCCCGATCGCCCACTCCATTCATCTAAAGGAGACGTACAATAACATGAATATACTACTCGAAGCAATCCAATGGAATATCTGTGGTGATCTCAAAGTCATTGGTATGTTAATGTGCATGCAAGGAGGGTTCACGAAATACTGTTGTTTCCTCTGCCTATGGGACAACCGTGCTACTGCGGATCATTACATCAGACGTGACTGGCATCAAAGAAGCACATACGAGCCAGGAACGGCAGTGTCCAGTGTGTTCCTTTAGTTGATCCAAAGAAGATTTTCCTGCCACCTCTCCACATTAAGCTCGGCTTAATGAAAAATTTTGTGAAAGCGATGGGTAAGGCGAATTCGAAAGGGTTTCGATACCTTGTTGAGAAATTTGCAAACATCAGTGCCGCGAAATTCAAGACAAGACATCCATCAAGACATCCAGTCAATGGAAAATCGCTACCAATGTTTCTGGAATGAAACTATGCTGGCAGACTACTGCTGGATGTTGTACCGCGATGATCCGGACATGGTTTAAAAAGAAAATCGTACTCGCAACGTTTTTAGGTTGGTGTACATTTCTTTTTATGAATAAAGTTGTACTTTTACGATAAATTGTGCTGAAATTGGAATCAGCGTACAAAACTGGTCTAGAAAACTGTGTATACATCTTTGATGAGAGAAAAAAGTTCGAGTTTGTCGACCACTGTTACCAGAGTTATAAGCGTTCTCATGAATCTAAAATGGGAAAATTTTTAACAAAACTTCAAATTTCAAAATGCTGTATCTCCCAACTTAAATGACATACAGAGTTGAAATTTCATATTTACCACTTACCATATAGGGGTACCATCCTGCAAGCTCCCCAAATTTTAGAATCTGAGATGGTCATGATATTTTTTCCCCCAAGAAAATGTCCTCGCCAGTTTTCAAGTCAATCTAACAACTTCAACGAGAATAGTCGCAGAGGAATAGGATATTTCCAAATTTTCAGTAGCAAAAATATTGAAATCACACGGGTACCACGATTACAAACCCATTTACTCTCAGCTCATATACACGACGATTTTGATAGACTGCTGCAGTTTCCTGACACAATGAGACAAAAGTTCAAGAGTGATCTAGATTTCGTTCAAAAGATCAAATTTTGAGATGACTGTGTCTTCGGTTTAATGAGTAAAGGAAACAAACACAACGTTCATTCCTGGTCGAAAAAAAATCCCAAAATACGATTGGGTAAACCCGTTGAAACGGCTACACTAACAGTTGGGCGTGCATTGTTTATTGAGGACTCGTTTCCTTTGACATATCGAGATATACGATGGAATGAAAACGCTATTGCCAGGTATTGATAGACAAAGTCTTGCCTCAGTTTACTAATGTCAATGGCAGGAATTGGCTTTATCAACATGATGAAGCGCCGCCACATTACTCTGCAGCTGTCCGTGAGATTCTGGATACGAACCTTGAAGGAAGATGTGTTGGGCGGCGAGGTCCTATCGAGTGGCCAGCCAGATCACTGATTTAACTTCATGTAATTTCTGGCTTTGGGCTTATTTACTTGACAAACTCTACACTCCTAGTTTCATCTATCCAAATGTGAATGCCCTTGGTCGCAGAATTGATGAAGAACTGAAAAGGATCCCATTCGATATGCTGAGAAGAACACTGAAGAGTTTCACAGATAATCTACAAAAGTATCATAGCGGATAGAGAACTTTTTGAAGATTAAATTACAGTTCAACAAAATATTTGTATGAATAAAATTCTTAGACTTTTTGTTTGATTTGTTTCATCATTTAAACACTTATCTGTAAAATGTTGTTAACCAAATAGTTGTATGTATAAAATCCTTAAAGACTTTTCTCCCACACTGTATAGTGTATATTATATCATCCATGCACAACTGCGCGTGGGCAAATCTTTTTTGACACGGACGAGCACTTCAAGCGGACCACTCTTCTGAAGGCTATAACTTTTTTCCAGAAGAAACAACACCACACGCACTTTACATCGTAGCGAATAATTTGATGTAAACATCGAACAAATTCGTTCACTACAAAAATGTTTAAAGCAAAAATGTCAAAATGTTGATCAGCTGAGTAGAGCGTTTGTTCGCGTGACGCTGGGTGGAGCTTATTCGTCAAGAGTTCTAAACTCCACCCAGCGGAGCTATTTTACAATTTCTGTTGTTTGTGATAAAATATAATAATTTTGTGCATCTGCTGTAGTCAGACGACGCTTGTGTAGAATTTTATACTCTTTTGTCAAGTCGAGGAAAACGAAGTCAGTCCATAAATTTACAAAAATATGACAGCCAAAAAAATTTTGAGCTTCACATCCAAAGCAAGTGAGACCAAATTTGTGAACCTGTACTCAAACTGTAAGTGGTTCATGAGCCCAAAGTAAATGTTAAATTCTCACTGACTTGAAAACTTCTGTTCAAAAGGTAGGGTGATCGCTATTTTGTGCAAAATATATCTATAGATAAGACGGTGGAGTATTTTAAATACTTGGGGTCAACAGTGGATGCAGAGGGGGGGAGCAGAGAGAGAGATAAACTGTAGAATACAGTCGGGGTGGAAGAACTGGAGAGACGTATCAGGGGTGCTCTGTGATAAGAGGGTCCCAGTGAAACTGAAGGGAAAGGTATTCAAAACAGTGGTGAGGTCGGCAATGTTGTATGGAATGGAGACTGTGCCAATGAAGAAGAGCAATGAGAGAAAAATCGATGTGGCTAAAATGAAGATGTTGAGATGGATGTGTGGAGTGACGAGGAGGGATAGGGTCAGAAATGAGCATATAAGAGGAACAGTGAAGGTGGCGGAAGCATCTAAGAAGGTGCAGGAGGCCAGGCTGAGGTGGTATGGACACGTCAGGAGAAGAGAGGAGGAGTATGTGGGGCGCAGAGTGCTGGAGATGGAGTTGCCGGGACGGAGAAGAAGAGGAAGACCGAAGACGAGATGGAGAGACTGTGTGGTGGCGGACATCAGGGAGAAGGACTTGGAGGAGGACGTGGTATACGACAGAGGAGAGTGGAGAAGACGAACCAAAAACAGCGACCCCATGTAAAGATGGGATAATAAGCTGCGGAAGAAGAAAATAAAAAAAACTTTGCGCGGAGTTGAGTGGAGTAACAAATATCTCTTTCGCTCAGCTGTCTGTTATGATTGGCTGACTCGTGTAAAGTGGGCGGAGCTAATGTCTCTCGCTCACTCTCCTATTAGGGTCGGATCTATCAAAATGAGCGGCGTTGAAGATTACGAAATGATCACAAGCCCTACCCGTAGGGTAAAGAGCCGAAGGTGCAGCTTGTTTGTTTAAACAAAAAGGTGTTGCCTGCAAAATCATGGAGTAGCCAGAAAAATGCGTTCTGCAAAAAGGCAAATTTTTTTTGTGTTCACAATAATAAACTTTAAAAAGAATAGGACAAGAATAACAAAAAACATTTGGCGTTAAAAATTCAAAGTTATATATGGGATGAATTTTACAAGTTAACATATGAAATGAATGAATGATGCAAACCAGGGTTGGCAGAAAACCCACTTTTTTTGAAAAAGCCCACCCCATGTGGGTTTTTTCGGGTTTTTTCACCTAAAACCAGAAAACCCCCGGGTAAAATTGGGTTTTTTCATGTCCATATGGTAGTTCATATTAGACCAACCTATTCTTATTTTTATAATAATACTGTACTGTACCATACACTATTAATATAACATTTGTCTTGTTTTTAGCAAAAAGGTTGCCTTCCAGGCAATTAAGCATAAAAAGTTATTATTTTCTCAGATTGAGCTTCACAACAAAATTTGGAAAACATGGACCAATTTGAACTAAATTTGGTATGGTAAATTATCCTATTTGTTAGGCTATACTTCCTATGGAAGACAGGCCCCTGTGTCTTCTGCTGGAAGTAGATGAATTACAGCTCCCAAAGGGAACTTAATTCAGCTAGTTATATCTATTTAATTCATATTACCGAATATTTTTTCTTTTATTTCACAGTTAAATAAAACAAACTGGCAACAGCATATTTATCTTTACTGCTAGCCTATAGAATTAGTCTGTTTGAAGTTATAACTGCATTAAATAATGCCAAAGACCTTTGGATCAGGAAGAAAATCAGGGCATGAATGGAGTGAAGTCAATATTATTGATGGGACTAGTAAAGTTAGATGCAAACATTGCAATAATGAAATAAGTAATAAAATAGAGCGAATAAAAATGCATTTAATGAAATGTTTGAAACACATGGAATCAAGAAACAAGACTGACAATACTGCCAGTACATCATCTTCATACTGCCATGACATAGACCTCTCAGATGATCCAGACTCATCCTCACCACCACTGACACAATTACAGATGAAAAAAAGAAAATTCAAAAGAAAGTAAGCGATTTTGGCATGACAACAACAACTTTGCAGAAAAATGTCATTGATAACAAAATAGCCAAATTCTTTTATGCAAATAATATTCCATTTCTATGTGCAGAGTAAGTATTTTATTGAAATGATAGACTCTAAGACCAGGCTACACTCCACTTTCCCGTCGAAATTTGTCTGGTCCACTTTTAAATACAATCCATGAAGAAGTAGAAAATTCCTTGAAGATGCAGTTGACTGAAGAATCAGGATGTATAACACCCTGATTGGCTGATGTCTACACTCTATAACCTGCTACCTCACCCAAAGAGTTATACCTGTAGGTCTATTTGTTGACTCATGTTTGCTTGCTTTGCATGTAAAATCATTATAGGCGCCTATATGACAATTTTTAAAAATAATTGCATATGCACTTCTCAAGTTTCATGAAAAAACCCACAAGTGGGTAAAATAATGGTTTTTTTCAAGTGGGTTTTTTCGGGCTGGGCCCACTAGTGCCAACCCTGATGCAAACCCACGAGGAAAAAGAAAAATAATTCCAAGGCCTTTCGTGTATTCAGCGGTACACCTCGTCAGGTAAGCCTGGCAACGAGAAGTGTAATCGATTCGTCGAACTGGTTCTGTTAGATTTTATTGGTCATAATATATCGTCGAAATCAATGTGAGCTAAAACACAATTCATTAATTTTGAACAACGAACACAACACAACATCACTAGTGCGCTGAACCTCTGGTCCACTCCGGAGAGGGCGATCGGTTACCTGCGTGCCGCCGGCTTGCTCGATCAGGGTGGGCTGATCGGCTAAACAACAACTGCAGTCAACATCATTTCAAATAGTATTTGTAAAGAGACATGACTCATCTTTATATATATATATATATATATATATATATATATATATATATATATATATATATATATATATATATATATGTAATTTTACTAGCTCTGTTTGTGAGAGTTAATTTGATACTCTGTTGGAGATATAGTTATGCAGAAATACGTTACGAAATATATCATACATGTGGCGCTAATTCAGACATCGTTCGTAACCCCTTACGGAAAATAATAATAATGTAAAGCTCTTTTATTAAATAAAGTCAGAATATTAAACGTGGGTTTTGTATATTTGTGGGGTTCATAACGTATGCGCAAATCTGAGTATCATATTCTTGATGGTGAAACCATTTGCCCCCAATTGTCGTTCTTTACTTGTACAGTACATTTACAGATAAATATTTTGATACCATGTTTATATTACTCTTATATACTGTAAATAGCCAGCAGTTAAAAAAGTATTTCAACACATTTACGGCCCTCATATATATATATATAATATATATATATATATATATATATATATATATGAAGATGTGAATATATCACGAAAGCGCTCGGACTTCGTGTTTCCTTTTCCTTTTCCCTGTGGTTCTTTGCTTATTAGAAAGATCACGTGTTGCTTGGTATTTATATATATATATATATATATATATATATAATTATTAAGGTAGGTTGATTTTCCGCATTTTTTTAGATATCGACTTTGGACTAGTCGAGATAGTTAGGGCTTAATATGATAATAACTGACAAAAAATTTCAGATCCCTAGCTTTAACCGGTTTTTGAGGAAACCGTTTCAAAAATCGTCCAAAAATCGTACCGAAAAATACCGCATTTTCGCAATTTTCGGCCGAAAAAATCATGCTATTTTCATAAAAAAATCCTGAAAAAAGTTACAATTTTATTGAAAAAAAAGTAAAAAAAAAACATGTACAGAGTCAAATAGACACATTTAGATCCCAAGATCATCATAATTTTCACTGTAAGAGCCCTTAGAAGCAAAGGAAGGCCTCATCTGGTGGCTTAGGGCTTTGGCCAGAATGTGTTTGTGCCTTGATTCGAGTCCATAAACAGTATGGGAAGCTTCAGATGTCAGCTTCACGGCCCTTTCAACACTTTGAGAATGTGAAGGCAGATCAGGCAGCTCCAGCTTGGTGCCATTCAGCAATGCTTCTTAAGCTCCTGGTCAGAAAAGTCTTCTGTGAGAGCAGGTTCACAGATGCCACTTTGAGAAAGGTTGATTAGTTCTGACCAGTGGGTAGCTTCAATGTTGATGGCTGTGATCTTCTTCAGCCTCTTCTTGGCTGGCTTCCCACTTCTGAAAGAATAATAATTTATTTACTTTTTATTCCAGTTTAAGATTTAATCCCTATTAGTCTCAGAATTGCTGATTTAATTTAACTTAAATTAAAAAACCAAAAAACCCGAGTTCTATAAATCCCCATAATCGAATTTTTTTTCAGAAAGAAGGTAAGATTATTTCCATTATCAGAGGGGAGGGGGGGAATTGGGTTAAGAAAATGTGAAAAAAAATTCGATTATGGGGATTTATAGAGCTCGGGCCTTTTTTTTTATTAAATAAATCCTCATAATCAAATTTTTTTTTCACATTTTTTTAAAATTAATAAATGCTTACCTGATGGACAGAATTTTCTTGAGAGCAGCTTCTCTCACTTCCAAGTCATCAGACTTCATCATGGAGTACAGCACATTCTCGGGCAGCAAGGCAAAAGCATTGTACTTCAGGTTCTTGAAAGCAACACCCTGGATTTCTTCAGACTGCTGCTTGATCCTCTGGATCATGTTGAAGATGTACAGCTGCTGATTGTGGAACTTGCTGTCCCTTTTGATCTCAAACCAACTGACTGCATACACTTCCACAATGAACTTGATGACCTGGTAAGGCTTATCTGTAGTTCTGGAGGGTAAGCACCTTTGGTCCACAGACACATCAATCTAATTGCCAAAGTCAACCATCTTGCATGGTTTAATGGTCCAATTTTCCAGGCAGCAAATCTTGGGTTGACTTTGCCCCTGGAAATTCCAAGCACATACTCCAAAAGAAGCCTCTGGTCGCTACTGAGATCATTCAGTGTCTCCTCAGCAAATTCCATGTCATCCAGGGGGCCACTGAGTTTGGTGAATTCCACTTGTGGCAGATCTTGGTAGTCAATTTCACAGAGTTTTCCCAGCGGACCAGTGAAAGCAGTGGGACTTTTGGTACTGCCATCAAGATGCTTGAAAACAGCTCTGACAGGAAGCTCATTCTGATGGAGTGAACAGCCAATGGTGTGCAATTTCCGCTCAATTTTATTTTCCAGAGCTGTTACAAGTCCTCCCTCCCAGCCAGTGTTTGTATTTGTGTTGTCAAGGAGGACAGCTTTCTGGGTATGAACACTGTTAAACTCCTCTAAGACACTAGCAACTTCTTCACCAAGAACAACTCCAGTCGCACCTTTAATTGGGATGACTCTGTGAGTAAGATATGTTCCGCTTTCAGTTCCCGGCTCCTTTGTGAAAGTCAAATGGTGCTCTTGTCCCTTTCCTTTCTTCAGCTTAGTCTCCCCATTTTCATCCTTAACTTCTCTGTACAGCAAAGTGTCCTTGTCAACTTTCCCATCAACCCCAATACAGATTAACTTTTCCAGACCCTCATTGTGCTTTTCATCACTTTTCACTTTCATTCTAGCTTTTTCCCTGTCCATTTTCGATTTATCAACTATTATCTGTTTCACATCAAGGCCAGGCTTAAGTAGGTCCATAGCTTGTAAGTCCAGGAGGAAGGCATTAGCAAGACTTGCCCCAAGATTGGAAGAAACATCACCCCTGATCAGTTCCATGGCATATCTGGGGGTTTTCAAAAAGCTGTAACCTCCACTTGGGTGCCTCCTTGGTTTGAACTCTTCAGCTTCACCACCAGATGGCTGAAATGAAAATAAAAAATAAATTACTAAAGCGAAAATGGGGGAAAATAAGGGAAAAAGTAGGGAAAAATATGGGTAAAAATCGACGAAACTGGGCGGAAAAAAGAATAAATTACTAAAGCGAAAATGGGGGAAAAAAGGGGGGAAATAGGGACAAAAAGTAGGGGATAAATTTGGGTAAAAATGGGATAAGATATAAGAAAAAAAATATATTACCTCTCCTGATTCTCCTGAGCTGGATTCAAGAGAAATATCTTGTGAAGGTGTGGAGGTAAAAGTGGCCAAATCCACTTCCTGCTGCTATTGAATCTGGCTCTGTAATCTTTCTGCTTCAGCTGCAGCCCTCTGGTCTCTCTTCACAGCAGCTTTATCCACAGATCCCAGCTGGAAAGAGCCCTTGGGTCCTATTTTGGCCCTCTCATCTCTCAAGTATTCCCTCTCCTCTACTGGAACCTGAAATATTAAAGTATATTAAATAGCGGATCTAAAATGAGATAAAATCCTGAAAAAAAATTGATTAGTAATTTCTATTACCGGGGGGGGGGGGGGGGGGGGGAGGGGATTACAGGAGGAAAATGCAGATATTTTTCAATTACAAGCATTGAATTTCCTTCCATTTAAAAGGCACCTAATCGCACTAAGTTAGGCCAGTTAAAAGTTAAAAAAATAATAGCATTACCTTCTTACTGGGAGGACAAGTGCAGATTATGTGCTGTGTTTGACAATTTTCTTTCTTGCATTTCACAGCATTGTCATCACAGGAACGAACAGGTAGCTTACAAGTGCAAGCAGAAATGTCAAAAAGTTTATCCAGCTTTTCCTCCAGATTCTGCGCCTGTTCTGTAGAAAGAGATTTCCTGTTTATCTCTTTTGCTTTCTTGAAGCACACTTTATCCACCAATTTCACTACATAATATTCCTCATACAGGGGCAGCCGCGGGTTCACTGCCTGCCAGATCTCAATCACATCCTTTGCTATCATTTTAGCAATATCATAGTCTTTCAAGTCCGGGTGGCTGTTTTGGAGGAAATAACTGTACTGAATAACTTGGCGGAGGGTAGGAGGCTCTGTTTTATCCAAAGGGGAAGGCTGGCCACTGAATTTTTTGGCACTATCACTTCGAGTTAACACTGCAGACTTCCGTTTTTTACCCATTTTTATGAAATATCTGAAAATAAACACAATTAAATGAACGCATCATAAAATAACTTAATTTAATACACATTTTATAGGTAAATATCATTAAAAAATACCAAATAATACACTAATAAACATCTATAATGCATTTACTGTACAATAAGTTTCAAGCATCGTTTTGTTAAAAAAGCCGAATTTTAATTGATTATTTTGATGAAATAAGGTCCGATATTTTGTTTGTTTACATTGCGCGAATTTACGCGTAAAATTCGGCAATTTTACAACTTAAAAATAATTAACAATCCTCAAAAAATACAATCATTTTCACAAATATGAGTTGGTGCAACGTTTTTTATACATTAATACCTTTCTATCTAGACTAGTCCAAGATCACAGTTCCAAAATCAACCTACCTTAGCGTCCATACGGCAACGCGTTTGAGTAAGGTTTATGGTAAGGGGAATGAAGACTGAAAATCTTCTCACGCGCATGCGTGCAACCTAATTATGTATTGAAGTGTATTGTAGAAACATTTTTTACTACGAACACCCTAATTCTCATTGTACATTAAATATGTAACTTCATTAAAATACAAAACAAACTACCCACCTCAGGAATACAATAAGTAATACAATGGTTCAAAAGGAAAGCCAAACGAAATATATATAACGTACAGTAGCTCTAAAATAAAGAAAAAAAAAAATAGTTATCATTCGTGTCCAATTCAGATCAATTTATTAACACTTTATGAACATTAATTTAAATTTTAATCGAATGACAATGATTAAAATTTTGAACAAGAGGTCGTTTATAAATGATTAATCGTCAATGTGACATATGATAATTATATAAAGCTATTAACCGGTCTCTAAATTATTTTTCCGTTCTTGTCAGGCAGGAAAATTATCATTTTTCTTGTTGTCTAAACCAACTCTTTCTCTTTCCAGCGTCTTCTCCTCTAATGACCTTAGAGGAGAAGACGCTGGAAGTTGTGGAAAGATATGTCCCACAAATACAACAAAGAGGAAAGAGAAGCAGGTTCGAGAGACAAAAGAGGTCATTGTTCCGAAAGAGAAAAAGAGTGGCTGCAAAATTAAGTAACTGCAAAGACAACATCAGAAAAATTTTAAATGATAAACTGCAGTAGATTGCGTTATACAGAAACTAATTGAGAAGCATACAGAAAAAGAAGACGACGCTATAGAAGCGACAAAGGTTAAATCAAAGTACTTCTATAATTTTGCAAAAAGGAAGTCGAAAAATCACACGACTATCAGACCTTTGAAAAATGAAGACGGTGCTTCATCTGATAATTCACTGGTCAACAAAGTTTTTGTCACAGAGATATTTTTACTTGAATTGTGTGTAATTTTTTACGTTGATTACGAAAATGAAAACAGAATTTTTCTATCACCCGCAGTTTTAGAGTGACACACGAATTTACATTACTTAGGATTTGAGTGAGAATTGGAAGGGGGCGGGGTCTGCCCCTTCCTCTTCCTCTGCTTATAAGTTGCCACGTCACTGTTGACTTTCATTTGTCAGTTACGTATTTGATTTCACTCAGTGAACATCGTGCATTTTATTCGTGATTTTCCTTAATCATTTTTTGTCAGTGCGTTCGTATTGTTTCATGACAGAATGCCACGCAAGTGTGTCAACCATCCAAACTGTTTCTGTTATGTGTGCAGATAGTTAACACTTAAATTTCAAGGGCGAAATTTCACTCCTCTCGTCAAAAAAGCACACGAACTTTATTTTGGTTGCAAGGTAGGGGATCAGAACAAGACGTGGGCACCTCATATATGCTGTATTACGTGTTTAAGACTTCTGACAGGCTGGCTAAATGGGTCTCGTCAAATGCCGTTTGGTGTTCCGATGATATGGAGAGAGCCGAAAGACCATTTAACGGATTGTTATTTCTGCTTAACAAATATACTAGGCATTACTGCGAAATCTAAACATATGGTACAATACCCAAATTTACTATCAGCCATAAAGCCTTTTACATAATAAACATTTGCCAGTACCAAGGCCACCGGAAACGTGGAGTTTAGATGATGAAAATGAAATTGATGTACAATAGTAATGACGAAGCTCAACATGGTTTACTGACGGACGATGTTCATCCAATGTTTGAACCATCTTGTTCATCGACAGAGCCTCACTTAATATCTCAAGCAGACCTGAGCGAGCTTGTCTGTGATCTGAAATTGTCAAAAAGATCAATCCGAACTTTCGGCTTCCAGGTTGAAAGGTTGGAATCTTCAAGAAAAAGGCACTAAGATATCTTTTTACCGCAAGCATCAAAGAAACTTTCTACCCTCTCATGAAAACCCTTGGCCAACAACATGATCCAAACGAATGGCGCCTATTTATTGATTCCTCGAAGCTGAGTTTAAAAACTGTATTACTCCACAATGGAAATAAATACCCTTCAGTTCCATTAGCACATGCCGTACATATGAAGGAATCATACGACAATATGCACCTGTTTGTGAAACATACCCAATATGATTAATACTCTTGGCATATCTGTGGAGACTTGAAAGTGATTGCACTTCTTCTTGGTTTACAAATGGGTTATACGAAATTCTGTTGTTTCTTCTGTGAATGCGACAGCAGAGCACGGGAAAGCCATTACTCAAAGAAACAATGGCCACTTCAACAAGCGTTCATTCCAGGGCATAAAAATCTCACCAGTTCACCTCTTCTTAATCCAAAAAAGTTATCTGCCACCACTACATATTAAACTTGGTTTAGTGGAAAATTTTATTAAGGCTATGGATCAAAATGGCAGGGGGGGGGGGGGGGGTCTCTACTTGAAACAGAAATTTCCGTGGATCAGCGAGGTCAAAATCAAAGAAGGGATATTTCTTGTCCCGCAAATTAGAGAAATCATGAGAGACAGCGCGTTTGATGAAACTCTAAGTGAAGTTGAAGGAGCAGCTTGCAGAGCATTTAAAGTAGTGAACACAAATTTCCTCGGAAACTTCAAGGCCGAAAATTAAGAGTCACTTGTTGAAGAACTTCTCAAGGCCTGCAAAGACGTGGGGTGCTACATGTCGTTGAAAATTCATTTTCTTGACTCACATCTCGACTTCTTCCCAACAAACTTAGGCGATGTTAGTGATGAGCATGGGGAACGCTTTCATCAACAAATATCCACGATGGAGAAGCGATACCAGGGCAAGTGGAGCCCCAGCACGTTGGATGACTACTGCTGGACATTGTCAAGGGATGGCCCAGAGGCGAAATACAAGCTTAAATCATCAGTAGCCACATTTTAGGTGAATTCAATATGCATTTTCTACTTTGATATTGCTATTACGCCTATAAATTAGTCAAAATTTCATTTTCGATTCACTCAATATTGGTGGGTGATACAAAAATTTTGAGGCCATTTTTGAACTCAACGGTAAAAAACCTATAAGATCCACCCATTTTTGTTCATGTGACAAATAAAAAGTTCGATTTTGTCGACCAGTGATATATCTAATATACTATTTCAGAAATGAAGGCTTATATATATATATATATATATATATATATATATATATTATAACTGCAAACACGCAGTATAATTAACGTAAAGAACGACGCTTTGTATAGGAGAATTATCCGCGCAAGATGAGAGCGAAAGAACGAAACAAATGAAAAAATGAGGTACCCACCCGGGAATCGAACCCGGGATCTTCCGATTGCCGGTCAGATATGATAACCACTACACCACAGGCCTTTGGGGCCCTTTGGGGCCCTTTGGGGCATTGGTTTCTGCGCGTATGTAGAGGAATTACGCCATTTGTTTCGGTGAGGCCTGTGGTGTAGTGGTTATCATATCTGACCGGCAATCGGAAGATCCCGGGTTCGATTCCCGGGTGGGTACCTCATTTTTCATTTGTTTCGTTCTTTCGCTCTCATCTTGCGCGGATAATTCTCCTATACAAAGCGTCGTTCTTTACGTTTATATATATATATATATATATATATATATATATATATATATATATATATATATATATAGTCATGCGGGTTGCTTCTACAAAGCTTCAATTTAATATTTAGGAGGAATCCAATGACAAGGAGGAATGTAAATGCCATGAAAAGTCTTCTTTAATGCGCAACGTTTCGAGCAATACGCTCATCATCAGGCTAGATAATAACAATATGAAATTAGAATCAATAAATAAATGTGAACAAGACAAAATAATTTCTATAAAACCTATTCATTAAAAGCAAATTTTAAAAAGACTAAAAGAAGAGGGTTAAATTCAAAGTTATAAAAATTTACATATAAAATTACAAGAAATTTAAAAAGCTATTTTTAAATTACATATAGTAAATTTGAAATTAGTACACTGGAATAATTAACACTAATACAATGGAATAATTAACACTACGAACCTTTCAATGCTGGTTCCGAGGCACGAGTAATTTAAAACAAAACAAAACAGGAAACAAACTATGGGTTGGGCGGTTGGAGAGTTATAAGTTGGGGATGGGGGATTATAACAAATTGGGGAAGGGGGGAGGGGGAGGGGAGTTGGGGAGGGGGGATTATAAAAAATTTAGAGGGACAGCTGAGGAATCCACGTTTAGAGAAGGGGTCAATGTTTTAATATAAAGAGATTCCAAAATTCTAAGTGAGTTAGGACAAGAATTACAACCGAGAATTTTAAAATTATCTAAAGTGACATCAGTTTTACATTTAATACTATGTTCCCGAATACTAGAGGCTTCTTTTTTATTTAAAATTTTACCTGTTCGGCAACTTATTCCCATATGCGAATAAAATCTAGCCCTGAGGGAGCGCACGGTGCTGCCAATATAAGTACCAAGGAGACATCTTGGGCAGGTAAATAAATATACAACACCGCTACGCAACGAATCAGGAGTTCGATCCTTCGCTGAGAAAAAGCTACCTAAAGACATTTTGTTAATAAATATAATGCGAAAATCAGTATGATAAAAAATTTTCTTAAGAACTTTGTAAATTTAAGTTTAAATTCTTTATTCATGGGACCCATTTCAGGTACCAAGAAATATTTTATATCTTTCGGCACTGAAATACAGGGAAGTTGAGGGCTATAAACATTATTTAAGAAAGATCTTATTAGTTATCTACATATTGAACAGGAAAACTATTCTTGGTAAAATATGATCTTAAATTATTAAATTCATCGTTAAGTAAGGTAAAACTAGAGGTCAAATTATATCCTCTGAACAAGAGAGTTTAATACACGACATCTTATAGTTAAAATCAGTAAAACTAAAGAAATTCATGCCCAAACCAGTAAAAGTGGGTTTCCTGTAAACTGATGTAGTAATAGAATCACCTTTTTTCGAAATTAAAAGATCTAAAAAGGGAAGGGAGCCATTTTTCTCAGTTTCCATTGTATAAGTTATATTGGGGTGCAGAGAATTTAAGAAGTTAAAAAATTGTTGCGCTTGTACAGCGTTATCAAAAACAGCTATCGAGTCATCAACGAAGCGTCGATAGAAAATTGGTTTACAATGGGTGGGAGATTGTCTAAAAATTACACTTTCTAAATGAGTCATAAAAAAATCAGCTGATAAAGGTCCGACGGGTGATCCCATCCCAACACCATCAATTTGTTGGTAAACCTTATTATTGAAAGTAAAATAACATTGCTTAAAAACCAATTCTAAAAGTTCCTTAAAATAAGACCATGAAAAACCATGAAAACTATCAACAGAGCTAAAAACACTATCTAAAATAATGGCAATAGTTTCTGATACAGGTACATTCGTGAAAAGCGACTTTACATCAAAACTGACAAAAAACTTTTTTGAATCGAAATTCTCACTAAGAAGATCTTTTTGAAATTCATAAGAGTTATTTATAGTATAAGCATTTTTCGCAAAAGGTGACAGGAGACCAACAACAAATTTTGCCAATTGAAAGGTAGGTAAGTTATACGAAGCTAAAATAGGACGGAGAGGTGTTCCAACTTTATGGATTTTAGGCAAACAGTATAATTGAGCAAGATCAGAACCAGATACGAACAACTGAGCGTAAGTATCGTTTTTTATTATCTTTAAAGACTTTAATCAGCGAAGGATCGAACTCCTGATTCGTTGCGTAGCGGTGTTGTATATTTATTTACCTGCCCAAGGTGTCTCCTTGGTACTTATATTGGCAGCACCGTGCGCTCCCTCAGGGCTAGATTTTATTCGCATATGGGAATAAGTTGCCGAACAGGTAAAATTTTAAATAAAAAAGAAGCCTCTAGTATTCGGGAACATAGTATTAAATGTAAAACTGATGTCACTTTAGATAATTTTAAAATTCTCGGTTGTAATTCTTGTCCTAACTCACTTAGAATTTTGGAAACTCTTTATATTAAAACATTGACCCCTTCTCTAAACGTGGATTCCTCAGCTGTCCCTCTAAATTTTTTATAATCCCCCCTCCCCAACTCCCCTCCCCCAATTTTTTATAATCCCCCATCCCCAACTTATAACTCTCCAACCGCCCAACCCATAGTTTGTTTCCTGTTTTGTTTTGTTTTAAATTACTCGTGCCTCGGAACCAGCATTGAAAGGTTCGTAGTGTTAATTATTCCATTGTATTAGTGTTAATTATTCCAGTGTACTAATTTCAAATTTACTATATGTAATTTAAAAATAGCTTTTTAAATTTCTTGTAATTTTATATGTAAATTTTTATAACTTTGAATTTAACCCTCTTCTTTTAGTCTTTTTAAAATTTGCTTTTAATGAATAGGTTTTATAGAAATTATTTTGTCTTGTTCACATTTATTTATTGATTCTAATTTCATATTGTTATTATCTAGCCTGATGATGAGCGTATTGCTCGAAACGTTGCGCATTAAAGAAGACTTTTCATGGCATTTACATTCCTCCTTGTCATTGGATTTCTCCTGAATATTATATATATATATATATATATATATATATATATATATATAAAAGTTTTTTTGCGCACACCTACAGGTCGCTACAATTGGTGTAGAACAATGCGGTTTTCACCACTCGATGCGTCTTTTTATTGTGCAGTGCCCATGCTAAAAAAAATTCCCTAAATAAATCCTTCCCCCCCCTTTTAGGGGTACCGTTCTTCCCATTTCTTCATTTTTAATCATAATTTTGGCACAAAATGGGGGAGGGGTGGGGTAATGGGGGAGGGGGTGGGGTTAATGGGGACTCAGAAAAATAGATGCGACTAGCAAAAGGTCGGCGCTACGCGCCGATTTTGCTAGATCTGCGGTGCTTCTGCTGAATTGTGGGCCTACGGCGTATTTTATTTTGAACATCAGTAGCCCTTTATCTGGATATCATTCCTATTCCTCTCACCTTTGGCCTCAGTAATTGGGGTGCCTGCGGCCTTCCAGTTACTGGCAAACCAATTATTCAATAAAACTACAGAAAAGAACGCAGCCATGAAAATCTAAAGCTTCACAAATCTTAATACAATGAGCTCGGATTTGAAGCCTAAGATTTTCATGACTGCGTTCATTTCTATAGTTTTATTGACCAAATAACTGAACTGACAGTAATTGGGGGCCCTGCGGCCCACCAAATCATAGTTTTCATTGTTCGAGTGCATCAATAATATTGTTATAGTGTTCCATTAGTTGTGATAAGCATGATCTTCCTGACCGGAATCGATGTTGGTTATCATTTTTTTCTGAGTTTCCCCATTAACCCCACCCCCTCCCCCATTACCCCACCCCTCTCCCCCATTCACCCCACCAATTTTTTTTCTGAGTTTCCCCATTAACCCCACCCCCTCCCCCATTACCCCACCCCTCTCCCCCAATACCCCATCCCCCATTTACCCCCACCCTTCCCCCATTACCCCCAAGGGGGGAAGGGGGCTGGCACCTTGCAAAGGATTTACTTTAATTTTTTTGAAGGGGGCTGGCACCTTGCAAAGGATTTACTTTAATTTTTTTTTGGTTACATATATATATATCGCATCTATTTTTCTGAGTTTCCCCATTAACCCCACCCCCCCCCCCATTACCCCACCCCTCCCCCATTTTGTGCCAAAATTATGATTAAAAATGAAGAAATGGGAAGAACTGTACCCCTAAAAGGGGGGGGCAGGATTTGTTAAGGAATTTTTTTTTTTAGCATTGGCACTGCACAATAAAAAGACGCATCGAATGGTGAAAACCGCATTGTTCTACACCAATTGTAGCGACCTGTAGGTGTGCGCAAAAAAACTGTTACATTTCTGAAATAGTATATTAGATATATATATGTAACCAAAAAAAAATTAAAGTAAATCCTTTGCAAGGTGCCAGCCCCCTTCCCCCCTTCGGGGTAAGGGGGGAAGGGTGGGGGTAAATGGGGGAGAGGGGTGGGGTAATGGGGGAGGGGGTGGGGGTAATGGGGAAACTCAGAAAAAAAAAATGATAACCAACATCGATTCCGGTCAGGAAGATCATGCTTATCACAACTAATGGAACACTATAACAATATTATTGATGCACTCGAAACAATGAAAACTATGATTTGGCGGGCCGCAGGGCCCCCAATTACTGTCGGTTCAGTTATTTGGTCAATAAAACTATAGAAATGAACGCAGTCATGAAAATCTTAGGCTTCAAATCCGAGCTCATTGTATTAAGATTTGTGAAGCTTTAGATTTTCATGGCTGCGTTCTTTTCTGTAGTTTTATTGAATGAATAATTGGTTTGCCAGTAACTGGAAGGCCGCAGGCACCCCAATTACTGAGGCCCAAGGTGAGAGGAATAGGAATGATATCCAGATAAAGGGCTACTGATGTTCAAAATAAAATACGCCGTTGGCCCACAATTCAGCCGAAGCACCGCAGATCTAGTAAAATCGGCGCTACGCCGACCTTTTGCTAGTCTAATATACTGTACTATTTCAGAAATGAAGCCTTATATATATATATATATATATATGTTTTTTTGCGCACACCTACAGGTCGCTACAATTGGTGTAGAACAATGCGGTTTTCACCATTCGATGCGTCTTTTTATTGTGCAGTGCCCATGCTAAAAAAAAATTCCCTAACATAATTCCTTCTCCCCTTTTAGGGGTACAGTTCTTCCCATGCCTGTACACGCATTTTTTTAATTTTTCATTTTTAATCATAATTTTGGCACAAAATAAGTCAATATTTACTAAACATTTAATATCATTCGATTCACAAAAGATTTATTTATCGATTCAATTTAAAAAAGTATATATTTTTAAAATTCATAAAGAACTTTTTACAAAAAACTAAAAACAAAACCATTTTCAAAATTCAATGATTTTTATACAAAATATTTTGATATTTGTTATAATTTTAACATTTTTCGATTCACAAAAGATTTCTTTATCGATTCAATACAAAAAATTACATAATTAAAACGGGCAATTTAAATAAACACATTTAAAGTTAAACGAGCCACACTCGAGATTATTTACCGTGACTTTTGTGCGTTTTATTACTGTGGCTTTTGTACAAATAATTTTACGTATACACAAATAATTTGATAGGATATTGATTTATCATTCTATTTTTTAGTTGTCATAGAAATACATTAATTAAGTTATCTGATTAGATGCGCTTTTATAGTTGAAGATCATTTTTAGAAAATTATTTATTTTCCCCACTTTAAAATATTACAAACTTTCTATTAGGTATCCTAATATCATTATGCCTGTCGCTGTAAGTAAGAAAATAGCAATTAAATAATTAATTTTAAGACATTAAATGACGTCAACAAGATCATTACGAAACCTATGGTAAAATTATTGAATACCCGGTTAGGTTCATTGAATGCCAGGTTAGGTCATCTGTACGCCCTTGACGATTGGTTAGGTTAAGTCGTGATATTTTCGTTGTCTTTATCATGACTTAACCTAACCAATCGTCAAGGGTGTACAATTAACCTAACCGGGCATTCAATTAACGTACCCGGGCATTCAATTAATCTAATCGGGCATTCAGTTGACCTAACCGGCCATTTAATTAACCTAATCGGGCATCATTACTATTATAATTTCACAAAAATGTGTGTGCCTGTCTGTCCGAAGAAAAAACTTTTACGTTTCTGAACCGATTTCGACCAAACTTCGTATGGTGGATGGGGGTGATGAGTAATGAACGAAAATATGTGTGACCCCCCCCCCACCACCACCACCACCACCAATTACTGGGCCCGAGGGCCCCCAGCACCGCGATAAAACTATAGAAAAGAACGCAGCAATGAAAATCTTGAGCTTCACATTGTGTCAATATTTGTGAAGCTTAAGATTTTCATGACTATAGTTTTATTGACCAAACAATTGAACCCCCAGTAATTAGGGGCCTGCGACCCCCCAATTACTGTCGGTTCAATTATTTGGTCAATAAAACTATAGAAAAGAACGCAGTCATGAAAATCTTGAGCTTCACATCCGAGTTCATCGTATCAAGATTTGTGAAGTTTTAGATTTTCATGGCTGCGTTCTTTTTTGTAGTTTTATTGACCGAATAATTGGTTCGCCAGTAATTGGAGGGCCACAGGCACCCCAATTACTGAGGCCCAAGGTGAGAGGAATGGGAACGATATCCAGATAAAGGGCTATTGATGTTCAAAATAAAATACGCCGTAGGCCCACAATTCGGTTTGGGTCGAAGGTCCAAGCACCGCAGATCTAGCAAAATCGGCGCGTAGCGCCGATCTTTTGCTAGTATAATCTAACAGAAGTATCCGAAATATTAAGAGCTCAGAACGAATCATCTTTCAGTACTCCAAAAACTGACAAACTATATACGATAGAAACGCGTTATTTGAAGAACTACAAGGGGAAAGTATAACGTACTTCGACTTTACGACGGATGACATTACGCAAGCTATAGGGTAACTAAAAGCACACTCAGCGGCAGGACCGGACAAATGGAATGCCACTGATCAAAAACTTCAAGAATGCAATCGCTGAGCCCCTATATTGGATATGGAGACGATCACTAGACACGGAATACCGGGCATCCTGAAAAGAGCGAGCATAGTCCTAATATATGAAGGAGGAGATCGATCCGAGGCCAAAAACTATAGGCCAGTGTCGCTTACATCCATAGTTGGGCACCGTTACATTAAATTGGGCGGCGTTACCGTTACTCGTTACTTTTAAAAATCCTTAAAGCGTTACCGTTACTCGATACATGTAACGACGTTACATTTGATATTTGTTTATGTGTCTTCACACGTATTTTGAAACTACAGATAAACTTACAAATGGCAGCCATACCACATCAATTCTAATAGCTGCTATTATTGACTATATAAATGTTGTTCTCTTAAGAACGATATATTGCACAATAATTTGCACCCCAATGATTTTTGGGAAAGATGAAGAGACCTAGAAAATATAAATTTAGTTGTTGCCACTAACACGGAATAGTGAATTGCATTCAATAGTCCTCATGAATGGAATGGCAATGTTATCAAATTCAAATGTCAAGTATCGAGTAACGAGTAACGAAAAAATCCGTTACATTGATAAAAAACTTGCAAAGCGTTACCGTTACATCGTTACTTTTGAAAATCTTTCAGGCGTTACCGTTACTCGTTACTTTTGTAACGATCGTTACGTAACGTCGTTACATGTAACGCGTTACTGCCCATCTCTGCTTACATCTCATCTCACTAAAATATTTTAAAGAATAGTTAGAGAAAAAATCTGACTTTGGAAACTCAGAAAAAATTAAATGATAACCAACATGGATTTCGGTCAGGCAGATCATGCCAATCACAACAAATGGAACACTACAACATTATTGATGCACTTGAAAGTAATGAAAACTATGACGTAATATACACAGACTTTGCCAAAGCGTTCGACAAGTGTGACCATGGAATCATAATAAATAAACTGAAATATATACGAATAACGAATAACAGGAAAAGTAGGGAAATGGATATATAATTTCCTTAGTGAGTGGCGGCAAGTCGTTATATTACAATTCAAGAAATATCTTCATCAGAATCAGAGGTCCTCAGCTCAGTACCACGAGGAACAGTATTAGCTCCACTACTCTTCCTAATCATGCTAACTGACATAGATGAGGACGTTACCAGAGACAGCACATTAACATCCTTTGCCGATGACACAAAGATCAGTAGAAAAATACCCAGAGGATATAGGATCTCTACAAACAGACATGAACAGAATCTACAATTGGTCGGAAGACAACAATATGAAGTTTAACACAGAAATTTCAATTGTTACGGTATGGAAAAAAGGAGGACCTAAATTCCATCGAATACTATACCCCAGATGGACAGGAAATTCAGAGAAATTCTAAAGCAAAAGATTTAGGAGTTGTAATGACTGATGATGCGAAATTTGAAACACAAAATAAGATAGCAGTAAACAGAGCAAAGAGAATAACTGGGCAGATACTGAGAACCTTTAAACGAAAGGATAGGAATATAATGATTCCTCTATTGAAAACACTGATCATACCCAAGTTGGAATACTGCTCAGTCCTAACATGACCATATAAAAAAGAAGACATTAGACAGCTAGAAGGGATTCACAGAAGCTTCACAGCCAAGATCAATGGGTGCAAAGAACTAAATTACTGGGAAAGGTTACGCGAATTAAACCTATATTCACTGGAAAGGAGAAGTGAGAGATACACCATTATTTACACTTGGAAAATAATGGAGAAACTAGCTCCAAATCTTACTCTGAACCCTATAACTCCCCAAACAACAGTGGAAAGTAGAAAAGGAACAAAATGTCGTGTTCCCAAACTAACGGCTAGACAGGGAACATCTTTAATCCTGAAAGAAAATCGTTTTGTTGTGAGAGGACCAAGACTGTTTAATCAGGTGCCCAAAGAACTAAGGAACACGAGTGATGTTGCGGTGGACATCTTCAAAAGAAGATTACACGCATGACTCAGAACAATCCCCGATGAGCCGGGCGTACCTGTCTATGTGAGGTGGAGAGTACAAGAAACCAACTCCCTACTTCACCAGGCCAACTCGAGAGGAGGGCGACAAGTTTGGCCTTTGTGAAATGAGGAATCATCGCGCGGAACATTTGAAAGGTTGAAAGATATATATAAACTCGTTAACCTCGTTGATGTTCCGTGTGTTGGTCTTTCTTAACACGAAGGTCAAGCTGGTGGCCCCGCCTCTAGGTCTGGCTTGGTGGAGGAGCGAGTTGCTTTCTTGCGCTCTCCACCGCACATAGCCAGGTACACCGGCTCATCTGGTACCGTCCTGAGCCAGGCATCTAGTCTTCTCTTGAAGACTTCAACTTTCACCCTTGTAACGTTTCTGAGGTCCTTTGGAAGCTGGTTAAAAAGTCTTGTCTCCCTGACAACCAAGCTATTTTCCTTCAGTGTTGAACAGGTCCCTTGTCGGGCCTTTAATTTGGGATCACTACACATTCTGCCTTTCCTATTTTCCAGCGTTGTTTGAATGATAATTGGGTTTAGTTTTAGGTTTGGTACCAGTTTTTCGATCATTTTCTATATGTAGATTATGGTGTACCCTTCTCTTCTTTTCAGGGAGTACAAATTTAGTTTACGTAGTCTTTCCTAGTAGTTGAGTTCTTTGCAGCCATCAATCTTGGCTGTGGAATGTCTCATGAGTTTTTTCTAGTCTATTAGTTTCTTCCTTTTTGTATGGGGACGTCAAGATTGAGCAGGATTCAAGTTTTGGTGTAATCAGTAGGGAGGAGTGAAACACAACTTTTTATTTCAAATTTATTTGCCTCACTTGTTTTTTGGTGTATTAGAACATAAAAATGATGTATTCAGTCATTTAATGTTTGTAACTCAAACCATCTCTCGGATTTTTACATAAAAGCAAAATGGCCATCCGCCGGTTGTCCATAAATAAAAATATGCTCATAACATAAAAACTAAGTGTTCTATCAAAAAACTAATTGAAGAAAAACGCTTTATAATGCAAAACTATACGAAAAAAACACCATTGTGCATGCAGTGGTATGCATTGCAAATACATTGTATGCATTGCAAATACATTGTATGCAAATACATTGTACTGAAATAAAATTGTATCTGGTCTCACTTGGTTGGATGCCGTAAATCAATTACATTTGAATGCGATATAAAACCCACTCATCTCAAATATTATTATTTTTTCAGGAGAGACATCAGATCCTTTTTGGTTTCCAGTGAGGGAAGCAGAGAGCGTCTTTTTATTCTGGACCTAATAAATCCGTCTCTTGATTCTTGTGATATTACTGATGCTGATGCATCTGTAACCAACTTCATGGCTCTTTCGACGTTCTGTGTGAATGGGGGTATTGCTCAACTTTGAAACATTTTTTTCGTACTCAAGCAATTCTTCATCACACAATTTAAAAGTGAAAGGTGGTTCACTGATATCAATCCTATCCCAGAAGATGATGTCTGTCCAATGTGATGCTTTGAAGTTCAATTCTGGTACTCTAAATTCTCTGATTTTCCTTGTATTGGCTTCCTTACACTTTCTTGTCTGTATTATTCGATCGATTGCAACTTTGCGCAGGTTTTGCTCACTATCTAACAGCATTGATAGAAGAATATTTTCCGAGTGAGCAAAATAGGCATTCCGTGATATATAAGGTTGGACAACTTTTTGTATATCTTAGGGTAACAGGTTGAACCTTTTTATCGCATCAAAGATATGTTTGGATCCATCAGGCAGATACGGTTTAAATTTTGTATTGAACCAGTTAGGACCATAGTTTGTTACTACGAACAGAACAAGGCTACGTAACTCTCTGGAGGGATTCTTTTGGGAGACATAATAACGACATAGTCTGTAGCTAGAGTTAACCATCTAGAGTTGTTAAGGGGACCAGGCTTGAGTTTCTCTAGGCTTCAGTTAATATATCCTTCTCTTATGGCCCCAATTATTCTGAACATGTATTGTTGATCATTACTAAAATCTTCTGTGAGTTCATCTGTGAGAACTGGGATGCTATCGGCCCCATCCGTAATTGGGGAGAACTTTACCACAGGCATCTCATGGCAAGTCTTAAGAGCATTACCAATAAATCCGCTGAATGATCTTAGTCCAGTTGTTTTCCCGTCGTATCGCTCAAACAGATGCCTTAAGGGAAGTTCATTTGTATGTAACATACAAATGCTCCATTGCAATGGTCGGTTCAGCTTCTGCTCGATGAAATGGATTATGCCACCTTTAGACCCAGTGTTGACATTCGTACTCTCGCACCCTATCACCTGGAGATTCTGTCTAGTGTCACTTCATTCAAGTAAGCGAACAACGATTCAGATACATCACTTGCTTTTCCAGATTTAGGGCTCAAATGGTTAAGGTATTCTCCACCAGGCTCACTCAATAGTACATAATGTTCTTCAACAATTATATCCTGGTACCATTTACCATCTTTATTTGTCTTTACCAACGTCTTGTCTTTTCTCCCATCAAAATATAAAGCTTTAACATCACCATAACTTTGTGCAGCTTTAACTTGTAATGTTTTTCTCAATTTCTGTCTCTCTCTTCTCACCTTACTTCGATCAATAAAAAAGTCACTGTCTTTTTCGGTAATGATACCCAAATCTACCAAAGTAGCTGAAGCAATGGCCGATGCAGCCCTATCTGAAACACCAAATCTGTCGGCTTCCATGGCGAGATTGGGTAAAGGGGCTCTCATTTGAATGTTGGAGCATTCATATTCAGACTCAGTTGTTGAACTTTCTTCAGTACTAGAGAGATCAGTATTAGTATCAGGTGAAAGCACATCAATGACTACCTTTTCGAATTCTTCATGCATGATTATTTTTCTTCGCTTACTTCCTCGTTGCTCCTTCAACTTTCTTTCATTTCTTTTTGCTAAAGATCTTGAACGGGTAACATCCACACCTCCAATCACCATATTTCGCATAGTCCTCTGATCCTCAAGGAATTCCAGTTCTTCTTTGGGTATTCTTGATTCTTTTGAACAAACACAAATAATATGTTTTTCTTTACATCCGCTTTTTCGGCAGCCAAAATCTTGGTGCGAAACCAAGTTGCATTTACAGGCACAAATGTCAGAGAGTTCTACCAATGATTTTTTGAACAATTCAATAAGCTTCGCACTGCTTTTGAATCAACTGAGTTGCGTAACCTTGTCGGTAAAGCGTTTCAGCTTGGTAATTATGGATTTTTTACTCATTTTGGGTATTGATGAACGTTTCCACACTTCGACCAATGCTTCTGCTATCGTTTCGAGAATATCATTATTTGTCAATTTTGCAGATGAGCCTTCCTTCAGTAGAAGAGAATATCTCCCAACCTGCATATTAGAGGGTAAGACATTATGTGGCAATTCACTTGGAATTCCGAACAGAAAATGTTGCTTCACCGACTGTCTAGTTAGTAGGGATTTTGCCATATTTAGATCTGAGGTTAAATTTCTACAGAAATATCACATTATGAAAATCTGAAAAAACACAAAACACGGAATTAGTTAAAACAAATTATATATAAACTCTAAAATTAAAATGTAAACATATTTTACTCAGTAGTCTTTGTAGCCACCCATGCTACAATATGCAGCATGCGGCTCCTACCCCCATCCCTTATCAGCCATATGCAAGATGTCATTGACCTCGAGTGAGACTGATATTTAGATAAGCGTCTGTGGGTTCTTAAGTAGTTGGTGATTAGTAAGTATCGCTTGTGTTGTGTGAATATATTTACTCGTTATCATAGTTATAACCAAATAACGCACAATATAATGCGATATCTTCTCTCAAACACAGATAGATATTAAACTAGGGGTCTTTCAAACTATGACTTTCCGCCATTTTGTTTTCGGCAAAAATGCGGCGGGTGGAGGGTCCTAAAAAGAAAATATTATCTTTTTAGAACTTCTAGAGGGTCAATACACCAAATCATGAGTGAGGCAAGACGGTTTAATATTTTCACTCCACCCTAATAACACTAGGCAACAAAAAAAAACTTTTTCGTGTCCCAAGAATGAAAATACCTTATTCTTATAGTATTTTCTGTGCTGAATCCAAATAAGTTTGTAAAATTTCTCTATCAGGTCTGGTTTTTGTGTGACATGCAATTTAATTTTTAAAAACCCATATAGTTACATACTTATTAAAATATGATCCGGGGAAACTTATTTCTCAAGTATGTGAATCCTGTTTGCGCTTTATCCATCGCTATAACAAAGTTTTTCATAAGTCCAAGCTTGATATGCAAAGGAGGAAGGTACACTTTCTCAGGGTCAACAAGTGAACTATTCACAACATTTTTCTTGCCTGGAACAAGTGAGGTGCGTTTTGGCCAATCCTTCTTAACGTAGTGGTTTTGCTTGTCCCTACTGTCCCACTCACATAAAAAACAACAGTACTTGGTGTAACCTAGCTGCAACCCTAGCAAAAGTGCAATGACCTTCAGATCTCCACAGATATTCCACTTATATTTGTGATACTGAAACTTTTCTAAAAGCAACTTCATGTTGTCGTATGACTCTTTCATGTTTGCAGCATGTGCAATAGGTACAGAAGGAAATTTATTTCCGTTGTGAAGAAGGACTGCTTTCAAGCTGACTTTTGAGGAGTCAATGAACAATCGCCACTCATCCACGTTATGTTCATGACCAAGAGCCCCCATGACTGAATTAACATCTTTACAAAACACAAGTCCATCTTCATGGGAGAACCATTCTTTGAGTTCATCATGGCGGCTGCGGAAAAAACAAACTTTAGTGTCACGTTGCAGTAGATTCCAACCCTTTAATCTTGAACCTAAAAGTTCAGCCTGCTTCTTAGATAATTTCAAATCACGAACTAGGTCATTTAGATCTCCTTGTGACAGTAAATGTGGTTCATTGGAGGAACAGGTAGCCTGGAATGTTGGATCAGAAATGTCTTCATCTTTTTCCTCGTGATATGCTACAGCTACGTTTGATTCCTCATCACTTAAACTTACATGTTCAGGAGGATTTGGTACTGGAAGTTGAGCACTGGGGAACTGGTCTCATTGCAGACGGTAGATTAGGGTATTTCATAAGGCTCTTTGTTTTTGAAGTGATCCCCTTTGTATTTACCAGGCAGAAATAGCAGTCTGTTGTGTGATCTTTGGGTTCCCTCCAAATCATTGGAATAGCAAATGGCATGTGACGTGAACCGTTTAGCCATCCTGTAAGTAGTCTTACACATGTCACACAACAAATGTAAGGGGCCCAACTCTTGTCCTGATCGCCTACTTTACATCCGAAATAAAGTTCATAGCATTTTTTTACTAATGGTGTAAAGTTACGTTTCTGGGATTTTAAAGTTAGATCACCACATACATAACAAAAGGAATTAGGATGATTCAGACAGTCCCGCGGCACTACAAAACATCTATATGAATACAACACTGGTGTAAAATTAACAAGAAACAACAGACACTAGCTGTTAACACTGACATTTACAAGCAGACTGACTTGGAGCTGCTTTACACACAGAAACTAGGCTCATGTCTGAACAGGTACAAACATGTTTCAACCTGCACAGTCTGCTGCTCCGACCAAATTTATCCTGCCAGCATTATCAGAACTTTCTCCCCAAAGGAATAAATTGTACTAATTTTACAGAAAAATTAATACAACATATATATTAATATTAATATATTTTATTATAGTTATATTAATTAATATAATATATTATTATATTTATTATTTTTATAATGTTTTATATTATAATAGTTATATACTTAATTATATATATGTTATTATTTTTTTATCCGGTGATCATGCTAAATGAGGAAAAAATGAACATAGCGTCACAAGTAAACTAAGCCTGATAGAAAAAATCTGATTTCATATTTAGATTCAGCATGAAAAAGTACACTTAGAACACCCATCAAAACCCTTGTGACAAAATTGTTGTTGACCAGTGTAATCAGTGATTTTAGCAGGGGAATCATTACTGTCCTGTCCCTCCTTCTGAACGTTCTTAGTGCCTGTTCCGCGACTCTTTTTGCTTTATTTATCACTATCTGATTTTGTGTTTCGAATTTCGCATCATCGGTCATTATTATCCCCAAATCGATCGCTTTCATGCTTTGAATTCCCTGTTTACCTGGAGAATAATATACACTCTGTTTAAGTTCCTCATTTCTACCATATCTCAAGAACTGAAATTTCTCGGTGTTAAATGTCATATTGTTGTCCTCTGTCCATTTGTATATTTTGTTCGTGTCCCTCTGCAAGACCTCCACTTCATTTGCATCGCTGATTTTTCTGCTGATCTTTGTATCGTCTGCACAGGATGTTACTATACTGTTGCTGTTTACTCCACTGTCTGTGTCTGTTAGCATGATAATGAACAGGAGTGGGGCTAGTATTGTACCTTGTGGTACTGAGCTGCGTACTTCCGATTCTGATGTTTATATACACCTTGAATTTTGACGACCTGTAGACGTTCTCTGAGGAAGTTGTAGATCCATTTTCCCACTTTGCCTGTTATTCCCATATATTTCATTTTGTGTGCTATTAGACAATGATCACATTTGTCGAAAGCTTTAGCAAAATCCGTGTATATGACATAGTTTTCATTGCCTTCCACTGCATCTAGGATATAGTTATAGTGTTCTATAAGTTGTGATGGGCATGATCATCCTGATCGAAATCCGTGCTGATTTTCGTTGAATCTTTCCAGTGTCTCCAAAAAAACCTAGATTTTCTCTCTAACTATTCTTTCAAATACGTTGGTGAGGTGGGACGTCAATGACATTGCAGTTAAATGTACATATTCACGATTTGCGAGGGTGCCCTCTCAAGGCATTGGTTTCTGCCCTATGTAGGAGAATTGCGACTTCTGACTGATCGAGGTCCGTGGTGTAGTGGTAGCATATCTGACCGGCAATCGGAAGATCCTGGGTTCGATTCCCGGGCGGTCACCTCATTTTTCATTTGTTCGTTATTTCTCTTCCTCGTGTGCAGAACACTCCTCTATACTTACGTCGTCGAAATGCTCGGTATTTCCCCAGTGTCTACATATCTTCTCCATATCCAGTGGAAGGGTGTAGCTATTTCATTTTTACAGTTTTTAATCAATACCGCGTTCCAATTGTCCGTACCTGCAGCTGAATGTGGTTTCATTTGTCCTATAGCTCTCGCTACATCTTCTGAGGTAAAATCAAAGTCTGTTATACACTCTCCTTGCAATTTCTCTTCAAAGAATGCACCTATGTCAGGTCTCACTTTGTCACTTTTTGGGGTACTGAATACTGATTTATACTGGGCTCTCAATGTTTCAAATATTTCTTTTAGATCGTCGGTTAGTTATTTCTCGTCCTTAAGGGCCCAATAGCGGCGCGTGTTTTTGTTTTCCTTTTTGTATAGCTATATCGTCGTGGTCAAATAATTCACCCCTAAAAGTTAAAGGCGAACAAACTTGTCCATTAGGTAAGTAGTTTTATATTAAAAATGCACATCATGGAAAGAAAGTTAAGGGCATGAACAGCGCTGAACCTGTAATAAATCATAAGGCGTAGAACAAACTTTCTATTCGAAATGAGCAATAAACACAGACCCTTCCCCCCCCCCATCTCTTTACATAAAATGGCATATATACAAGTTTCATTTGAAATACGTTAAATTTGTACGATTTTTATATATAAATATGTAGGCGTAATATGTACAAGGTTGGGGCATGCTGAGCGCAATAACTGTGCCGGTAAGTGGGTGGTCCCTTATTTGGTGCCTAAACAGGGCCTCGCTCGCTACGCGACAATATAAATTGAAAAAGAACAGTTTATTAACAGATTCTCACGCGATAAAAGGTCTCTAAAATGCTCTAAACTGCAGTGATGGCGAACCTTTTTGTTTGAAGGTGCCAAAATTATGTAAATTGTAACTTACCTGAATAAATTGGTGCCAGTGAATTTTTAAAGAATTGCATCAGCGTATTTTCTCTAAGCATTCTAATGTGACCTTTGCTGTTGTACATTTCTTGACAATTCTTGAATTCTAGGCTTGTAAGTAGTAGTTTTTAGAGAGACAGGCTGCACTCATTTCGTCTGTAAGACGGTTTCTTGTATCGAATTTTATGTATTCATGATTGAAAATAATTGTTCACAACTGTATGTTGTGCCAAAGAATGATAATATGGCAAATGCTAATTTTTTCATTGTATTGAAAGAGGTGGGTAGACCCATCCAAGTCTTTAATATTTCATTTTCGGCTCTACTGCTGTTTTCTGTATGTGATTCGAGTTCTAATATCTCTAATTGCTTTCTCAAATCAGTAAATTTTCTTTTCCAAACAGAATTTTCCTGAAATTCTACCATCTGCATCTCCAAGTCATTCATATTCAGCCACAATAAATTCTGCAACTTCAATGCTTCATAGTTAATCGTGTCAGGATTTATGATGAATTCAAGGGTTCGATCTATTTTTCTAAACTGTTGGAATCTACTTTGAAAATCCACAATTGAAGCATCAGTCACTGTTGAAAACTGGTGTGTTTTGTCACTTTTATCTAGGTTGCTTCCAAGAAATTTATCACTTTTGAAGTTTTGTTTCAATGATGGAAAATATTTTAGTTCATCTGAGATTAAATCTCGCCTAAATATGGTAAGTTTTTTCAAAGGCATTTAAAATTTTGAGCATATATTTAACAGTTTTTCCACGACATTGAAGTTTTGTATTGACTTCATTTAAATGAATATGGAAGTCAGCATAAAACATCAGGTGACTCAACCAATTTTGGTTATCCAATTGTGGATAATACTGAGCCTGATGCCCTCTCGTGGACGCTAATGGCTTTTTGGCTTCCGACGCTCAGGCGATGGCGGGTATTTTTAATAACTTTTTTGCGACAGTTTTTACCATAGAAGACGTCAATAATGTCCCCGATGTGGACGATATCGTTTCATTTAGCAGCGAGACTATTTTGGATGAAATAACTGTTTACGAGGGTGAAATTGCGCGTTATATCGATAGGCTAAAAGTTAGCAAGGCTCCAGGCCCTGACGCGTTTTATCCTAGACATCTGAAAGATTTGAAAGACGTTATCGTAGGCCCCTTAACGAAAATTTTTAATCAGTCACTCGAAACGGGGATTATTCCTGAAGACTTCAAATTAGCTAACGTCACGCCAATTTTTAAAAAAGGCGACCGCACAGTAGATAGCAATTATAGGCCCATTAGCTTAACGTCAATTGTTGGTAAACTTTTGGAATCCGTAGTTAGGGATCGTATCATCGATCACTTAGAAAGTCGCGATTTGATTAATAGTAGTCAGCATGGTTTTCGACGCCATAGATCTTGTTTAACTAATTTGTTAGAATTTTATAACGAAATAGTTCGCGAATACGATAGGCATAGAGCGGCTGACGTTATTTATCATACATTATCCTCCCTTATATCTGCAAATGCCTTTCACATAATATTTACATAGAGTTTCTTCCCCATTTTTACTTGGGGTCTTTGTTTTTGGTGGTTTCAGTTTGATTTCTTCATTGTCTATTTGCTAGTGTCTTTTGTTTGAAATCTTTGGATTTGGTTTTGTTCCTCTGTTTCCTCTGTTGGTGCTTCTTTTATTACTGTTTCTCGTTTACTAGCTTTTTCTTTTTTTTTCTGTTTATTTTTCGCAGTTTCCTCTTGTACTATCTTCGTTCCTTCTATTTTTTTCCTCTGTTCGCTATTGATAAATTCCTCTTTTGCCTTTTCCTCATAGTCTCGTTCTGCTTTAAAGACCGTAAACGAGTTAATTTCGATTAAGCAGCTTTTGCAGAACTTGATTCCGTTCAATTGTTTAGCGCCTGTTATAAGAGAGATTTCTTCGTCGCTCCATCTCAGGCATTGAAATTCGACTAAGGAGTGGCAAAGGTCGCAACGGATTGTCTTTGATTCATCTGTTTCTTTTTTACAGTATCCACAGGGTTGTATGAATTTATATGCCGTTGCCATGTTTCTAATGCTATGTAAATGATTGTGCACGAAATATTGACTCAAAAGGGTAATTAATTAAGTGAGGTACTTGGTTTGACTTTAGAAATGAGGGAGCAAAAGTTTTTCCGTTACTCCGGGGGGTGGGGGATGGGGGATGTGGCACGCTGTAGATTCTCACTGATTGGTGCTCGGGAGTTACCGCGGGGGATAACAGGGATATTGCCTTTCGATGGGCATCTAAATTTCCTTGGAGAGAAAACACTCGGCAAAAACGGTGTATAGATTAAGTTGCTATGATTTTATTTTGCTTTATTTGAACATACGCCGCTATTTCACCATATAAAGAGAAGTACGACTGTGTACACTGAATATTCACTCAAAAACTGGCACTGCTTAAAATGGATTAACTGCAGGATTTTTATTGTAACATCACTTTTATTCGGACTTCCACTAAGCCAGGGCTAGAGGCTGGACCACCAGCTTGACCTTCGTGTGAAGAGAGACGAACACACGGAACTTAAAAGAGGTAAAGAGGTATATATATGAACAAAATTATCACCCAAGGATTCGAATCCAGCACCTATTGAGAAGTAGGCGAGGACAAGGGTACTGTTCTCTGTGTTACAAAATAAACGTTTATACAACCTAACGCATGTTTCAACACCCGAAGGAACAACGATTTCGCGTTCAAAGATGTTTTGCCTGCTAACCCCATTGCAATAGAACGAATGACAGTATTTCATTCAAACCTATGGTGTAACATTGATGTCTGAGAGATGGAATATCACTCATGAATACGCATGATTTTGTATAATGCAAATTATCCACCCCCCTCCCCCAACCACCACCACCAAAACCAGAATTCATACCGGAGTGGTCAGCGTCCTCGCCTTCCAGTCAAGTACGAGGGGCGGTCAGAAAATAAGTTTACACGGCGTATAATTTCGTAACTAAAGGACCTACATTGATTACACTCTGCAACAATTTTTTGTTTATGGTGATTTTTCGATCTTTTTTATGTTTCGGCCACGCTGATTACAGATTTGGCATCGGTTTTGCTTGGAAAACTAGTTTTTATGATATGGTCAAATTTAGAAATCTTACTTTTTTCACCATTTTTTAAGACATTTTTTTGAGATTGCAAAAGTAATTTTAAGTGCAAAATTCAAAAAGTCCCCAAAACTGGGGTTTACAAGTAATATTTTTATTGGTTAAGGCCCATTATTAAATATTTGTACACATTTGGTTTCTTATTTCTGTTTATAAAATGTTTTTTTGTATTTTTCAGATATTTGAATTAGAATTATATGGTGATGGCTACCAATAGGCCCTGCAGACACTCTGCAGATTCATTTTGTTATGTTTGCGGCCATTACATCAATCCAAAGCAAGTAAAGCACAAAATTGACATAGGAACGAAGTTTTGTACAGCATATCACGCTTACTTTGGCATGCCCATTGGCGATCAAGATAAATCATAGGCACCTCACTTTTGCTGTGGAAGCTGCCGTTCCACATTAGAAGAATGGCTGCGAGTTACCAGAAAAGGCATGCCATTTGCTATTCCTCGCATTTGGAGGGAGCAAACCAATCACCAGCATGATTGCTACTTCTGCATGGTAGACATTTCAAGGTCGAAAAAATGTCCTATATCCAAATATTCCATCTTCTATTGCCCCAGTCCCTCATAATGAAGATTTACCCGTTCCATGCCCACCCACCATGGAGGAAATAGAAGAAACGCCTTTAATATCTTCCGATGAAGATGAAGATGCTGACTTCGAGGCAAGCTCCAATACGTCACCCCATTTCCCCAACCAAAAAGACATAGACGACCTAGTCAGGGATATGAACCTTACGAAAACCAATGCAGAAATTATGACGTCCTGCCTTAAAGAGTGGAATCTTTTGTACCCAAGTGTCAAGATTTCTTTCTACAGGAATAGGCATTTGCGATACTCTTCCTTCTACTCGTTTTGCATCGAGCTCTCTTTGCTACTGCTGTGATGTGAATGGCCTTTTTGCTGAGATAGGAATTGAATACAGCCCTGCTGATTGGCGTTTGTTTATTGACAATTCAACTAGAAGTTTAAAAGGCGTCCTACTACATAATGGAAACATGTTTCCATCTATTCCTGTGGCTCATTCGGTTGAATTGAAGGAAGAATATGAAAATGTAAAGCAGTTGCTAGACAAAATAAACTACGGTGAACATAGATGGGATGTATGTGGAGACTTCAAAATGCTAGGATTCCTGCTTGGACTACAGGGCGGTTACACTAAATATTCGTGTTTCCTCTGCCTTTGGGACAGCAGAGCAGATGGTGAGCACTTTGTCAGAAAGGAATGGCCCGTGAGAAATTAGCTTAATCCAGGCAAACACAATGTTCTTAACGAAGCCCTTGTTCCAACAGACAAAATTTTGCTACCGCCGCTGCATATCAAGCTTGGTCTTATTAAGCAATTCATCACAGCCTTGGATGCCGAAAATGATGCTCTTTATCAAATACGTTCAATATTTCCAAAACTTTCTGAAGCTAAAATCAAGGGAGACATATTTGTTGGACCTCAAGTCAGACGTATGTTAGCATCTAAAGAGTTAGAAGAAAAAATGACAGCTCTTGAAAACAATGCTTGGTAGTCATTTCGGCTTGTATTGTAGTCCATGGATTTTTAGGTAACAAGAAGAACGACAACTACAAAGAGCTAGTAGAAAATCTACTCAAACACTTTCAAAGGTTAGGTTGTAGAATGTCCCTGAAGTTACACTATCTGGACTCGCATTTAGAATTCTTCAGACCAAATTTGGGTCATGTAAGTGAAGAACACGGTGAACGTTTTCACCAAGATATCCAAACCATGGGAAGGAGATATCATGGAAAATGGGACGAAGCTATGATGGACGACTATATCTGGTGTTTAACACGAGATAATCCACGGGACTACAAGAGAAAAAGTCGCTCAAATGTACATTTTTAAGCATTATCCGTTTAGATTTGTGAGCATATTTGTGTGCATATTATATTTGGGTGCATTATTTATACATTATATACGCATTATATATACATTATATATCATTAAATATGAAATATATTTATTTCCTTTCTTTTTCTTTATTGTGATTTTGCCTTATTATGGTTTTCAGAAGAAACGAGTTTTCACGAGAAAACTAATGCGATTTTAAATGCAAAAAAACTTCACTTTTTCTACGTGAAAGTCACAATATGATGATAAAAACCCACTCTAATAGACAGAGTTTATTTCCACAACAGTTTCGATGCCACACTAGCATCCTCTTCGGGTGGATACAGGAAAACGAATCCACCCGAAGAGGATGCTAGTGGGCATCGAAACTGTTGTGGAAATAAACTCTGTCTATTAGAGTGGGTTTTTATTATCATAATGCGATTTTTTAATTCAGCGCACCCAAAAACAAAGAAACCCCCAAAAATAAGATAAACACAAATTTTCCAAAATTTCGTTACATAGTGTTATGTTTGTATCAGGTGAATTCGTTAATCATTATTGGCAACAGTGCACGTCGATTCGGCTACCATCTTGTCAGGTCCGCTGGCAAAGTGATGGTTACCGTGTTTTGGGGCCACAAAGGCGTTTCGCTCGCAGACTTCATGCAAAAAGGCACAACAATCAATGAAGCTGCATATTGTTCAACAATGGAACGTTTACGAGCGGCCATTAAACGTAAACGTCCTGGACTGCTCCGTAGGGCAGGGCACTGTTCCAGTCGAGCCGCCATGTTCAACTGACTCATATAACCAATGTACGGTCGATGGCAACCAAATCGACGTGCAGTGTTGCCAACAATGATTAACGAATTCACCTGATACAAACATAACACAGGCCTGCGATGGTTTTGTTGTCCGAAATATTTAAAATATTTTATCACTTATATAGTAATTTTTGCACGCTGATTCCGAAAATAATATTCATTTTTCGCCATCACGTACAGATTTTTCACAAAATGTCATATTTCATATTTGGAAATAATTTTCATTAAAATTGACTCAATTAAATTTTTATTAAAAACTACTGCCTATAAATGCTTGGTTTAACCAAGACATCAAAGAAATGGAGAAGAGATATCAGAGAAGGTGGGACATCAGCATGATGGCTGATTACTGCTGGATGTTGAAACGGGATACTCCAGAATTATTACATAAAAGAAAAGAAACTGCGTACATTCGACTAAAAGGCATAGATCTCACAAGAAAACTCAAGGCAAATAAAGATGAGTATGTAATTGACGTTAATAGTCTTCTTTCTTTTTAAAGTTGTTTGCATTTGTAATTAGCATAACAAATCGAAATAGGTACCTAATGTAAATTGAAATAAATAATATTTAATTATGTTGTTTTTTCTCTTCCAGTTTGCAGAAAATCCTTACGTGATAGAAAAAAATGGACACCTTATTCCAGAGGCGTACCGAAGGGGAGGACGACAGGGGCGATCGCCCCCCCGTTCAGCTAATAAATTATTATTTTGATTATTTTTACGTATTTAATTTACATATTCAATTAAATATTTTACATATTTAATTTTATTTGTCAATCGAAAAATGTTAGCGAGCTTTCTAGCGATTTTGTGTTTCATGAGTATTGCGTCATTTTTCATGGCACCTGGCAACCGCAGTTTATCGATTTTTGTTTACATTCATTTAATATTTAGTTTGTGAAGGTTCTAAATTTTGATAATTTTAAGTATTGATTAAAACTTTGTGTGTATGAATGTGTGTGTGTGATCATGTGTGAAGGCCGCTTGGTCTCAAACATGTAACTAATAAATGAAATGAAACATTAAGTGTTATTTTTAAAATTTGGTATTCAGTTTTTTACACATTTTAAAATTTAGTTTCAAAGTTTTCATTTTATTTACAATTTTTCATATAGTATTACACACACAAAAGTTTGTGTGGATTTTGTTTGGATCTTTTATTTCATTATAATGGACTTTAATGTTATGGTTAGTAATAATAGGTAGTAATAGGTAGACTTGTCAGTTACTTTATGCATTATTTTGCACATGATAATGAACTAAGCATCTTTTTCTCTTTTTCTTTCTCTGTACTTATTTGTCTATCTATATCTATCTACAAACTACTAAATTTATTGATTAGCTTTTCTAAAAATCGGTGCTCTTCTGTCTAATGCAATTTATTTCATATTTAGGACATCCTCGGAGCTATGGACGTGATCCAGTTTGTCATAAAAGCATAGCGAGTTGCCGGCAAAATGCTGATGAAGTATTTCATGACGTCATAGAACAGTCAGCAGAATGGTGTGACAACCTGCGCTTCTAGACGTCGTTGTTCGAAGCAAACTCATAGATCAAATGTAGCACTAGAAAATCCTGAGTCCTTCTATAAGGTTACACTATTCATTCCATTACTCGATGATATACTGCAGAACTTGAATTACAGATTCAGTGAGCATATTCAGCAAGCTATGAAAATGCGATTTTTGGTACCTAAATTTATTGATGAAAATTCTCGAGCGAAGTATGATGACATTGAAAAGTCTTACACGTTTTGGAATGAAATACTGCCTTCAACAACACTTCAGCAAGCTATAGGAGAATGGGATGTTTGGGCGATGTGGAAGTCAGTACCTAACTTGTGTAGACCAACAGATGCTATCTTGGCCTTGGATAAATGTGACAGAAACAGTTTTCCTGTCATACATAGATTATTACAAGTTATTGCTGTCCAGCCTGTAACGACTGCTACTCCTGAGCGATCATTTTCAAACTTACGAAGGAAGGTTAAAAACCTGGTTACGATGTACCATGGGAGAAGAGCGTCTGTCAGGTTTGGCGATAATGGCTACGAATAGGAGTAGACTCACCTTAGATGATGCCCCTCTTATTCATGATAACTTTGCCAGGAAAAAAGCGAGGCGCCTGAATTTATTGTTAGAATAATATTGTTAGAATAATTCTAAGATCTTATTATGCATTAATAAAACGTTGATGTACGTTATATCGAGCAATTTTCAGTATAAATTTGATATCTTCATGCTAAAAAGAGATGCTCTACTGCAGTCTATTTTAAAAGGCAGAAAATGTAGTCTCAGCCGCAAAAACTTCAAATTTTTTAGCAAACGATGTCTCCGGACCTCCTAGAAACTCGCGCCTTCGGCGCTAGCTCTTGCCTCCGCTACTACTAAAAATGTAAAATGGCTTACGATCACGAAAACTCTTAATCCGGCCCTGAGAATAATTTTCTTTTATAAAGGTAACAGTCCAAGGAAATGCTTAATTTCGAAATTAGCGCTTTTTTATTCTTATGTTAATACAAATCTGAGTATCCTAATTGCGGTTTGCACTGAATATTATGTTACTAATCAGATTTTTATCATAATTTTTATATTTTTTATAATATAATTTTTATATTTTTATTCATAATGTGTCTAAGCAGTAGCTAGTTAATCATCTCTAACTGAACGATAAGCTCATCATGAACGTACATAAAAATTACTTATCTCTACTTCAATTATACTTCTACGATTAGTTCCAAGTTCGCCCCCACTTGGCAAATTTCTGGGTACGCCCCTGCCTTATTCGAAATCAGCGTAGTTGAATTATATAAAATCAGTTACTAGTAAGAAAACAACTCTTACAAAGTTCTAATTCGCAGGCCTGTATAATCAATGTAGGTCCTTTAGTTACGAAATTATACGCCGTGTAAACTTATTTTCTGACCGCCCCTCGTAGTTCTCGATTCGAATCCTGTCAGAGAGCCCATACGGTAATTGGGGGTCAGTGAGGTCGAGCTAGTGATAATTCAAAGATGTAGAGGTAATTTTTTTGGTGAGAACATTTCTGGTGTCTGACAACATTAAAATAAGTTTATAAAAATTTTAGAAACATTTTTCCAGGTAAGTTACGCTAGGTTAGGTTTGATTTAATTTGATTTGGTTAGGTTACGTTTGATTTGATTAGGTTAAAGTACTTAAATATTTAGGTACTTAAGAGAAAATATCGTTAGAGACCTCACTTCTTTCCAGGACATTTATTACATACTGTACATCTCTGTTCGTTCGATGGCACGGTTACGTTACACTTTTCATATAAGGGGTTCCAAAAAATCTTAGCCCCCCCATTTGCAGCTTATATGTTTACTTATATCGAAATAGGTTTTAGTGATTATAAAAATAAAGTGATAATATAATGGCTTCTCAATTAATTGGTGATTCGGAGAGGCAACGTGTGATAGATCGCATACGAGCAATAACATTTCGGGAAGCTCGTGATGCTGGAGCCACCTTTATAACACGTTCATGGGTTGTCAAAAAGTTACGAAGAAGTGAGGACTTCGTCAAAAGAAATTGGAATAAAACTTTGGATGAATGTGAAATGGATACAACCAAATCTGGGCGCCCAAATTTGCCACTCTCTCAGGAAATAAAGGACATCATTGAAAGCGGTACGCGTAAGTGGAAAAACAGCTGTGCTAAACTTTCTAGAGAGATCGAAGTGTTGAGAGGAAAGATCGTTAGTGGTGAGATCATTCGACTGTACCGTCATAGGCAAGGTTTAAAGCCTTGGCATGAACTTCCAAAGCCAAGAAAAACTCAACTTAACATCGATGACAGAATGTGGTTTGCCCATTATCTTGAAGATTGGGGTGTGGATGATTTCATGCATTTAGCTGTCTCCGATGAATTTTTTGTTTACGTAACACGTCGGCCTAACTACCAAAATGATCGAGTGTGGGCCACAACACCAGATGAAATCGATGACAATGAACATTATCGCGAATTATTAAAAGTCCAGACTGTGTTGGTGTGTTTGTTTTGTTCACTGCAAAAAAGCTCATGTGGGTGCTGAAGCCAAATGGTCAGAGTTGGGATGGACAGTATTTTCGTGATATTATTCTATCCCAGCATGTCATTCCTTTTCTAAGAAACCCAAACAATGTTATGGATGTCGATCAGGTCACACTTCTGCACGATAAGGCCCCCTGCTTTAAGGCATTAGCCACTCAACAGTTGTTGCGGAACCATGAGATCGATTTCTTTGGAAATGAAGAATGGCCAGGAAATTCTCCTGACCTGAATGTCTGTGAACACATTGGATCAGTTATAAAGGACAAGGTTGAATGTCTCTTGTTTCAAGAACCTGCAGCAAATCGATTTTCGAAGGATACAATGACGCAACACATTGAAACTGTTTTAGCAAATTTGCGTAACGATCAAGATCTATTCACGTCACTTTTGGCAAGCTATCCAAAGCGAATTCAGGCTGTCTTGGAAGCCAATGGCGGGAACACCAAGTTTTAATTGTTTCTCATTAAATGCAGGATTAAATTCTCTTTCGTAAGGTATGTTTAGTTTTACTGTACCTCTAATGGTTTAGGCCATGGGCGGGAGGGCTAAGGTTTATTGGAGCCCCGTATAGTACAGACATTATGTACCCAGTGGCGTACTAAGGGGGGTGCGAGGGGGACGGTCCGCCCCGGGTGACAGCCAGGAGGGGGGTGCCATCGGAAGAGTTGAAATACCAGTACAAGTTTTCAAACCAAATGAAAAATTCGCCAAAGTAAGAAAAAAATTAAAAAATGTTCAGACTATTACAACAGCTTAATGTTAAGTTCCACTATAAAATAAATTTTTATTTTTATTGGCAATACAAAATTTACAAACGAAAAATTAAATATTTGATAAAAATTACATCGAAAGGCGAACGTTTGTTGACGTTTTAGTCATCAGTTTGTTGAGCATAGCCAGCTGGCTGCAACTGACATTCCAAGCCTTGTTCACTTGACGCTGTGACTCCACATACACGAGGTATGTTTCATTAAATAATTATGATAAAGCATAAAGTGCTGGTGTTTATAACAATATCATGGTACTTTTACCAGTGTCCAGTAATTTTTGACACTGTGGTATCATAGTGAAGTTTAAGTGTTTATAAGTGCATCGTCTTGATGTTATAATACTCGGTAAATGCATCGTCGTGATGTTATAATAAATGCATCGTCGTGATGTTATAGAAACTCATGTTTATGAATGGTGGTCCCTGTGACTACTGGTTATCAGTAAAAAGACACAGGAAAGTCACACTTTGCACTAAACTTTAGACTTGACTTTTTTCCTACACCCATGACTACTGAAGTAACGATGATGTGTATGACTGAGTGAGTTTTTTATGATGACTATGTGGTGATCTTACGATGGTGGTGGTGATATGACTGAATAATTTTTTTTAATGCAACTACATGGTGATGTTAAGACAGAGAGGGTGATGATGTGACTGCATGGAGATGTGTTAATGCTTACATGCTTAATATAGTAAACACCGTTTCAGATTTACATCAACAACTACAGTACTATTCTATATTGAATTAGTACTAATGCTTATTGGCTTAGTCAAGTTCAACAATTTTACAATGACCAGTGTAGTATCATTGTATATTTAATATACTGCTTATTAAATAAAGCTCCGAAAAAGGATGCCAGGAGAGATGGCAAAGGATGCTGGTCTCACATTGCAAGAGGAAGTAAACAGGGCTATGTTTGAATGTCTTGATCGCTTTCATCAAGAATTGGAGATTCGTTCCAAGGCAGTGGATCAAATTCTGTCAATCTTCGTTGTTATTCAGCCAAACACTTTGGTTGTTGCAACAGAAGAACAACTTCGGAAGTATATTCCAAATTTGACTCAGATTTTCGATGAATTCTCTGAAGAAGATATCAGTGTGGAAATTGGACAACTTCGGAGGCACTTGGAAGCTGCCAAAATCAGCGTTGAAGAGGCAAAGAAATGGACAGCATTGCAGTTTCTGGAGTTTATTATGAGTTTATTATTTATTATTATTGTTTCATGTGAAAGAAGTTTTTTCAAATTGAAATTGATAAAAAATTTCTTTCGCTCGACCATGAGTCAGACTAGATTGACAAATCTGGCTTTACTTTCAATTGAACATGAATAAAATGCAGTATTACCTGTTCATTGAATTTTTAATGTCCTGCATTTTTCTTATTTCCAATTTGCTTATGACAGTACTGTATTGTTTAAAAGGTGCTTTCCTGTTAACGGGAATACCCAACCGCCCGCCCCCAAACTGTTTGTTATGTATTTTTGCTCTCGTCATTTTCGTTTAAACTAACGAAAATATCACAACTTAACCTAACCAATCATCAAGGGCGTACAGTTGACCTAACCGGACATTCAACTGACCTAACCGGGCATTGAATTAACCTAACAGGTTATTATATCGGAAAATGCTCGGTTAGGTCAACTGAATGCCCAGTTAGGTTAATTGAATGCCTGGTTAGGTCAACTGTACGCCTTTGATAATTAATTGGTTAGGTTAAGTTGTGATATTTTCGTTAGTTTAAACGAAAATGACGAGAGCAAAAATACATCATAAACAGTTTGGTAGTCCCGATAATACGTAAGTACCGAATTCATTAATCATTTAAATGAAATTAGTTAATATGTAAGCGATAATCAGTTAGTAGGGGGCCAAAATGTCTTTATGTCATCTAAAATCGCAGAAAAAACGTCGCTGCTTTCGGTACGTTGTCGCCACATGAATTCCGCAAGATACGAGTCCAGATGATGGCGGGCGGTTGGGTATTCCCGTCCACAGGAAAGCACCGTTTAAAAATCTACTTGCAAACATAATATATTTTTCTGTGTTTAAATTTTAAAATTATTTATGGGGGTGCCAAAGGAAGGATCCGCCCCGGGTGCCAAATACTTTAGGTACGCCCCTGTATGTACCATGACCTCGAACAAATTGCAACATAAGCTCTCTCACTTGAATCATACCTAGGAAGGTGTCCTCTATGACATATAAAAAGTCTTAAGAAAACCTGCGAGGGGAAAGTCGTGAAATCAGGATTTATTTTATTTTTTTGATTGTGGGAAAGCGTATGAAGGCACCTGCTTAATCTAGATTCACTGCGCTCTTATTGCACTAATATAACTGTACTTCTGACAGTCCCAGATAGACAATTTGTGCCCTTTACAACTCCCTGAACGATGCATGATCGTTTGCTAATTCCATATTTCTCTTTTCAGAAATGGAAGTATCCGAATATTGTACCATATGTAAGGAGCCCATAGGTGGGAGAACATTACCGGCAACAACTCTCGGTGAAAAAGGGAGCTCAAGCATCAACCAGTCAAGTGAAGCAAGGAAAGACAATATTCACACTGTACCTGGGGAAAAGGTACACAAAGACTGCCGTCGCAAATACTGCAACCCACAGCAAATAGCCAAGGCTATTAAACAACACAGCACGGAACCTAGCACAAGCAAGGAAAAGACACGTACCTTGGTCTTCTAAAGAAGGCTTTCACTTCAAGACTGACTGCCTCTTTTGTGGCCAACCAGCCAAGTTTGAAAAAAAGAGAAAGTAGTACGATGTTCTTCAAGTCAGAACCATTGAATTCGTGTCCTGGCAACATACCGTGAACGAGCCGATGGTTGGGCAGATACTGTGCAAGCACGAATTCTGCACGCCCATGACCTCCATGCTGCAGATGCAGTTTACCACCAGGCATGTAGTGTCAAATTCCGGACAAAGAAGCAGATGCCAGTAGCTCAGAAGCATACAGAGCGCAAAACTGGGCCAGCCACAAGATGACAAGAGAACAGAAGCATTCCTGGAGGTTGCAATTTCTTGAAGAAAACGATGACGAGCAGATCACCATCAATGATCTTACTGACCTCATGGAACAGAAACTGGTTGACTGAATATGAAGCATACAGCTATCACAACATGAAGCTGAAGCTGCAAGAACAGTTTGGTGACAGGATCATTCAAACCGAGATCAATGGCAAGCCAAACGTGGTCACCTTCAGGACAACGGCCAGGGCTGTGCGTCAAGACTACTACAGCCAGTAGAGGGAAGATTCTGACGTAGAGAAGATTAGGCTTGTACAGGTAGCTGCAAAACTCATCAGAGAAGCTATCAAGGCAGTGCAAACATCCAATGAAGTGTACCTTTCTTGCGATGAGCTGGAATCTGAAGAGGCCTGCATTCAGTTTCTACCCGAAACTCTGAAGGTACTACTAGGACTATTTGCTGGGTAAAAATATTGTTGTCAAAGTCGCTTCAATTGGACAAGCAATGATGCAGGCTACCAGACCACGGGTCCTGTTGGCACCACTGCAACTTGGGTTAGGTGTGCAACTGTATCATCACTTCTCATTACGCTTCCTCATCGACTCACTTCATCACCATGGGTTCTGCTGTTCCTGCCAAGAAGTACACCAATTCGAGGGAAATGCTGCTCGACCGCACGGAACAGACATACCAAACCTGACAACTGAGTTTGTCCAGTACGCAGCCGACAATGTAGACCACAACATCCGAACACTAGATGGCCATGACACCTTCCAAGGTATGGGGATGATTGCCGCCATCATCCCTGGAACCCAAGCAGGCAGACCAATCCCCAGGGCAAAGATCACCCCCAGCGACATATCCATGGTTGGACGAGTGTACAATGTACATGTTCAGTCAAGTTCACAGACTCTGTTGTATTCTGAAGGTTCTCAGTATAATGCTTGTAATTTGGTATTATGTTTTACTATTACTAGTGCTGACAGTTGATTTGCTCAATATTTGTATTTTCATTTTTTAATTAGTTTGTGCAATGGCAATCTGCAATAATTGCAAATGGTCTTCAGTATTTTATTTCATCATTTACAACATGATTATGTAAGCATCATTCATACCAAACTTGGTGATTTTTGTTATTATGTGTCAAGAATAGTACAGTATGTACTCAGTATGTATATTAGCAGTGCTTTTTATTTTAGTAATTTAGTACTAAATGTTTTAGCTATCACCTGGTACTGCCTCTTAGTCCTTCAAACCCTAACTGCTTGCCAACAGTTTCAGTAAAAATCAGTATCTAACAGTCCACTGAAACCCTTAGATAGGCTTTATTTAACATGTTTAAAGAAGGCTGAAATGCGAAAAAAAATTACATTTTTGGGTGAGGTCATAATCCAGTGATTTTCATAGGTTTCCCCTTCGAGGATCCCTGAAGACTTTTTATATGTGATAGAGAACATATTCAGGAGTATAAAACAGCAGAGATACTTTTTGTTGCAATTTGTTTAAGGTTGACCAAAGATTTTTCATAAAATGCGTGGTACCTCGCTTATACGGAGATGTCACTGTGTATATGCACGCGCGTAGGCAACTGGGCATAATGAGGTCGGGTGCATGATAATTCACGGATGTAGTGGGGTAACTTAAACGATATGTTGGACGAGTACCTCGGTTTAATGACTAAACAGAAAACACCCTTTCAACCCTCAATTGCACCCGAAAAAATTATCACGTTTTTCTCCGTTCGATGACACTAAGGTTAGATTAGGTTAAATTAGATTTGGTTATAAGTTTTTAGATCTATGGATTAAAAAATGTTGATACCTCGCGTATACGGAGATGCGCACGTGTGTGTGTGTGTGTGTGTGTGTGTGTGTGTGTGTGTGTCAGACTAATACTTCAACATCTCTTACGGGTACGAAGACCCGGGGGAAAGGGTTACTTGAAAACGGTACCGTATCACTGGGAACTTGATTTAGTTTGGTCAGCAGCTGCACGGCGGTGGTGAAAATGGATCACTTTTGCAAATGCCTTCATCATTTACCTGAAAAGAAAAGAAACTTTCAAGTCATGAACAGTTATTAAATTCCTTCAGTTTTATCAATTCCGTCATTCCCACAATAGTATTTTTTTCCTATACAAAAGGATCATGCTTCATGTTTACCTAACCGGGCTCAAATACCAAAGACTCTAAAAAGTTAAAAAGTATCACATTAATATATATATAAATATATTAGTGGTGGACCGGATATCCGCATCCGCGCATGCGGATATCCGCGTCATTTTTAACATCCGCATCCGCACTTCTGACTGCGGATGTTATACGGATATTACCTCTAATAAATTATGCAATTTACAATTAAATTAGCTTATAAAGTAGCTTATAAGGCCCAGTCATGCACATTTCATGTAAAGTATTAATTACACCGGTCTGCATGAAAATCGATTTCTTTATTTTGAGTTGTGATTCTGAAGCAGTTCGCTGCGCTGAATTAAAAAATGCTACCAGTTTTTTTCTATCACCCACAGTTTTAAAGTTATTAGCAAAACAATTTTGGGGCGTTTTGTAATTTTTTACCTTTTTTATCTTTAATTAATTTCGTTTTTTCATATTTTTCAGGTAGATAATTCTAACATTACGTCTTTAAAATTTTAATAATGGCTTCTAGAGGATGTACCCATAGTCCAGACATATTTTGTTATATTTGTGGTCGGTAGGTTGTTGTAAAACAAAGGACAAATGTAACGACCTTCATTAAGAGAGCTTATCATGCTTATTTTGGAATTAAATTAGGAGATCAAGACAAAAGTTGGGCTCCACACAAGGTTTGTCTTACGTGTGTTGCGGCACTAAGGAATTGGAGCAAAGGTAAAAAGAAAAGTTTGCCATTTGGGATCCCTATGGTATGGCGCGAGCCTAGAAACCATACCGACGACTGCTACTTCTGTTTTTGCAATGTTAAAGGTTATAATGCAAAGAATAAAGAGAGCCTTCAATACCCAAGTCTTCCATCTGCAATAAGGCCGGTACCCCATGGTCCAGAAGTTCCTATTCCCCGCCCACCCGAGAGTCTGGATCAATACAATTCAGGTTCTGATTCAGCTCCAAATCCAGACAATGATGATGTTTATGAACAGCCAACAGCTGACGGAGATCCTCCTAAACCATTAACCCAAGCCGAACTAAATGACTTAGTCAGGGATCTGAATCTGCCTAAGGACTCTGCAGAACTTTTGGGGTCTAGATTGCAGGAGAACAATTTATTGGCATCCGACACATACTTCGCTTGGTACAGAAATTGTGAGAAAGACTTCGTGCCTTTTTTCGAAGAAGATGGTCCCTTGGTATTTTGCAAGGACATCACAGGATTAGTGTGCAAGCTAGGCATCGAATACCAAACCAGTGACTGGAGGTTGTTTATAGATTCCTCTAAAACCAGTCTAAAAGGTGTTACTGCACAACGGTAACAAATATGCATCGATCCCAGCGTCCCATTCTACTCATCTAAAAGAGACCTATGATAACATGAAACTGCTTCTGGAAAAAATTCAGTATCAAAATCACAGATGGATATTGTGTGGGGATCTCAAAGTCCTTTGCATGTTACTTGGGCAGCAATCAGGATACACTAAGATGCCATGTTTCATCTGCGAATGGGATAGTCGAGCACGTGACCAGCACTGGAAGAGGAAAACTTGGCCTCCTAGAGAGAATCTTACCCCAGGATCAAAGAACATTTTACATGAACATCTACAGTAGTTGAACCAAATAAAATCCTCCTACCACCCTTGCACATTAAGTTAGGCTTGATGAAGCAGTATGTCAAAGCATTGAATAGAGAAGGTGAGTGTTTCAAGTACATTTGTTCAAAATATCCAAAGATTAGCTACGAGAAAATAAAGGAAGGTGTTTTTATAGGTCCTCACATTAGAAAGTTATTGACAGACGATCATTTCCTGAACACAATGACCAATAAAGAAAAAGAAGCATGGCTTGGTTTCAAAGATGTTGTTGAAAACTTCTTGGGAAACTACAAAAGCCAAAATTATGGTGGAAAATATGCTTAAAACGTTTTGCGCCTTAGGCTGCAACATGAGCCTGAAAGTTCACTTCTTATTTTCACATCTTGACCGTTTTCCCGAAAATCTCGGAGATGTCAGTGAGGAGCAAGGGGAACGATTTCACCAGGACATCAAAACCATGGAAAGAAGATATCAAGGAAGATGGCATACAAATATGATGGCGGATTACTGCTGGTGTCTGCAACGAGATCAGCCTAACGCATAAGAAAACATCAAAGAAGCACCGGTTTAGTCGTCATTAGTCAGATCTACCTTCGTAGTCTTAAGTCTTTGGAATAAGTCCTGAAATGTTTGCAAGTAAAAAAGGTAAATATATTTTGTTTCTTTGTTATTTTTTTATTCTTTCATAAACAAGCAATATGCTTGTCCAAGAGCAGGAGCTATTTAATTCTGCTTTAATTAGGTTTTACTCTATCACCTAAAGATTTCGTGCTACAAGGGGTGTTGTAATACCTCATCTGTCTATGGTTTAGCATGTGCAATCCAATGTTGGTCTCGATAAGATGGTACACATTTGGGGATAAATGGGGGATTTATGACACACCCTGTAGTAAGAAAACCATACGTGATAGGGAAAAACTAACTATATTTTTGAGATCAGCGTACTCAAATTATATAGAATCACCAACTAGTTTGTAAAAATCGATCAACAAGTTTTCAAATGTGTACTGGTGTTATTAATGAACAAACAAATATATAAACCTCAAAATATAAATACGTGGTAACACAGAAAATTGAATGAAACTTGTTTCATTGAAATTTCTGTGGCTGAAACTCTTGAGAAAGTTATTATTTTTATCATAATGAAAACATTAATATTAATTTTAATTCTTATGCATTGCCTGCCATGATAGTAATATCACGAAATTTGAAAAATTATGTCATATATTCATAATTTTATATTATATTGATAGATTAACTAAATATCCGCATCCGCGGATATTGAAATAAAAAATCCGCATCCGCAGATGTTGAAAAACTGACATCCGGTCCACCACTAATATATATATATATATATATATATATATATATATATATATATATATAATATTCAAGATGGTCAGGGCCTCTGCCTGATTCACTTCTCGTATAGTTATAAACTTCACTTCTGCAACAATCGTGACCTCACCTCAACTTTTCAATCTGCTGAACACCACCTCTCTTCCTCTAAACCTCGCCTTCTATTCCTCACTGAAACTCAGGTGTCTGGGACGACTGACAGCAATCCCTTTTCTGTACCCTTCTACTTTCTCTATACTGAATTTCATTCCAAAGGTGAACGTTGCGTATATTTAGGCAATGACCTAACACGCTCTTCTATTCCCAAACTTGAATATTCCGAATTCTACGCCCTCTGGCTAGAGCTAACACGCCAATCTCAAACTATATACATCTGTGGTGTCTACCTTTCTCATAATTCTATTGACTATCCAAAACGCTTTGACTATCTCACTTCTAAAATACTCAAGAACTGCTTCTGTGTCAACCCCGCCGAGGCAAACTGTTTCGTCTTTGTCTTCCATGTGGTACTTTTCCTTCCTGTTAGAAGTTCGCTTTCATTCATTTCGCTTTCAACCCTCTAACTATTGTCAAATTGCTTTGATTTCTTGCTTTTCTAAAGTTTTTTTAATCTATCCTTAATAGGAAGATTCTTAAACACTTTTCTTCTCACAATTTTCTTTCAGATCGTCACTATGGATTCCGCAAGGGACGCTCTACTTGGCGATCTTTTTGCATATCTCTGACCGCCTATTTCAGTATCGCGGACGATATTAAAATAGGCGGTAAAGTTCTTAACGTGGACGATAGAAATAGGCTCCAAGACGATGTGAATAGGATTATGGAGTGGACGGATAAGTGGCAGATGCAATTTAACGTAGGCAAATGTAAAGTTTTGCATATAGGTTCTCGTAACAATAATTACACGTACACGATGGATGATAATGAGAGTTAGCAAGCGTTGTCGAGGAAGTAGATTTAGGCGTACGCGTATCTAAGGATTTAAAGGTTAGGAACCAGTGCCTGGAGTCTTGCGCAAAACCAAATAGGATGTTAGGCTTCATAGCACGTAATTTCGAATTTAAATCGAAAAATATTTTATTACCCCTTTACAAGTCCCTAGTCAGGCCTCACTTAGAATATGCCGTTCAGTTTTGGTGCCCGTATTTGCGTGAAGATATTGATAGGTTGGAAAGGGTTCAGCGACGAGCCACGAAGCTAATTCCGTCACTACGCAACAAGTCTTACGAAGATAGGATTAAAGAGTTAGACTTGTATTTACTCGAAACTAGGAGATTAAGGGGGGAGCTTATTAAAGTTTTCAAAATCGTTAATAAAATCGATAACGTAAATTTTGACAAAGTGTTCATTTTCGATAATAGCAATATTCGTAATAACGGATTTAAATTACGTGGCAGACGTTTCATTACTAACATCGCTAAAAACGTTTTTACGTTTAAAGTAATTGATAAATGGAATAATCTTCCCGCGTCCGTCGTGAACTCTAACAGCGTTAATATGTTTAAAAACCGTTTAGATAGGCATTTTAAAAATATTAACGTCGTTTAAAATAATAAAACAATTAGCAACATGAGCTCTGGGAGTGATGGTCGAGGTTTGAGTCTATTGACGATTAATGCCAGCTTGTGACATGCCAGCAATAAAATCACATTGAAAAAAAAAATAGACTAACACCAACTTAGATGTAGCTCGTAGCGTAAACTAACCCGCTTTTTGTTATACTCTCCATACTTTTTTTTGGGGGGGTCTTTTCTTATCCTCTCTTTACTTGCATGTCTGTAGTTTGCATGGTATGACAGTGTTTGAGTTAAGACTGTTTGCATGGTTTGTAAGCATTCTTATTTTACTTCTTTTCATCTTTCACCCCTTTCCTATTCTCTTCGACTATTTTTCCGACTTGTCGGCAGTGGCCGGCGGATGATGATGGTAAGTCTTTCTATAGTAATGTCTAATTAAGAATTAAAATGTTTGTTTATAAGAATTTAAGAATGTTTGTTTAATAAAGAAGATAATAATGTCAATAAGAAATGTAATTAAGTTAATAATTGTTTGGTTATAAAATGCTAGTTGGCAACAGCCCGTAATGGGTCTAGGGACAAGAGAGAAATGCCCAAAAGCGAGAGTTATCGGACGGCCTTGGGCTTAATAAGGTGTTTTTTTCGATATTAAGATGTTTTTGTGAATTTAGAATATTATTTCTTGTCTCTCCGACTGAAACGTTAACGTTAATTCCCCCCTCGCATTACCCCGTTTTTCTGAAAGTGTTTCGGTATAAATAAAAGTCAGTAATGTGTAATTAAGTGTATAAAATTAACCCCCACCCACGTCTTCCTCGCCTGGTTCAAATTAAAATGGCGCCCACGGCCACGTCTACCCGTATTTATAAAGTATATAAGGGGTTCCAAAACACCATAGCCCCCCCCATTTGCAGCTTACATGTTTACTTATATCGAAATAGTTTTTAGTGATTATAAAAATATATAAAATTCTTTATTTATTGCAGGTATTAAAATTACTCTAGCTGATAAAGTGATAATATAATGGCTTCTCAATTAATTGGTGATTCGGAGAGGCAACGTGTGATAGATCGCATACGAGCAATAACATTTCGGGAAGCTCGTGATGCTGGAGCCACCTTTATAACACGTTCATGGGTTGTCAAAAAGTTACGAAGAAGTGAGGACTTCGTCAAAAGAAATTGGAATAAAACTTTGGATGAATGTGAAATGGATACAACCAAATCTGGGCGCCCAAATTTGCCACTCTCTCAGGAAACAAAGGACATCATTGAAAGCGGTATGCGTAAGCGGAAAAACAGCTGTGCTAAACTTTCTAGAGACATCGAAGTGTTGAGAAGAAAGATCGTTAGTGGTGAGATCATTCGACTGTACCGTCATAGGCAAGGTTTAAAGCCTTGGCATGAACTTCCAAAGCCAAGAAAAACTCAACTTAACATCGATGACAGAATGTGGTTTGCCCATTATCTTGAATATTGGGATGTGGATGATTTCATGCATTTAGCTGTCTCCGATGAATTTTTTGTTTACATAACACGTCGGCCTAACTACCAAAATGATCGAGTGTGGGCCACAACACCAGATGAAATCGATGACAATGAACATTATCGCGAATTATTAAAAAGTCCAGACGTGTTGGTGTGTTTGTTTTGTTCACTGCAAAAAAGCTCATGTGGGTGCTGAAGCCAAATGGTCAGAGTTGGGATGGACAGTATTTTCGTGATATTATTCTATCCCAGCATGTCATTCCTTTTCTAAGAAACCCAAACAATGTTATGGATGTCGATCAGGTCACACTTCTGCACGATAAGGCCCCCTGCTTTAAGGCATTAGCCACTCAACAGTTGTTGCGGAACCATGAGATCGATTTCTTTGGAAATGAAGAATGGCCAGGAAATTCTCCTGACCTGAACGTCTGTGAACACATTGGATCAGTTATAAAGGACAAGGTTGAATGTCTCTTTTTTCAAGAACCTGCAGCAAATCGATTTTCGAAGGATACAATGACGCAACACACTGAAACTGTTTTAGCAAATTTGCGTAACGATCAAGATCTATTCACGTCACTTTTGGCAAGCTACCCAAAGCGAATTCAGGTTGTCTTCGAAGCCAATGGCGGGAACACTAAGTTTTAATTGCTTCTCATTAAATGCAAGATTAAATTCTCTTTTGTAAGGTATGTTTAGTTTTACTGTACCTCTAATGGTTTAGGCCATGGGCGAGGGGGCTAAGGTTTATTGGAGCCCCGTACAGCGGAGCGAGTGTAAAGAGAAAGATGGAAGATAAAGAGCAATTGAATAGAAAGTAAAGTAAATAATGAATTATAAGAGAAGGAATGGAAATTACTACATTTCTCTCTTTCTGAATGAATGTTAACGCACGAATGATAGGTTTTGCTACTTACTTAACCCCTTATTCTCTTCTTCTCTCGGGTAACCTTAGAGTGGATCTAAGTTAGGGTCTTTGTTAGCATTAGCTTCTGTACATCTGTAGATCCTCCTTCCGGGATTTCGGTGAAATTTTGTTATTGCGCCAAACATATCAAAAGCTTTTGATAGTGCATGGCACATATCTTTAATTTCGAAACTGCCCTCCTTCTGTTTCTATCCTACGGTACATCTGACTTCTGATCTTTCTACTATCTCTAATTGGGGGAAAAGAAAACGTTGTGGCTTCCAGTGCCACAAAATCTCAGTTCTTCCATCTGTCTACTCGTCACAATCGTCCACACGACTATCCCCTTACCTTCAACAATACCCAACTCAATCCTTACTCTTCTCTCAACATTCTTGGCGTTTCCTTTTCTCGTGGTCTTTCCTCAAAAGATCACATATACTCTCTAAAACAGCTTCTAAAAGGTTAGATGTGCTGGACCGCCTCAGTTTCTTTACCCCCACTCAATTATAGCCACCCATGTATCTAAAATGATTTACATAAAGTCATTAACATATTTTGATGTCTTTATAAAATACATTTAGAAAAATAATATTGGTTTAAAGACCTCGCTGGCAACTTTTTCACACCAGCTGGTGGGGATAGTTGCCAGATATGCCTGATAAAGAATGGACAGTTATTATTCTGCTCATGCATTTGTGCTGCAACCTACTAAAGAAAATAAAGAATGTATTTATATATATTTTCCCTGTATATATATATATATATACCATCCATAATACCCCCTTTTTGAGTCACTTCACCAACATGGAAATTAATGCATACCTGCAACTCTGTGGTATCTGTAAAGCTGCAACAGGTGAGACAGAGGCGATAAGGTGCGATTTTTGTCAGCTACTTTTTGATTTTAAATGCCTAGAATGGGGAGATGAAAAAATCTCCCTTATAACGAACGCAAAGCAGTTTAATGGGATAAAAATTTTCTGCGAGAACTGCTTCACCGAATTAAACTCTTTTACGGTATTTAAAGCAGAAAGAGACTACGAGAAGAGAATGAAAGAGGAAAGTGGAAACAAAGAACAGTGGAAAACGGAAGAAACGGAGAAAGGCGAAATAGAAAGAATTCAAATACCGTCACAAAATGAGGCCGAAAACACACAGGCGACAAAGAGTGTAAAGACAACACACAGCATAAGAGCAACGAAGGACACAAACACAACTAGCACAAATAGCATAAATAGGACAAGACAAGAGGGCAGTCAAGTAAACGAAGTAAAACTGTCCCCCAATAAGGAGCAAAAAACAAAAGCCAAGAGTAAATATGGGGAAGGAATTATATGCAGGTATTATATAAAAGATAATTGCAGATTTAAAAGAGGACACTGTATATATGAACATCCCCCAATATGCAATTTCTTCTACAATAATGGTCATTGTAAATTTGGAGACGGATGTAAATTCTACCACCCGGACATTTGCAGAACTTACGCAAAATATGGAACCTGCAAATTCGGGAATAAATGTTACTATCAACATCTCCCGACGGACTCAACGAACAAAGGAAAAAGTTTAAATGACAATAGGAATAAAAATAACAATAGGAACACAATAAGCGAACAAGAAAATTTTTTCAACATCTCAGACACCTTACGAATGCTAAATGTCATCCACATGCAGTTGACACAGCTGGAAACCCCCGAGCCAAATCGCTACCGGGCAAGAAGCTACCAATACAAGTAGGAGGAAACGGATCTCTTTCGGAGGATCATAGAGCAACGAATCAAGCGATATCGAAGGAAAACGAACTTGAAATGCACAAGGGGCAACGAAAAACAGAGAACATAAAAATTGTCCTGGCTAATATTCAAGGAATAAGACCAAACCAATCACTCAATAAGGTTTCGTACCTGAAAGGATTTATGGACGAAACAAGGGCGGACATCGCATGCCTCACAGAAACTCATCTTAAAGATTGCCAAGGAAATTGTGAAAACTGCGAACATTGTATTGATAAGAAAGAGATAAATATAGAGGGCTTCAACTTACTAAGAGCGGATAGAATGACGAGACAGAAAGGTGGCTGTGCTATATATGTACAGGAAGGTCATATGACAGAGACGATAATAAGTAAATCAAACAGCTATGTGGAACTCCTAGCAGTGAAAATAGAAAAACTAAACTTGATAGTAATAGTCATCTATAGACCTCCAAGCACCCCAACCGAAAAATTCTCGGAGGTCATTGATGATATTAGAAAGCTAATAAAGGCCATAAACCTTCCATCCCCCAATATAATGATCTGCGGAGACTTTAACTTCCCATTTATAAAATACAAAAAGGTGAATAGGAATATATATATTCACCAGGACAAGGGGGGCACAAGAGAAGATCAGGAACAAGCAAAAATGTTGATGGCTCTCACAAACGAGTTTATGCTGACACAGGAGATAACAGAAAATACCAGAAAAAATAACTGCCTAGATCTGGTATTCACGAATAACACGAACTTGATTGCTAATATAAAAATAACCCCAATCATTATCTCAGACCACAACTTAATCGAGATATCAACAAATATGACGGCAGCATTAGAAGACAATACACATATTGTGGAAAGAAGTAAATTCGGGGCCTTTAACTTAAACTCGAAGACTATAAATTGGGAGGCAATCAGATCGCACATGGCATAAATAGAATGGAGAACAATTTTCGAGAATAAAACAACTGAAGAAATGCTAACAACCTTGGAGGAAAAAACGCTGAGAATTTTAGAAAAATATGCTCCGAAATCACAGCCAAAAGGAAAGAGGAGCTGGCTAGAAAGGCAAAAGAGAAGACTATTCCGCAAAAGAAAGAGAGTGGAGGCGAAGTTAGGAAACTGCGGAGATAATGACAGGAAAACAATAAAAGAAAAACTGGAGGGTATCGATAGGGAAATACAAGCCCTGATTAAGGACCATACAGAGAGGGAAGAGGAAAAGGCGGTAGAAGCAATAAAGGAAAATCCAAAATACTTCTATAGCTATGCAAAAAGGAAAACAAAAACGCGCGCCACTATTGGGCCCTAAAGGACGGAAAATAATGAACTAACCGACGATCCAAAAGAAATATCTGATACATTGAGAGCTCAATATGAATCAGTTTTCAGTACCCCAAAAAGTGACAAAGCGATACCTGACATAAATGCATTCTTTGAAGAGGAATTGCAAGGAGAGTATATAACAGACTTTGAGTTTACACTAGAAGATGTAGCGAGAGCTATAGGACAAATGAAACTACATTCAGCTGCAGGTCCGGACAATTGGAACGCATTATTGATTAAAAACTGTAAAAATGAAATAGCTACACCTTTATACTGGATATGGAGAAGATCCCTAGACACTGGGGAAATACCGAGCATCTTGAAAAGAGCAAACATTGTCCCTATATATAAAGGAGGGGACAGATCTCAAGCAAAGAACTATAGACCAGTGTCATTGACGTCCCACCTCACCAAAGTATGGATTCCGGTCAGGTAGATCATGCCTATCACAACTAATAGAGCACTACAACAATATCCTAGATGCATTGGAAGGCAATGACAACTACGATGTTATATACACAGATTTTGCTAAAGCTTTCGGTAAATGTGACCATGGTATAATAGCACATAAAATTAAAGACATGGGAATAACAGGCAAAGTGGGAAAATGGATCTACAACTTCCTTAGTGATCGTCTGCAGGTCGTCAAAATTCAAGGTATATCATCATCAGAATCGGAAGTACGCAGCTCAGTACCACAAGGGACAGTACTGGCCCCACTCCTGTTCATTATCATGCAACAGACATAGACAGCGGAGTAAACAGCAATAGTATAGTAACATCCTTTGCAGACGATACAAAGATCAGCAGAAAAATCAGCGATGTACATGACGTGGAGGCCTTGCAGAGGGACACGAACAAAATATACAAATGGTCAGAAGACAACATGTCATTCAACGCCGAGAAATTTCAGCTCTTGAGATATGGTAGAAAAGAACTTAAACAGACTGCATATTATGCTCCAGATAGACAGGAAATTCAGAGAAGCATGAAAGCGATTGATCTCGGGATAATAATGACAGATGATGCGAAATTCGAAACACAAAATCAGATAGCGATAAATAAAGCAAAAAGAGTCGCCGGACAGGTTCTAAGAACGTTCAAGAGAAGGGACAGGACAGTAATGATTCCCCTGCTAAAAACACTGATTATACCAAAACTTGAATACTGCTTAGTTTTGACGTCCCCATATAAAAAGGAAGAAACTAATAAACTAGAAGAAACGCAAAGGCATTTCACAGCCAAGATTGATGGCTGCAAAGAACTCAACTACTGGGAAAGACTACGTAAACTAAATCTGTACTCACTGGAAAGAAGAAGAGAGAGGTACATCATAATCTACATATGGAAAATGATCGAAAAACTGGTACCAAACCTAAAACTAAACCCAATTACCATTCAAACAACACTGGAAAATAGGAAAGGCAGAATGTGTAGTGTTCCCAAATTAAAGGCACGACAAGGGACCTCCTCAACCCTGAAGGAAAATCTGTACTCACTGGAAAGAAGAAGAGAGAGGTACATCATAATCTACATATGGAAAATGATCGAAAAATTGGTACCAAACCTAAAACTAAACCCAATTACCATTCAAACAACACTGGAAAATAGGAAAGGCAGAATGTGTAGTGTTCCCAAATTAAAGGCACGACAAGGGACCTCCTCAACCCTGAAGGAAAATAGCTTGGTTGTCAAGGGGCCAAGACTTTTCAACCAGCTTCCTAAGGACCTCATAAACGTAACGGGGGTCAAAGTTGAAGTCTTCAAGAAAAGACTGGATGCCTGGCTCAGGACAGTACCAGATGAGCCGGGCGTGCCTGGCTATGTACAGTGGAGAGCGCAAGAAAGCAACTCGCTCCTCCACCAGACCAGACCTAGAGGCGGGGCCACCAGCTTGACCTCCGTGTGAAGAGAGACCAACGCACGAAACAACATAAGGTTCATAAGGTAAGGTATATATATATATGCACGTGTATTTAATTTATGAAATTAATTGTCTGCTGCTCGCCGACTTTTTATATTGTGAAACACAGGCTCCGTCCAAAAATAGGATATTTTTATAAAAAATGAATAAACCCTAAAACTGGTTTAACAATTAAATTAATATTTTTTTAATATGCTTAGAAGTAATATTTGTATATATTAATACAAAACTTGTTTCAAATAATTCTTCTTTAATGCTGGGTAAAAGGCGAAAAATGAATGTTACCCTAAAAAAATCGTTTTATTATAAAATTAAATGAATATTTTTTATAATAAGATTTAAAGATATATTTGTATAGTAAGACAAAAAATTTGTTTTTGTTTTTAAGTTGGTTTACCGTGTTCCAGTTTTTGTTTGAAAGAAGACAAATCCAATACATTACAACCCTGGCCTCGTGCCGACTTTCTGTCACGAGCTGATAATTAGCTTTGCCTATTATCTGTGCTATTTTTTGAGACCTTATCGGTGCTGTCTATTAGGGTGGTCCACAAAATGGAAGTATTTTAAATTCTTCCTCCCAGGGTTTCATTAGGTTCCTTTTCCCAGAAAACTTCTCTGAGCAAAATTTGGGTTCAATCGGTTAATATTTAGAGGTGGCTCAACTACCCCTAGAAGTCCACATTCATGGCTTCTGGGTCCCCCCCATATATATGGGTATTATCCGCTTGTTGATGGGGGTATCATGGCTGACCAGGCCACTCATTGTTGCCCAGCTAAGATTGTGGACTTGTTAGAATCAGGAAACCTCTTTCGATGCTCATCCACCACACTTAAGAGAAACTGGAGTTGATCTTCTCCTTTCGTCAGAGTTCCGCTGAAGGTCTGAATGAGAGCTACTGCCCTTTCAGCATGATCATTAACTACTTTGATGTTTCCTATGATTCTTTTAGCTTCTTGGAAGTTTTCATTCTCCTCCCAGGTGCTGGGGTTATCATCAAGAAAACTAATATTGATCGGTAGGGCCTTAAGAAGCTTTAATGAGTTCTTTGTGGCAAGAGTTTCTAATTTCAGTGTTGCTTTGCATTCCTTGAGTCTTCTTCTCTTTGAGAAGTCTAATGACCCCTCCTTTTCCCTCATACACTGGACCATGATTCCCTTGGTGTCTGGTGCAACAGTTTGATCGAAGAGAGCAAGGGCCACCAGCTCTTCTGATAAGTATCATAGGTGGTTTTCAAATTTCTTGAGAGCTGCTTTGGCCACTTTCTGGTCATGATAGTCCTTTAACTTTTTGATAAGATCCAGATCATTCTTCGGAGCTTGTGATGGAATAGGAGCAGTGATCCAGCTTTTTAAGTAGATTAGGACTCCAAAAAGGGTAAGGGTTTTCAGGTCCTTCTTCTCTCGAGGAGTCAGGGTGATTTGATTTCGAAAAAGCCACATTTTGATGGCATAGATAACTTTAGCCATCCACCTTGCATAGTGCGTGCCAGCAGGACGTTTGAATGTGTAACTTTCAATTTTTTCACCAAGAAAGATCAAAGAAAGTTCCAAAAACTCTTTATAGTCATCTCGAAAATTTCCAGTGGCCAGATGTTCTTTGGCAAAGGCAATTATTTCATTTCTGAAAGGATCAACTTGCTCCTTCATCTCATCATCATCCTGTGATGTAGAGAAGGTTTTTAAATCAATGTAGTCCCACATAGATTGGAACCTTTTGAACAAAAGTGGCTCAGGGGCAGAAGATGAACCATGGACTGCTTCAGACACTCCTCCATACATGACTTCCATGCAATGATGCCTACAGGCAAAATAGAAGAGTGGTCGACCAAGTTTCTGTTCCAGAAGAACGCATGCTCCCCTGTTTGTTCCTGTATTTGATGCTGTAGTATCTGATAACATTCCGATTATTGACTTATCTATGTTCCATTCGGAAAGAAGATTATACACTGCAGCTGATTGAGCTTCCCCTGTTCCACTTGGTAGTTTGGGAACACCAAGCAGTTTTGAATCACCTGATTCAACTGAAGAGACAAGGACTGGGAGTCTGTCTACCTTTTCATTCTTGGCAAGTAGATTAGGGATCAACTTCCCATCCCAGTGGACAATCGAAATACTTGGACTAAAGCTAGCTTTAATGGCATGGGTTATTTGCCTTCGATGCCTCTCTCGGTGCCTTTTGATTGAAGAACGAGAGATGTTCACCTCTGAAAGATCTTGACCAAGGCTAGATGCAGTTTCAGCTAATACAAAGGTGGCCCTCCTGTCACTGATGCCAGTCCTGTCCAGAGCAGCAGCCAATTCAGGAGATATGATATTCTTTGCTGCCTTTTTCTTTGGTGGAGTTGGTCCGCTGGTAGATGGGGGATTAATAAGGTAATCTTCATCTTCTCTTTCTGACTCACATAAAGACTCAGAAGAAGAACTTCCCTGATCTAGCATAACTTCCTGTGAAGCAGCATATTTTTCTTCTTCAACCTTCCGCTTCCTATTTACCAATTTCATTTGCTTCTCAGCAGCTCTCTTTTCTGCCTTGTCAGTCACCATATCTGCAGAGACCATTGATCCCACTCGTCCCGCTTTCCTTTGTTGGATCAAGAACTGCCGTTCTTCTTCATTTTTGATTAAGGTAAAGGCATCAGCATGGGCGACATCAAATAGGTTCTCCATTTCTTCCTGAAAGGTTTTCTCTCTTTCTAACTGAGAGTTGCTTTTTCTCCCAGCATTCTTCTTAATCGCTTTCCACTCCAAGTGTAGAGCCTGAATTTTGTGAAGAATGTGGTCTTTCCTTTGAGTAGGGATTCGGGCTCTCTCCCAGAAGAGACGCAATTCTTCAAAAACAGCTTCTGAACTAGGTTTGATCTCCTTCTTCAAGACTTGATGATGGTGGAGGAACATGCGGAGGACCTGGCCACGGGAAGGCAGCTTGGCTCCAGTGATTGTTTCCTCTGACTTTTTCATTAAGTAAAATGTACGTTTATTTGACATTGCAAAACCTGTAAATTTAATAAATCTATCTGAAAGAAAAATAATCATTAGTTAATGTATCTGTAAATAATGTTTCTTTTAATTATTCACTACGGTATATTAATAAAGGGCATAATGGTATACAAAAAACAGCTTTGAGCCACCCCTAAAAGTTATTCGATTTGCCTTAAAGTTTACATGAAATATTTTTTTAGCTAAAGGGAACCAGATTATAGCCTGGGAGGAAAGAAAATTGAACTTCGATTTTTTTACCCCATTTTGTGGACCACCCTACCTACAGTGTCTATGGTTGTGAGGTACGGCATGCTTACATGTATTTTGTTGAGATAGGAGTATGTATGAAGGGGTTTGTGAGGTATTCTAAGGGTTCGCATCTATTTTATTATAATAGAACTGCGTTAATTCTCCTTTACATGTGTAAGTTATGTGCTTGTGTTTTGTTGGGATGGGGCTATGTATGAAGGAAATTGTGAGGTATTCTGAGGAAGGTTTAGTTTTTTTCGGATAGAACTGCGTTAATTCGCCTTGATGTGCGTGCGTGTTTTTTGAGGCAAAGCGATGCTAATTCTCCTTTATATGTACATACAAGGAAATAACTGTGTACGTCCTATACCACTGGGATAGAGGGACCCGAGTCGTGATGATTCATATCAGAGGCGTAACTAGGGTTGATCGCGCCCAGGGCAAATCAATAAATGGCGCCCTTAAAATCAGTGTTCTTTAAAATTCTGGCTGAATTCTTATAATGGTACTCAAACTGGTTACTCGTAATAATACCGCTAACAAAATATACTTTTAAGAAGAAGTTTATTTTATGACAAATGAAAATGAAAAACAGTTATATACATATAAAACTGTACAAAAATATGTAAAAATAAATTGAAATGAAATGAAAATACAATTCATAAAAATTATTTTTAGTTTATACTTTAATGTTTTTCTATCCATATACATAACCGCGTATATTTACTATTAATGTTGATGTTAAATTTCTATTAATACAATTTAATTTTATAGAACCAAAGTATGGTTAATTATTTGCCGAATTACAACAGAAACAATTAATATATGTACAAGGAGAGGCATAACTTTTCATGAGAATACACTTTGATGTTTTCTTGAATTTTACTGAATTACCGATAGCAGAATTAGCAATTAGAATATTATATACTGACAAAAATAATTCCAATTATATGGTACTTTAAAAGAAATGCCTTGTTTGCACCTATTATTTTTGGCTCTTTTAATGAATAATTTGGAACTTCACATTAAACATGTATTTTTCTTACTTTTGCTGATGCAAACTTATCAATAATGTCATCAAAATTTGTTATTTCAGTTTCCTCACGTTCAATGCTGAGCAAGGCTAAAGCAGAAAGTCTTTCTTGGCCCATTGAAGCTCTCAAATATGATAAGATCAATGTTAACTTGCTGAAAGATCGCTCACAGCTGGCAATTGAAATTGCAATAGTGAGCATTATCAAAATAGCTACTCTCAAATTTGGAAAAACATCTTCATCTCCATACTGAACAATAAACTTGAGGAGTTCCTCAGCTTTAGAAATCTGAACATTTGGGCGACTTTTCAGAAGCATCTTACAATCCAGGATTTCTTCATAAAGCTCAAAGCCGTCAGTCAATATCATTGCTATAAAACTGTCCAAGGTTGAGACAACTTTTCTTTAAGATATTTACGTCATGACTACTGTTGCTTTCATTTGAGTCAAACAATAATCCTCTAGCATCTAAAAGAAATCCAAATTTTGAATCCAAGTCATGGAGACGGACAAATCTTTCTTCCATTTCAATATGGAGACGATCAATAGTTTCTTTCATTATTCTCATCATTTCTTCTTTCGCAGTTAACCCTACATCCTTGGCTTTTTCACCAGGCATTTGTTTCTTCTTTCTGGGGCGTCTTTCTACTTGAATATCCCATTCATCACACAGTTTCAGCCCTGCTTCAAGTGATTCACTGGCCAATGATTCTCGACTGCTTAAAAAATAATCTTGAAGGGCTTTTAAATCATAAGCATCATCATGAAAGTTCATGGTATGATCTTGGAGTCGTTTTTGAACACGATCAATCTGAACAAGAATTTTGTTCCAAAATCCAAGCAAAGCCAAGAAATGAAAAGTCAAAATTTGATTCAGCAGCTGCCTTGCATCACCTCTTGTATCAGCAGTTTCATTTTGATCGTCAACCATGCTTTGCAAGAGTTCCACTATAATATCAAAGTATTCATGAACAGGCTTCACAGCCTCTGTTCTGGAACTCCATCGAGTTTCAGATTCGGATTTGACAACTATTGGTATGGCATCTTTCAGCTTTTGCCAACGGAGAGTTGAACGTGAAAAGAATGAATAAAGCGACTGAATTGCACCAAAAAAAGTCACCATCACTGCATCATGGTTAGCAGCACGCACTCCAACCAAATTGAGAGAGTGATTATCGCAGTTTACAAAAATAGCTTTGCTATTTTTTTCAATAATCCTCTGTTGAACACCACTTTTATAACCAGCCATAACTGCAGCATTGTCATAGCATTGAGATCGACAGTCTTCTAACGGCATTTTGTCTTTTTCCAGTTGTTCCAAAATCACTTCCACAATGTTTTCAGCATCCTTTCGTTTTAATTGGATAAATCCAAGAAAAGACTTTTATAAAAATTGTTTTCTCCTGAAAATCAATATCAACATAACGAACTGTTTCTGCCATTTGCTCTCGATGTGCTTGATCTGGAGTAGAATCAAACATGAGGCCAAAATATTTGGCCTTACGAATGCTCTGTAACAATTTCTGGCGAACAGTAGAAGCCATCAGCTGAATAAATTCATTCTGCACTAAAGGAGATAAATATGATGTTCTTCCAGGGTGCTTTTCCACAATACTGAGATGTTCTTTCATGACAGGATCAAACCTTGCCAACAATTTTAATAACCCAAGAAAATTTCCAATATTGCTTTCCTCTTCCTGTCTAAGGGATTCCTTGTGACCACGCAATGCAAGGTTCTGAGTTGCTAAAAATTTTATGCAATGGAGAATTCTGTGGAGAACATCTCGCCATTTCTGTTTTTCTGTTGCAATTTGAGCTTGAAGCTCTACGTCAATGATTCCTCTGTTTTCTAAAAGATTTATTTCCATTTCCTTCCATTGGGTAAAGCAGTATCGATGATTTTTTGCATTTTCATGGGTGCTAAGCCTTCCTGGTGCTTTCCAATGATTGAACCCATTTTCTTGCTCCAATGAAGACTGATTGTCAATTTGAGAAAATAGCAAACAACAAAAGCAAAAAGCTGCTTTCTTCTCTGGAGAATAAACAAGCCATGAGCGCCAAACTTCTTCTCCACATCCATTTCCCAACTTTCTTTTAAACCATCTTTCATTCATTGATCGGGTTTGTGTGGGAACAAATGGCCCTTCACTATTTTGAAAATACTTCGAACCCAATGTGACCATTTCTGTCCTGCTTTTCGCTACTCAAAGTTTTAGTATCTTCTGGCTTCTTGAAAGACACTTCTGGTTCTTGAAAGACACTTAATTCTCCTTCTGATACACTGGCGGGTTGGTCAACACTCATATCTGATGCAGTTAATGCTGATGAAGGACCAGCTTGTTGCTGTTCAAGAAATGACATCATAAAGCCACTTGACTTTTTAGCTTCTGCTTCTTGCATTTTTCTTTTCTTCCTGCCTTCTGCTCCACTCAGCTTCTTTTTCGGACTTTTCGGTATCGGCAATGTTCGCTTCATGGTAAAATTTTCTAGAGAAAGAAACCAAAAAAATAGACTAAATTAATAATTAATAATTCATAATAAAATTCTAATAAAAATAGAATGAATTAATAAAGTTAAATGAAGTTAAAAATCTGAAATTCATGGAAATTCGATGGCTAGAGATATGGTACCGGTACATTTCCAAAAGAACATGTTTTTACTCTTAATTTTTTTTTTAAAATCATAAAAATGGCGCCCCCCCAAATTTGGCGGCCAGGGCACGCGCCCCACCTGCCCCACCTGCCCCACCCTAGTTACGCCACTGATTCATATGTATGTGAAGTTTCTTCAATTTATGTAATGGTTTAAAAGTTATGCATGGACAAAGGACATCCTTTGATCTTTATTTGTGATATTCACTTTTGATGCAGGGACCTGAGTTTTGCTCGAAACACATCGTCTTGTAATGATTCATTCATATATGTGTGGAAAAAAGATTTTTCACAGGACAATAAATTTTGTTGAAATTTAAAAATATTGTTCTGTTCGTATAAATTAAAATATGAATTCGTTAAATTTTTAATGTTTGTATAGAGTGCCTCGATGCCAAGCGGATTCTCTGCATACTTTCTTTAACCAAACGAAAAACAGTGTTGCCACGTCTATAATCTTAAACAGAGATTCCTAAATTCTAAATGTTCTTTTCGACTATTATAAACCACAATTATATAAATTCTTTTGCTAAAAAGAGTTGTGTCGAACCACAATTATATAAATTCTTGACTAATATCATTGTTATAATAGGACTTTGCGATTTAATAATCTTTTGTAAACGTGGCACCACGGAAACTCCTCGAGGGAAAATACCTCGAGGAAGGCAGTTCGTGCCGCACCTTTCGAGTGGTTAGTCAACCAAATTGGGTTCTCTTTCGTTTTACGACTCTAAACAAGTGTTGTGTTAAGGATTTGATTCTCTAATTACTCTGTAGTGTAAAAGAAATCTAGTATTTTAAAAGTGTTTCCAAACCTTGGAAATAAAGGCTACAAAGGAAAACTCATAATTTATATCCTTCCAAGAAAAAGCATTACCGTCTCTCAATGGACGGAGAGAGAGAGAGAGGACGCCATTGAAGCAAGGGTATAAAGTGTTGTCCCGGAACCTCGCAGTCAGATTAATTAAACAGTATAAACTTCCTTGTTGGTGCGAGGAAGCGATATACTGAGAATACCTTAAAGGATATCGTCATATCCGACATATGTGTGGAGTTTCAATCATTTGTGGTAGAGCGGTTTAAAAGTTATGGCATCAACCTCTATTTCACCTTTGATCCCAAATTGTGACCTTAATCTTCGATGCAACGACCGAGTTCTTGTTTCCGATATATTATTTTGTGATGATCTACAGGGTGTTAGAAATATTCCGTCACCCCCTACAAAATGTACATATTGTAATACCAATTTTATTTTTGTGTGATTAATTGAATTTATGTGTCATTGATTTTTTTTTCTTTTCCAGGTATTAGAGTTGTGTGAACAATGGCAGCACAGGCCACTTACACTCTGGAGGAAAGGATAGTGATGAGCACATGGGCTCATGAAAGGTCACATACTGGCAAAACGATGCATGCATATCCAGAATGATTTCAACACAAGATTCAATAAGGCTACACCACCAAACAAGACGGTATTACGCTGGGAGAAAAAGCTGTTTGAAACTGGCTCCATCAAGGACAGACCACGGTCGAGAAGACCAACAACGCGAGCAGAACAAGGTGAAGTTATGATTGCATCGGTGGCTCGTTCACCGAAAAAATCACTTCGGAAACGATCGCAAGAACTTGTAGTCCCCATGTCCACAATGAGAATTCACATGACAAAAGATCTCTTCACGAAACCATACCACCCGTCATGGTGCACACACAAATATTCTTAATTAGTAACTGTAATTACTGTAATTACTGTAAAGTAATTGTTGCTTGTGACTTGTTTCTTAAATTACACCTACCACATATAAATATAATTAATGACACAAAAATAAAATTGATATTACAATATGTACATTTTGTAGGGGGTGACGGGACTTTTCGAACACCCTGCATATGTGTGTTGTTCCATCAATTATTTTTTCCAAAAAATACATCGACCTCGGGTTTTTTTTTTTTTTTGTTCTTTTGTGTGTGTGTCAAAACTTAGCCGATACCGACGCCGTTGCTTTTGCTGATTCCACTGACCAACAAGTATTTTTCATCAGATATAATTATGTGTGGGCTAGATAGCTGTTGGTACGCTGATTCCAAATCTGTTTTCGGTTTTCCTCTAGCACGTCTAGTTTTCGAGATGAGACCGATTATGATATAATATAATAAATATAATATATATATAATATACTATAATATATATAATATGCATATCACTATATATAATATAATATATAATACTATATATACACAATATATAATATGCTATATAATATGCGTCCTTTATACATGTAGCGGAGTATTTTGTCGTTACAGCTTAGGTGTAGGTTTTTGCTTTATCGTTTCTGTACCCTCATGTACGGCATTTTGTCGTTTCAACTTAGGTTTTCCGCGGGTTGTCTTGGGGTGTTTTTAGGTGATAGTAGGTGCTGGCCACAAATTTGCAAATGTTGCACATGTACACCCTTTTATTCTTTGGCGTAACAGTCACATGTCTAGTTGTGTTGTTTTTTTTGTGTCTCCCACTTCCACATTTTATTTTTTAAGGTGATTTATATCAACCCACTCATCGATCACCATGTCTCGAAAGTGTGAAAATCACCCCGACAATTTCTGTTACGTGTGCGGCTCGTCGCGACTAAATCACAACGGCGTAAATCATGATGGATCTTCGGAAAACTTACCGGTTATACTTCGGCTGTCCACTAGACGACCAAGATAAGGCGTAGGCGCTACATGTTATCTGTACCGCTTGTTCGAATGGATTACGTGACTGGTTGAATCAAAGAAAAAGTCGATGCCGTTCGCTATCATGGCGATTGTTACTTTTGCAATGTTAACATAACTGGATTCTCCGTGAAGAACAAGCATAACATCGTTTATCCGAACGTAGACTCCGCGATCAGACTGATCCCTCACGATGACACGATGCCGATTCCGGTACCTCCACAGCATGGACTCGACTTTTTAGAAGACGAAAGGGAATCCGACGAAAGTGCGATCGGCGGAGATGTGGAATCTTCAGCCGATCTTGACTAAACACCTGACGAAGAGCAATCGGAGCCGGAGAGGCTTACCCAAAACGAGTTGAATGACCTCATTAGAGACCTAGCCCTCTCCAAAGAGAAATCAGAACTTCTCTCCTCGAGACTCAAGCAGAAACACTTACTTCAGAAGAACGTCCGAGTGTGTCACCATCGAAAACGAAACCATGATTTGGCGACATTCTTTACAGTACACGGTCCGCTCTGTTACTGCCATGATATCAATGGACTTTTCGAGAACTTGTCACAGGTACACGCACCATCTGAGTGGCGCCTCTTCATTGATTCCTCACAGCGAAGCTTGAAAGCGGTTCTGCTGCATAACGGGAACTTAAAGCCGTCCAGCCCGATCGCCCACTACGTTCATCTAAAGGAGACGTACGATAACATAAACATACTACTCGAAGCAATCCAATACAGCACTTATCAATGGGATATCTGTGGTGATCTCAAAGTTATTGGTATGTTAATGGGCATGCAAGGAGGGTTCACGAAATACTGTTGTTTCCTATGCCTATGGGACAGCCGTGCTACCGCGGATCATTACATCAGACGTGACTGGCATCAAAGAAGCACATACGAGCCAGGAACGGGCAGTGTCCAGTGTGTTCCTTTAGTTGATCCAAAGAAGATTTTCCTCCCCACATTAAGTTCGGCTTAATGAAAAATTTTATGAAAGCGATGGGTAAGGCGAATTCAGGAGGGTTTCGATACATTATTGAGAAATTTCCAAACATCAGTGCCGCGAAATTGAAGGAGGGAATCTTTATCGTGCCCCAAATCAGGGAGGCTCCGCAGGAACCCTCAATGCCTTAGAATTAAAAGCATGGCAGGCTTTCAAATGGATTTTTGGAAACTTCTTGGGTAACCACAAGTTTTCCGCATATAAAGATGGAGTTCAAAAACTGCTCGATGCATATATATCCTTGAAAATACATTTTTTACATTCACATCTAGATTTCTTTCCCGAAAACCTTGGCACGGTGAGTGACAAACAGGGGGAACGCTTCCATCAAGACATCCAGTCAATGGAAAATCGCTACCAAGGTTTCTGGAACGAAAGTATGCTGGCAGACTACTGCTGGATGTTGTACCGCGACGATCCGGACAAGGTTTACCAAAGAAAATCGTACTCGCAACGTTTTTAGGTTGGTGTACATTTCTTTTTTGAATAAAGTTGTACTTTTACGATAAATTGTGCTGAAATTAACACCAGTCATATTTCAATAACTAAATGTGCTTGAGGAAACAGAAAACAGATCTGGAATCAGCGTACAAAACTGGTGTAGTGAATACTCTTATTTTAGTTTCAAGATAAATGTTAATTTTACCGTCTTGAATTTCGGAATAGCTATAAATTCATTTTAAATTAGTTACCATCATAATTCAATTGTAAACCACATTAATACTAATTTTATGTATACTGTATTATTTTATTGTATGTAAACATAATGAATTATATATCACAATTGTCAGTTAATTATTTATATTCAAATAATTATTTTAATCTAATACCATGTCCATTTTGCAAATAAATAATAGAAATCCAAGGGTTATATTTTCCATCCTTGGTACTGTCGCAGTTTCGCCTAACGGACTCAATACGGCTAGTGAGATAATCACTGGTTGGCACTTAACCAGCGGAAGTGCTTATGGCTACATCATCCAGGTTAACCTATACCGGATAGATGCGCTACGGTCCCAAGCCGTAGCTTGCCTAGGCCCAACGACGACGACGACGAAAACCAACAATTGGTGACCCCGGAGTTGGATTCCCCCCTTTTACCCGAACGACTAGGACTACACTGTAACGTCGTTCGTGCCCTCTGCCCCTCACCCCTGCCCGTGCGCTCTGTGCCTGCGCTCGTATTCTCCACTCCTTCGTTGGTAACTTGTCGTCTTGCTTGTACGTCAGCAAGCATAGGAGAAGATGCCTGACGACGCTGGTGCCATCTCCCACTTGAGCGTAAAGCTCCCCGTCTTCTGGCCGGGTGATCCATTTATTTGGTTCCACCAAGTGGAATCACAATTCAACTTGGGAAGGATCACCGCTAGCAGGACAAAATACGATCATGTTTTGTCCTCTCTACCAGCGAGCATCATCTCTGAAGTCCGTGACGTCATCGTGTCTACTTCCACGAGTGAGGACCCATACAACGATCTGAAGTCTGCCATCCTGTGCCGCACCACTGTCTCCGAGCGTGAGAAACTACATCAGTTAATCTCAAAAGAAGAACTTGGAGACCGTAAGCCCACTCAAATGCTGAGGGCTATGCAGTGCGCTCTAGGCGAACGCGCACAAACCTTCGATAAGGACATCTTTAGACAGTTGTTCTTGCAGAAACTTCCTCCATCAGCTCAGCGTGTCTTGGCCACTATGGATCCTGCTACTCCAGTTGATAAACTAGCAGAAACTGCCGACAAAGTAGTGGAGATTGACACAGCTCCGGTCAACAACGTGAACACACAATCGGAACTGGAGTTGAAAGTGGAAGAGTTAAGTCAACAACTCAACCACGTTTGTTCTCTGCTACAAAATCAACGGCAAAGAAGCCATTCTCGGTCAAGATTTACGAAGAGGCATCGTTCGAGTTCCGGGAAGATCTGCTTCTACCACTCTAAATTTGGAAAGAAGGCTAGGAAGTGCATCTCCCCTTGCAATTTTTCGTCGGAAACCCCCAGCAGCGAGTCCTAATGGCGTCTAGTACTCGCACTGCCAACCTGTTATTCATAAAGGACAGGAACTCTGGTGTCAATTTCTTGGTCGATACCGGAGCGTCAGTCAGTGCATTCCCTCAAAAATCTGGTCATACGCACTCGGAATCTCCGCCTCTATACGCTGCTAACGGTTCACGCATACCCACGTACGGTACTCAGTCGCGTGAACTAAACTTGGGCCTTCACCGATCCTTCAAGTGGATTTTCATCTGTGCTCAAGTGCAGCATCCCATAATCGGCGCTGACTTCCTCCAGCATTTCAAACTCCTGGTGGATCTTGACAAGCGACGCTTATGCGACCAGGCCACACTGCTTTCTGTTCTTGCCAAACAGGTTGCCCTTCCGGACGCCTCGAACTCTGCACTTTCCCTCGTTCCCCCTAATTCCATGTACCAGTGCCTTTTCCAGCTATATCCAGGAATTCTTCAACCGATGCAGATGGGTGATACCATTAAGCACACCATTACCCATCACATTACAACAAAAGGTCCCCCTGTGTTTGCAAAACCCAGACGTCTTGCCCCGGACAAACTGAAAGCTGCCAAATCGGAATTCCAGCTTATGATAGATCTTGGGATAATAAGACCTTCCAAAAGCAGTTGGTCCTCTCCCCTACACCTGGTCCAGAAGAAGTCAGGAGACTGGAGACCATGTGGGGATTACCGGTTTTTGAATTCGACAACCATCCCGGACCGATATCCGGTACCAAATGTCCAAGACTTTACTTCTCTTCTCCACGGCAAATCTATCTTCAGTAAAATAGACCTCGTTAAGGCTTTCCACCACATTCCCGTAGAGCCTTCGGATATTCCCAAGACTGCAGTTTGTACACCATTTGGGTTATTCGAATTTGTGAAGATGCCGTTCGGGCTACGGAATGCTGCGCAAACCTTTCAGAGGTTTATAGATGAGGTCACCAGAGGCTTAGACTTTGTTTATGCCTACATCGATGATTTGCTTGTGGCCAGCTCAACGGAAGAGGAACATAAGGAACATCTTTCACTCCTCTTTCAACGCTTAGAACAATACGGTGTTACTATTAATGCATCTAAGTGTGTGTTTGCACAGCCAACCTTGGAATTTCTTGGTCACACGATTTCGCAGCACGGAATTACCCCCCTTCAGGACAAGTGTGAAGTGATAAAAAATTACCCTATGCCAAATAATCAGCGTGAGTTACGTCGGTTTCTAGGTTTGGTAAATTATTACCACAAGTTCATTAAAAACTGTGCCAGTGTTCTTGCTCCTCTACACGCTATGATCACACACAAACTCAAGGTAACGAAATTGGTATGGTGTAGCGATAGTTTACAGGCGTTCGACAATGCCAAAAATGCTATCAATAGTGCATTGTCTCAGTCATTTCCTATCAGTGATGCCCCCCTAACTCTGACGGTCGATGCATCAGATGTTGCGATCGGTGGGGTGTTGGAACAAACCATTAACGGTCAACAAGCACCCATCGCGTTTTACTCGAAAAAGCTGCAGCCAGCCCAAACGCGTTATAGTGCTTTCGAACGTGAACTTCTTGCTATTTACTTAAACGTGAAGCATTTTCAACATTTCCTTGAAGGCCGAGAGTTTTGTGTTTTTACCGACCACAAACCTTTGGTCACTGTCTTCAATAAAAACAGCTGTAACCACTCTCCCAGAGTCATCAGGCAACTCGATTATATCTCGCAATTTACCACAGATATCCGCCACATCAAAGGTGTCTTGAACACTCCAGCGGATGCACTTTCAAGAATAGAGATTACTTCTGTTACCCTCAGCTCTACACTGTGGAATGCTATTGCACAGGATCAAGATAAGGATACGGAACTACAAGACCTGCTCAGAGAAGACTCCACTCACTCACTTTCCCTCAAGAAAATGAGTATGCCAGGATTGTCTGTGCCCCTCTATTGCGACGTATCAACAGCTGCTATTCGCCCTTATGTCCCTCCATGTCACAGACAAGCAGTCTTCACGGATCTTCATAAGCCCTCCCATCCTGGTATCCGTGCTTCGCAACACCTGGTTACCTCTCGCTTTGTTTGGCCCTCGATGCGGAAGGATGTCAAACATTGGACCAAAACGTGCCTTGCCTGCCAGCGTGCCAAAGTCCAAAGGCACACCAGGTCCCCCTTTGACGCATTTCCGCCCCCATCCCAGCGATTTGAGGTAATTCATGTAGACATTGTTGGCCCTCTTCCAGTGATTCAAGGCCAACGTTATCTGCTCACCTGTCTCGACCGCTTTTCCAGATGGCCTGAAGCCATCCCACTTCCTGATATCCAAGCGGACACTGTTGCAAGAGCCTTTCTTCATGGATGGGTATCAAGATTTCGATTGCCGACAAAAGTCATCACTGACCAAGGTCGCCAATTTGAGTCTTCGCTTTGGAAGAAGTTTACCAGCTTGTTGGGTACAGTACATGCGCATACCTGTGCGTATCATCCGCAAGCTAACGGCCTCGTCGAACGCTTCCATCGCCAGCTGAAGTCATCCCTTATGTGTCACGAAGACTCCCATTGGATGGATAAGCTTCCACTCGTGTTGCTTGGTATTCGCTCTGCATTTAAGAGTGATCTGAAGACTACAGCGGCTGAACTAGTCTATGGAACAACACTGCGGCTACCAGGTGGCTACTTCACTGCAGGGGATAAGTCATGTGATCCTACGGAATTCGCTCAAACACTTTCCTCTCACATGCAGTCCCTTCAGCCTGTTCCCCCTCGATTGACTAGCCAACAGAACATCTTTGTTTCCCCAGCCCTCCAGTCTTGCACCCACGTTTTCGTTCGTGTACCTGTCCCAAAACGGCCTCTCCAATGTCCATATGACGGCCCTATGAAGTTCTCCGACGTAGGCGCAAATCATTTCTCATCCAGCGCGGTTCCAAGGTCGACAAGGTTTCTATCGATCGTCTTAAGCCTGCGTTTTTGGAATCAACCTTAAGCGAGGTACATGTAGCTACCAAAAAGGTCCAGGGGAAATCTGTGTCGTTCGGAACTCTTTGAACTTCCTCTCTGGTGGGGGAGTGTGTAGTGAATACTCTTATTTTAGTTTCAAGATAAATGTTAATTTTACCGTCTTGAATTTCGGAATAGCTATAAATTAATTTTAAATTAGTTACCCATCATAATTCAATTGTAAACCACATTAATACTAATTTTATGTATACTGTATTATTTTATTGTATGTAAACATAATTATATATCACAATTGTCAGTTAATTATTTATATTCAAATAATTATTTTAATCTAATACCATGTCCATTTTGCAAATAAATAATAGAAATCCAAGGGTTATATTTTCCATCCTTGGTACTGTCGCAGTTTCGCCTAACGGACTCAATACGGCTAGTGAGATAATCACTGATTGGCACTTAACCAGCGGCAGTGCTTATGGCTACATCATCCAGGTTAACCTAACCCTTTTAATTAGGTTAATTCACTTCACTGACACCCTTTAGGTTGTGCGCCAACCTTTAATTCTATTTCAAATTATTTCTTACGCGCGTGTTCTTTGCGTTCAGGATGACGCGGCCTATCCAGACGGATGGCCCTTTAAATTGATAGGCGTAAGTTCCTTCGGCTTACTGAAAGCCTACTTTGAATTTCAAACTTTGAATGTTAATTTACCCTCAGCTTACAAGAGAGGCCTATTGCAAGGTAGCTAAGAAACAACACACGCCCTCTTGTAAAGTTTATTAAATTTCACTCGAATCAGTACATGAATTTAGCAAATTAGTCTGAAGTAAATCTACCAATTTTCATACAATACAATTCAATTATAAATTCAAAGAGAAAGTTCACAGTTGTCTGAATTAAATCCTTTAAATGTACCAATTATAAATTCAAAGAAAAAGTTCACAGTTATCTGAATTTAAATCATTTATATAGAGGGGCTTTATATTTGAGTGTAACAAAACAAATAACGAGAAATGGAGTGGTCGAAATTCGACGAAGAAACGAAGAATTTCTTTACTTACAGTATAGGTGGCACCTATTCTCAATTGTGCTGCGAAATGACCGCAGATTTGTTGCCCGCACCAACCAAAACGAAAGTCCGCCAAATAAAGTGGTTTTCTTCGCGAACCAGTTGACGGGTCATGCAAACTAAGGCAAAGACTTACCGTTTAACATTTAATTTGAACCAAATTCAATTTATTGAAAGTTCACAAAATTCTTGGTCCGTTGGGTAACATTAAGAGCTTTTAACCAAGCTCTCTTTTCAGGTCGCTAACAATAAAATTCTTATACACAAGTTTCGCGTAAACGAATGAAATGCAAATTTTTTAAGTACAATCATGAGACAGTTCAAATTTAACTTCTAATTTTATTTCACCACAAGTCTTTACTAAGGTATTTAAGCTACAGTTAACTTCAGGAGGACGACTACAAACTGACTTAATTTCAATTTTACCTTACAATTCTTAAGGACCCCGCCTTCTATTTTGAAAGCCTATCAAACCATTTGTTTCTCAAGGCCGTCCCCCGGAAGACTATTACCATACATAAGGAAAGAAGGAATTTTCACTAAGTTTTCCCAGGATCCTTGTGCCCATGATTGGAGCTGGACCTGACTTCCGAGTATAGACTCCTCCTTTTCCTAGGAATACATTTAAAGTTAATAGATTCGAAGCCACCCGATCTCCCAATTTTCTGACCCATGTCATGGTTAAATTTAGCAAGTGGATTCGAACTTGGCTTACAAAAATCGCACCACCAAGCGAAACGAACCCAAGCCCTTCTTGGTGTGAATTCCCCCAGCTTGGTTCCGCTTCCCTTGAGGTTTAGGACTTCGGTCTGACCTCTTTGTGTGTCTGGCCGCTTTTCGCCCTGCTATAAAATCTCTCCCGCACGGTTGTCTTGGGTTATTTTTCCTACCTTGAGAACACCAAATTAAAATCGAACGAACGTTAAACAATCTAAAACATTTTTATTTTTTAACCCTGCAACAAGAACCCTATTGATATTCTTCGATAACCATAATCCAAAACACCTTGCTTTAGAGATTTAAACAACAAAATATTAAACTAAAATTTCTGCTCTTATTTTACAAAAGATTTCTACATGCAAATTTCATGGTTACGACATCCCTCCCCTCCTTTAATTTTGCACTCCGATGCAAACTTTCTTAACTAGGGGCGGTTATCCTCCCTTTACTCACAATTTTCACAAAAATTTTCCATTTATTTGTCCCCTTTATTGGGACACTAACACTGACACATTTTATTTGTCCCCTCTATTGGGACACTAACACTGACACATTTAGTTTTAGTCATCCTCGGTTTCTTCGTAGTGTACTCGACGTCGGGGCCTAAGAACGTACGGACGCTCAAACGGTGGCCCTGTGAAAGCAGCCTGTCCGCTTTGTCCGGGGGACCCTATTCCCATAAGGTCCCCGCGAGGAGGTAGTTCGGAAGCACCCGGCGGCTCCTGCCCGCCACTCGGTCCTGCCAGTGGGCAGGAGGTGCACTCCGGTTCACCTCCACGGGTCGATGTTCCTCCCTTCCCTGGGCGAAGCTCTCTGGGAGGAAGTAGTTCGGAGGCGCCCGGTGGTTCCCGTTCCGCCTCTCGGTCCTACCAATGGGCAGGAAGCGCACTCCGGTTCACTTCCCCGTGTTGATGTTTCTCCGGTGTCGAGGGCGAAGCTCCAGAGAGGAGGGGCGGTGGCCCTTACCCCATCTCATCCCCTGCGCCGTCCGCCCTGCCTTGTCGCTCGACGTCCCATGGGGCATCGATGCTGCGGCGGATGCGGTCTCGATGGATCACTATCTGATGTCCAGTGATCATGTGACTCAGGAGATAAGTGACTGGAGTCTTCTGTTCGATGATGAGGTATGGACCCTCGTATCGGGGCTCCAACTTGCCTCTGCCCGGTCGTGGGTAATCAATGTACACCAAACCCTGGGGCGTCTTTTCTTCGAACGGCTTCAATTCCTTGATTCCATTAGTCTTTTCGTATCCCTGCATGAACTCTTCCACTCGGCAGTAGATTTCGCTCAGACTCCTCTTTCGGTCTTCGGCGTATTCCTCTGGGTTGTACGGGCTCACGCATGCCTCCTGGGGAATGCGAAATAGCTTTGAAGGTACATTGGGGGTTCGCCCGTACATCAAGAAGAATGGAGAATACCCCGTGGCTCGGTGCACTCGGATGTTCAGGGACAATTCCACGGTATCGAGGATTTTATCCCAGTCTCGTCGTTTCTTCACAAAGTATGCGGAGTTTGATGCAACTCTTTATTCAGACGTTCGATCTTCCCGTTGCTTTGGGGATGGTATGCGGCGGTCCGTTGGTGTTGTACTTCCCACCCTGAAGAGCTCCTGCAAGGTAGAGTTCCAGAACTCCTTGCCTTGGTCGGATACTACTGCTGAAGGGGCGCCCAGTTTGCACAGTATTAAACGATGGAACTTGTCCGCCACCTCCCGGGCCGTCTTGTCCTTTATTGCTGCCAGGATGGAACTTGCTGAAACTGTCCACACACGTGAGGATATAATGCTGCCTTCCCCGGTCGGAGGAAGGGGACCAACTAAGTCCACGTGCAGAAGTTCCCAAGGACTGTGGCCTCGCACACAAGGCATTGTTTCCACAGTCACTTTCCGCGTCTGTTTGTTCGCGCGCACGTGTCGCACGTTTGGACTACCTGCCGTACCTGTTGAACCATACCTGGCCAAAAATAGAGGTCCCGTAGATTTCTGTAGTCCCGCAGCTCCGGATGAATGCTCCCGACGTCCGTGTGTGCGTTCCAAATGAGCTGCTCTCTCACTTTTTAGGAACTACGATGACCTCTCTTCCGTTCACATCGATATAAACCAGCAGGTTCCTCACTAGTTTGAATCTCGACGGCGGGATGGGCTTGGATACGGGCCAGCTGAAAGCCTTCCCTTCTTCGATGGCTGTTCGGATTGCCGCTATTTCAACGTCCTTCTGCTGGTGTTTGCTTATTACCTTACGATCAATGATCGCTTTTTCGTATATTGCGTTCACAACTCCTTAGTCACTCCAGGCGGGCGGGACAACCAATCGGCCACTATGTTGAGTTTGCCCTTTACGTACTCGATGAGAACGTCGTAGTCTTGCAGTGTCATAACCCAACGCGCTAGTCTTCCATTGGGCTCTCGATGTCCTTCCCTCAGAAGCCACTTCAACGGCTTATGGTCAGAGCGGACGATGACCTCTGACCAAATATAAGGGGCGAGCCTTCTTCAATGAAAAGACGATGCAACAGCTCTTTCTCGTAGGTGGAATAATTTAGTTCTGCGCCCGTTAGTGTTCTGGAGAGAAGAGGATGGTTTTCTATTCCTTCTGTTCCTGCGCGAGTACTCCCCCGATGGCTACTTGACTCGCGTCCGTGTTCAAGATGAACTCTTGATCAAAATTTGGGTACGCCAATACGATGTCAGTTGTAGAGTGTCTTTGAGGGATTGCCATGCGGTCTCTTGCGGAGTGTCCCATCTCCAAGACTCCTTGGTGGACACTTCATTAAGAGGTCGCGCAATCTGACTGAATCCCTTTATAAACTTTCGGTAGTAGGAGGCGAGGCCTAAAAATTGCTTCAGTTCCGTCTTGTTGTTGGCCTCTGGGAGTTTTTGATGGCCTCACTTTGGATTCCTGTGGCTTCACCCCGTTCCTGGTGACCACATGGCCTAGATACTCCACCTGGGATTGTAACTGACATTTTTCTAACTTGACCTTTAAGTTGGCGGTGCGTAGGCTATCCAAGGCTCGTCGTACCCTTGTCATGTTCTTCTAAAGACCTTCCAAGGACAATGAGGTCATCCAAATAAATCAGTACTTCCTGTCCAGTTGCTCCCGAAAAATAAAATTCATTACTCTTTGGAACACTGGTGGACTATTGGACAACCCAAACGGGACCACCCTGAACTCGAAATGACCGCTTCCGGTGGAGAAGGCAGTTTTCGAGATGCTGTCGTCGTGAATGGCCAACTGCCAATATCCCGACGTAAATCCATGCTCGAGAAGTAATGAGTCCCGTGCAGCTTGGCCAAGGTTTCATCAATGATGGGTAATGGGTATTTGTCCTTTATGCAAATGGCGTTCAAGGTCTATAGTCTACACAAGCCTCAGGGCCCCACACTTTTTCTTCACAATTACCAATGGAAACGACCAGGGGGAACGGCTATGCTGTGTCACTCCTTGATTCAGCATTTCTGCTATTTGTCGCTTTACCTCCTCGTGTGTAATAGGTATCCTGTAGGGTCGCCTAAAGATGGGAGGATGATCCTGGGTTTCCAACTTCATGGCATCAGGTTATTATAACCCAATGGCTCGCCATCCAGTGAGAAGACATCTGAGTAATCCCTTAGCCACTCTTCGACGGTTTTCCTCTCTTGTCGGAGAAGGATTTCCACCAAGGACATAGGACTTGAGGCGTGTCACTCGTTCTTCGAAGTCCTTCTTCGATGCTTGACTTCCTTTCACCGTGACATTCGTTCCAATTTGGGGTGAGCGTCGACCGGCCGTGTCGACTACCTCCCTATTGCTCTGCCTCCGTCACTAGGCCCACGACGTCTCCTTTTCGCCAAGGTATTCTTCGTCACCTCATTGATCATCAGTAACCTTATCTTCCCTTGGGATCCTGCTCGGTAACATTTTTAAATTTCCCCGAGCTCACTGCACATCCCGTGCAGCGGAGAATAGACGTCCAAGGGACTACGTCCCCGGGTTTCATTCTGACTTCCCTGTCAGAATACGGCGGCCACCTTTTGTTCTTCGTGCGGGATGGCCTCTATGAGAGTCACCCTCGCACCATCTTCACTATCTACTCCCTTTCCTTGTATGGTTACTGTTTCACTCAGTGTGACTGTCCTCTTCCGGTGGTCTACCTGGGCTTCGTAAATTTGTAAGAACGGCACACTTAATATCAAATTCTGCGGGGCTTCTGCTACTATATAAGCACACAAAAAATTCCTCCAACCCAATCCCGATGGTTAAACGACGTTTTCCTTTACAAGGGTAGGCGGATCCAGTAAATCCTCGCACCGAGATGTCGGCGGCTTTCAGAGGCGGACTCCCGATCTTGGTATACATAGCCAGTGTCATCAGTGAGACGGAAGCTCCACCATCGACCAGCGCGGTGAAAGCTTGTTGAGCGACGAATACTGGTAGGGTGATCAGTCCTAACAGGCGGTTCGCCGCTATTTCGACTGCGGCTACCTGGGAGACCTCCCTTCCGGGTCCGCTTGAAAATTTTGCCGAGGGCAGGAGTTGGCTCAGTGCCCCACTTGTTTGCAGACCCAGCATTGATCCCGGGTGATTTCTTCTTTGTTTTCTTTCTTCTTAGGACCCTTTCCCGCCCCTGTCCGTGTTGTTTCGCTTCTGATTCTTCGGGTTGTTATAGCAGTCTCGGGCGATGTGATTTTTCTGGTGGCAAATATAACACTTCTTCTCCGGCACCCCTTTCCCGGTGGACTTGTTTGGCGCGTCCGCTTTGTCTACGGCTATTGCCCCCTCGTTTTTGCTCTTACTATCCTCCTTTGTGGCTGTGGCTACCCTTTCTTCTCGATGTCGTGAGTTGTAGTTCCAAGACGTGGTGGGGTTGTGAAGCCGTTTGAGCCTTCGACTCCTCTCTTGTGGTGTTTCTTCTTTTAAGACGTCCTCATCCCGTAGCCCGAGTCCTGGATTGTTCGCTGCATACTTTATCGATTCCAACCAGTATTCTTTAAACGATTTTCCTTTGACAAAATTTCTGGCATATTCTGGTAGGACCAACTTGAACGCGTCCTTTAATAGGGCATCTTTAGCATATTTCATTATAGGTTCAGCCTGTACCAATGCATTACCTAAACTTAATCTTGTGGCGAACATGTTGACTGTCTCGCCTTTTTCCCTCTTGGCGGCGTATATCTTCCTTCGAATGACACTTTCGTCCATGGCGCTGCCACACATCTGTAGGATTTCCTCCTTAATCTCTTGGTAGGAAAATTTGCAATTGGCATCCCTCCACGTGTCCAACAACACTCGGGCTGGACCTGTACTCTCCTTGTACAAGATGTGGTCTCTTTTTTTCATCCAGGGTGACTTATTCCAGGGCAGAGAAAAAAGCTGCAGGGCTCGTGACCGGGTTCCCACGGTCGTCCTCCAAGTGGCCCCACAACCTCGGGACGTACGAATCGTCTATTACTTGTTCCCGTTGCAAAGGTAGGCTAGTACTCTGCAACACCTGTACGACGGCTTGTATATACTTCTGCAGGTCTTCCTCGGTGTGGTGTTTCTCGGCGCTTGTGGTGGGTGCGCTTCGGCAAGGGTTCTTTGGGATGGCTCCTGGGTTCTCTTGTGCCCGTTCGCCCGTGCACCCCGGCGGACTTCCTTCCGTCGTTTGTCCAAAGGTCGTCTGCTCTAGACCCCTTACCACCTTTGGGAAATTCAGGATCAAAGGTGAAGGAAGCTCCTGCGTCGAAAGTTCCCCTTCTTCTGTAGTGGAGGGAACTAAATCGCTTTTCTTGCGACGTACCCCCAATGTGAGATTGTCCCCATACTCCAGTTGCGGAGTATCGGTCGCGTGATCCTCCGGCTTTAACTCTCTCAGGTTTAATTCTTCTTCGACTTCTGTGCATTCCTTTAATAACCGATTCGTTTTGGAAAACTTTTTCTTTTTTAACTTCTGTAAACTTTCTGTACTCATTTCCTTTAAGTTCTTTGGTTCGGAATCACTACTGTCACATGTACTGTCTTCCCCGTTCGTTATTTTTACGTTCTTTACGGACATCGCGAAGTTTATTTATTTATCTTTATTTTAAAACCATTCCCACTGTTAGCGACACTTTTTACTGTTCCCGCTTATTTTAACGAATTACTGTTCCAAATACTGCTACGTTAATGCTTTGCTCTGTACCAAAGTTTATTTTAGCGAATCACTGTTCCCAATATTTCTACGTTAGTGTTTTATTCTGTACCAAAGTTTATTTTAACGAATTACTGTTTCCAATGTCTTCTACGTTAGTGTTTTATTCTGTACCAAAGTTTATTTTAGCGAATCACTGTTTCCACTATTTCTACGTTAGTGTTTTATTCTGTACCAAAGTTTATTTTAACGAATTACTGTTTCCAATGTCTTCTACGTTAGTGTTTTATTCTGTACCAAAGTTTATTTTAGCGAATCAATGTTTCCACTATTTCTACGTTAGTGTTTTATTCTGTACCAAAGTTTATTTTAACAATAAGTTACACTCTTGCTACCAGTACCTTGCAATAGGATCCCACTTCTACGATACCATTTATGTAGTACCCTTTACTTTCTTTCTGTAGTGCACAACCCTTTGATTTATTTATAGTAATGTACACCCTTTTAATTAGGTTAATTCACTTCACTGATACCCTTTAGGTTGTGCGCCGACCTTTAATTCTATTTCAAATTATTTCTTACGCGCGTGTTCTTTGCGTTCAGGATGCCGCGGCCTATCCAGACGGATGGCCCTTTAAATTGATAGGCGTAAGTTCCTTCGGCTTACTGAAAGCCTACTTTGAATTTCAAACTTTGAATGTTAATTTACGCTCAGCTTACAAGAGAGGCCTATTGCAAGGTAGCTAAGAAACAACACACGCCCTCTTATAAAGTTTATTAAATTTCACTCGAATCAGTACATGAATTTAGCAAATTAGTCTGAAGTAAATCTACCAATTTCCATACAATACAATTCAATTATAAATTCAAAGAGAAAGTTCACAGTTGTCTGAATTTAAATCCTTTAAATGTACCAATTATAAATTCAAAGAAAAAGTTCACTGTTATCTGAATTTAAATCATTTATATAGAGGGGCTTTATATTTGAGTGTAACAAAACAAATAACGAGAAATGGAGTGGTTGAAATTCGACGAAGAAACTGGAAGAATTTCTTTACTTACAGTATAGGTGGCACCTATTCTCAATTGTGTTGCGAAATGACCGCAGATTTGTTGCCTGCAGCAACCAAAACGGAAGTCCGCCAAATAGTGATTTTCTTCGCGAACCAGTTGACGGGTCATGCAAACTAAGGCACAGACGTAGCGTTTAACATTTAATTTGAACCAAATTCAATTTATTGAAAGTTTACAAAATTCTTGGTCCGTTGACTAACATTAAGAGCTTTTAACCAAGCTCTCTTTTCAGGTCGCTAACAATAAAATTCTTATACACAAGTTTCGCGTAAACGAATGAAATGCAAATTTTTTTAAGTACAATCATGAGACAGTTCAAATTTAACTTCTAAATTTTGTTATTTCACCTCAAGTCTTTACTAAGGTATTTAAGCCACAGTTAACTTCAGGAACACGACTACAAACTGACTTAACAATTTCAATTTTACCTTACAATTCTTAAGGACCCCGCCTTCTAATATTTTGAAAGCCTATCAAACCATTTGTTTCTCTTAAGGCCGTCCCCCGGAAGGCTATTACCCATACATAAGGAGAGAAAGAGTCTTCACTAAGTTTTCCCAGGATCCCTGTGCCCCTGATTGGAGCTGGACCTGACTTCCGAGTATAGACTCCTTTTCCTAGGAATACATTTAAAGTTAATAAATTCGAAGCCACCCGATCTCCCAATTTTCTGACCCATGTCATGGTTAAATTTAGCAAGTGGATTCGAACTTAGCTTACAAAAATCGCACCACCAAGCGAAACGAACCCAAGCCCTTCTTGGTGTGAATTCCCCCAGCTTGCTTCCGTTTCCCTTGAGGTTTAGGACTTCGGTCTGACCTCTTTGTCTCTGGCCGCTTTTCGCCCTGCTATAAAATCTCTCCCGCACGGTTGTCTTGGGTTATTTTTCCTACCGTGAGAACACCAAATTAAAATCGAACGAACGTTAAACAATCTAAAACATTTTTATTTTTTAACCCTGCAACAAGAACCCAACCACTAAAATTTCTGCTGTTATTTTACAAAAGGTTTCTGCATATATATATATATATAGACTGTGAATGAATCACAAATTAAATTAATTACATCTCGAAGGTAGAGGCTTCTGTTGGTTCAAACGGAGGATCATTGCAGATATCATTAACGTTTTGTGTGGAGATCATTCCGGTCAGTCGCGGCGAAAAGGTGGAGCGTAGCCCCTGCTTAGAAATCCCCCTCCTCAAACAACTGCGGGGAGCTGTAAAGCTTTTGTGAATGACTCATGGCGATATATATCTGTAGTTACTCGTTGATTCCAGCTGAAAATGCCCCCTTTTATATACGCGGTCCTAATTGTAGCCAACCCCAATATCCGAATCGCGAGTTTCCTATTAGCCGTCGGTGAAATTTGGGTGGTCCATAACGTGTAAGCTTGACTTTCCACCACCCAGAGATCCTGGGCTCGTCCTCAAGCACCGCCCATTGGGTTGTAATTGGACGAGCAGCGAATTCTTTGGGGGGGGGGGGGGGTCGTGTCTTTGCCAAATATTACTTATTCATGCCATAGATTTCTTTCAGAATTGAAACAGATTCGTAGAGAGAACGTGGGAGAGAGAGAGAAAAAACTTATTTAGCTGGATGGATTTCAGAATAAAAATTGAATATATACAGGGTGTCCCAAAAAAATGTACTCACACTTTGAATGACAATAAATGCAGTGTTTATTGACATAGATAAATGACAATAAATGCAGTGTTTATTGACATAGATACAAGTCTAATAGGTTAAATTAAAGAACATTACATTAAATTAAAGAAAATTAAATGAAATTAAAGAAAAGTTTAGTCTTTTCCCCCTAGTCTAGTCTACTCATTCCTGCGTGTTCGCAAATGTTCAAACTGATGACCACCATTTTCCAGACACAGCTGATAACGCGGACCAATGGATTCGATAACATTACGAATCATTTCATTTGGAATTGCGAGACATTGTCTTTCAATTTCCTCTTTCAACTCATCGACTGTCGCAGGTTTTGCGGCGTAAACCTTATCTTTCACATATCCCCATAAAAAAAAGTCCATTGGTGTGAGGTCTGGTGAACGTGCAGGGAATTCAACGCAACCTCTGCACCCAATCCATGTGTTCGGATGAGTTGCATCGAGATAGGCCCTTACATCACGATGGTAGTGGGGAGGTGCTCCATCTTGCTGGAAGTAACTCTCTTCGTCACCAAACATCTCTTCAATGCATGGACCGACGGATTCCTGCAGTAAGTTTAGGTAAACGGCACCAGTGACAGTTTGGTCAAAAAAGAATGGTCCTACGATGCCCAATGCTGATATCCCACACCACACTGTAACCCCTGGTAAGTTCAAATGTTGTTCCAAAGTAACATGCGGATTTTGAGGAGCCCAGTAGGTGCAATTATGTCGATTAATTGAGCCATTTAACTTAAAGGAGGCCTCATCGCTCCAGACAATTTTGTCTGGAAACGCTGTATCTTCCGCGCTTTTGTCCAGGTACCATTCACAAAATCCAACTCTCCGGTCAGGATCATCTTCATTGAGAGCGTGGATTAATGTTGGAATGTAACTTTTCCAATGGACTCGTTTCAAAATGCGATGGACGCTCGATTTTGGGATTCCTATCTCACGAGCCGATTGTCGTATGGATTTCTTTGGGGATCGGAGGAGGGTTTCCAGCAGCAGTTCTTCTCTTGCGGGGCTGGTGGATATCCGTGGTCTTCCAGAACGTTGCTTGTGGACGTCCTGAACAGTTCCATCTGCTTCAAACTTATCTCTGATACGAGCAATGGTGCGTCGCGTTGGTGGATCTCTGTGAAACTGTCTTCTAAATTGTCTTTGCACTTCCGTGACGTTTTCGTACTTCCAGTAGCACTTTAAGACAAATTTTCTTTCTTCAAAAGTTAGTCGTACGTCTGCCATTATATTCACGTTAGTATGGCCTGAAACAAATAAAATTATATGAGTAAAGGGCTGTCTAAGAGTGAGTACATTTTTTTGGGACACCCAAATAAATTTGGATTTTCGGGCACTTCGTTTTGGATTAAAATCTCGTTTGGACGAATAGAAATAAAATTCCGTGAACAAATTTCCGATAGGTGTTTTAAGATTTTTCATTAATTTTTAATAACGGTTGGAAGCGTAAAGTATCGGGTATGGGTCAGTGCTGACGAATTTATTTTAAATATAATAACAACACCAGTACACATTTGAAAACTTGTCGATCGATTTTTACAAACTGGTTGGTGATTCTATATAATTTGAGTGCGCTGATCTCAAAAATATAGTTAGTTTTTCCCTATCACGTATGGTTTTCTTACTACAGTGTGTGTCATAAATCCCCCATTTATCCCCAAATGTGAACCATCTTATCGAGACCAACATTGGATTGCACATGCTAAACCATAAATTTTGTTGTTATAGAATACAGTAACGCTTACATAATAATGTAGGGTAAATATATATAACAACCAGTCCCGTTCCCAGCAAAATACTCTCTCCCCTCCCATCAATGGGTGGTTAACATTTGGGGACAGATGAGGTATTACAACACCCCTTGTAGCACGAAATCTTTAGGTGATAGAGTAAAACCTAATTAAAGCAGAATTAAATAGCTCCTAGCTCTTGGACAAGCATATTGCTTGTTTATGAAAGAATAAAAAAATAACTGAAAGAAACAAAATATATTTACCTTCTTTACCAAGCGAAGTATGTGTCGAATGCCAATAAATTGTTCTGCAATCTAGACCCCAAAAGTTCTGCAGAGTCCTTAGGCAGATTCAAATCCCTGACTAAGTCATTTAATTCGGCTTGAGTTAATGGTTTAAGATCTCGGTCAGCTGTTGGCTGTTCATAAACATCATCATTGTCTGGATTTGGAGCTGAATCAGAATCTGAATTGTATTGATACAGACTCTGGACCATGGGGTACCGGCCTTATTGCAGATGGAAGACTTGGGTATTGAAGGCTCTCTTTATTCTTTGCATTATAACCTTTAACATTGCAAGAACAGAAGTAGCAGTCGTCGGTATGGTTTCTAGGCTCGCGCCATACCATAGGGATCCCAAATGGCAAACTTTTCTTTTTACCTTTGCTCCAATTCCTTAGTGCCGCAACACACGTAAGACAAACCTTGTGTGGAGCCCAACTTTTGTCTTGATCTCCTAATTTAATTCCAAAATAAGCATGATAAGCTCTCTTATTGAAGGTCGTTACATTTGTCCTTTGTTTTACAACAACCTACCGACCACAAATATAACAAAATATGTCTGGACTATGGGTACATTATTAAAATTTTAAAGACGTAATGTTAGAATTATCTATCTGAAAAATATGAAAAAACGAAATTAATTAAAGCTAAAAAAGGTAAAAAATTACAAAACGCCCCAAAATTGTTTTGCTAATAACTTTAAAACTGTGGGTGATAGAAAAAAACTGGTAGCATTTTTGAATTCAGCGCAGCGAACTGCTTCAGAATCACAACTCAAAATAAAGAAATCGATTTTCATGCAGACCGGTGTAATTCTTAATAATGTATATACTGTATATAGAGGAGCATAAAGGTTATTCAGTTCATTGTTTTAGATTATGTAGGAAATTTCTGACCCGTTAATAATAATAAATCTTAATTGAAGCATCAACTAGTTGCCTTATTTTGATGGTCGCTATAATAAACAACATTTTCTAGTTTGGGACGTTTTCGTATGGAGAAATCATTGTGTGTGTGTGTGTGTGTGTGTGTGTGTGTGTGTGTGTGTGTGTGTGTGTGTGTAGAAGTATGACGTGTAGATGTGTAAATGGGCGATGATGGAGGGAGTTGGAGACGTATGAACGTGTATATATAGCTGTGTGTGTAATAATAGATCTATGTGCGTTTGTGTGCGCTTCTTGGCTGTTCAAACGATGTGTGTAAACGGGTAATGACGGAAGAAGTTGGCGACCTATGAACGTATATATAGTTGTGTGTGTAATAATAGGGGAATCTATGTGCGTTTGTGTGCGCTTCTTAGCTGTTCAAACGTTGTGTGTAAACGGGTGGACGTATATATAGTTTTGTGTGTGTAATAATAGGGGAATCTATGTGCGTTTGTGTGCGCTTCATGGCTGTTCAAACGTTGTATACACTGTGCCAACTGGCTGATAATGCCTGGAGGCACTGGCTTTTACGCCAACTGGTGGATTTCGAGTTCTAAGTCAGGTGTTGCTACCTTGAGCCCTCATTGAGCTTCTGCATCTGGCAGAAGCTGGATGGTCTCTTCCTCTCTCTCCTCTCTCTTAGGTTAGGTATGCCCCTTTGGGGGGGGTGAGGCCGTTCCATCTTCCCCAAAGAGGTTAGGTGAACTCCCCCAGCTTTTGGGGGAGTCCCCCCTTGGGGGGTCTTGCAACAAGGGGGGTTGGCACTGGCACTCATTGCAACATTGCAATTGCTCTGCACTCTAACCTTTTGCGGGCATACGACTCACCTACATGATTGCCTATTGTTTCTGAAGTTTTGAACACGTTGCCACAATTCATCTGTGTTATTAACTTCTCTTGCATAAACAAGATTTTTAAATAACCTCACAAGAAAAAGTCAATTGCATTTAGGTCCGGAGACCTGGGTGGCCAAGCGACGGGACCATGCCCGCCCAATCCACCAGAGAATAAATTTCTGAAAGCAACAGTATTTTCATAAACTTTTATGATTTTCATTTTACTTGGATCGTCCTCGGGTAAAAAGCAGTCTCTCGGAAACGAAACGATTGCAGATTTATGTTCATAGGAACTCTTTTGTTCACTTTGACGTCCCGACTATGTATACTAATTTATGAAACATAATTTGATAACACCCTGTATATTATTTATTGAGTAAACTCTTCATAGTACCATGGTCGATATATATATATATGGGATGAATTTCACAATTAAACACGTGAAATGAATGAATGCTGCAAATCCACAAGGAAAAAGAAAAACGATTTCAAGGCCTTTCGTGTATATTATTTATTGAGTAAACTCTTCATAGTACCATGGTCGATATACAGTATATATATATATATATATATATATATATATATATATATATAATATATATATATATATAGGATGAATTTCACAATTAAACACGTGAAATGAATGAATGCGGCAAATCCACAAGGAAAAGAAAAACGATTCCAAGGCCTTTCGTGTATTCAGAGCTACACCTCGTCAGGATGTAGCTCTGAATACACGAAAGGCCTTGGAATCGTTTTTCTTTTTCCTTGTGGGTTTGCAGCATATATATATATATATATATATATGAGAGAGAGAGAGAGTAGAAATCCTCTTGTAAAAATGCCTACGCTTCAAACCCCTACTGAGTAGCCAAATAGGTATATACATTTTTAAAATGAGGGTGAATCAGGCAAATTTTATTAAGTAATTTCAACGTACAAAATTTATTTTTATAAAATTATGTATTTAATTTATAATTTCTTAATTAATTAATTAATCTTAAAAATTGCAATATTATAATTATTCAACTCGGACGGAGGATGTTTTTGCAGCCAATCAAAGATGCTGGGGGTTGACGACGTTATGACTCAACTACAGTATAAACAAAAAATTAATGACGTCTCATATTCAAAGCATTCAAAGTTAATTAAAGTTGTATATTGTAAATAAATGCAAAATGCCTTTAAAGTGGCCGCGGTCCTCTGTGACAATGTAGGAACTTCCATTTGAGTAATGACGTCAGCAATGCTGTTAAAAGAAAACGGGGGACAAGCGACTCTGCTTTGGGGGATCAGAGTCAAGATTCACGAAGGGCCAACAGCTTCTCGCTCACTCAGTCAAATTTCCGCGCAGGCTAAAAATGCCGGAAGCCCTAAAATGTTCAGGGATTTCATGCAAGGTTAAGTTGTGATATTTTTGTTAAACCTACGGGAAAGTTATTGAATGCCTGGTTAGGTCAGCTGTACGCCCTTGACGATTGGTTAGTTTAAGTCGTGATATTTCCGTTAGAACTATAACGAAAATATCACGACTTAACCTTACATGAAATCATCCCTAGTTACACAGATTCCCTGTAACATATATACCTACGATGTTATAGTACTAAACTGGCAAACCATTTTTATAAATAAAATAATGTTACGTTTTTCCTTCTGCTATTTATTGATGGTATTAAACATCTAGCAAAAGATTGTAGCCTTCTCCAGTTGTCATCGGCTGAACATGCTCAGAACATTGTTCTTGAAGCTGTGGCCACAGTAGACTGAATTTCTGAATTTGGAAGAATGTGGGACTGTGGGTGAAACTGCTGAGGATTCTTCTTCTGCAGATGAAGACAGAGAACAAGCTGACTTATTCAGTTTTGTGTCTTCGTAGCTAAAACGCAAAACAAGGATCAACAAATGAACTGAAAGATCGACAAATTCTGCAAGTGCATTGGTCTATTGGCAGGCACACAAAAATCAGTTTGCTATGTTAAGGTAAGAACACAAAGAAAGCAGGCTACCCGCTTGCCGGTTTCCAGCGCCGGCAGTCAGCGCTGGTAGGCGGACACAGAAGACGCAGGTTTATCTGCGAGTTGTGGTCTAGCTGTCATACAGTAAAGATGTCTAGCTCGTCGTCTGACGAAGATTTTCTTTTCTTTTGCCTCAACATGTCTACACGCGCGGGCAAGCGAGGAAATAATGCTTTGTTCATTCCGGTAAACTTATCAGCGCGGGCAACCAGCGCCGAGAAGTTTGAAAATGCTTCTACTGTGTGCGGCTGCGCTCGATAGCATGGTCACATTCATGACGCTTGTCAGCGCCGGTCGGCGCTGGTAACCCGCATGCGGGTAGCGTGCTTTCTTTGTGTTCTTAGATTATTTTCCATGGTAAGTGCATTGAGTAGCCCGCAGATCATCATTAATTCCAGAAACGATGGAGAACCTTCTCTTGTTAAAGGAAACTATTAATTAAGTTTAATATGCAATGTCGTACGTATTTTGTAATATTTTATAGTTTTAGTTCCTTCATTTAGTTCATTACACAATTTAAACGTTAGATTTTCAATAAAATCCTTACACAATAGCCTATTAGGGCCTATGTCAGTTTAATCGTACAATATAATTGCTGAAGAACAGTAAAGATGTAGAAAACAATGACTTGTTAGTTTTAATTTTCTTAAAAACAAAAATATACCATTAGGCCTGAGATAATTTAGTAGACTAGTTCATTTGTACTGATTTCATCCCAATAGAGACCATAAGAGCATGAAGCCTCAAGATGATTGAATGTCTTCACACCATCTTCAACCGAGCATGGGCAACGGGAGATGTCCCCTCAGAATGGAACAAATCAACTAATATATATATATAAAGACTTTAAAGTACTGAGTATTAGCGGAGTTTTTCCTTACCGCTTGTCGTCTTTTATTGGCGTACGTTGACTTAATAAGAGGTAAGAAAGAGAATGAAGTTTGTGAGGTGTGTCGGAATTTCATGGAGAGATGGAAAGGCGGATTTTCGCCCGCCTTAATTTCCAACTTATCAGTTCTCACCTTTTCAGTAACTTCACAATTTCCATCTAAAAATAAAATTTGGAACGACCTTTTTCCTTCATGCATCAAATGGAAATAAAACTAATGCGCGACTAACATTTTTTTTGAGTGATGCGCAATTTGAACACGCACATTTTTAAATAAAAACGAATGTTGCTCTCTCATAGGTTTTTATTTATTTGTTTTTGTTGCAAATTAAAATCTATTTCGGCACATGAAATACATAAGAAGTTACCATTTACATATACAATATGTAAAGAAGAATATTAATATATGTAGATAGGGTTTATTCAAATTTAATTTATACGAGTACACCGAGATCGAAACAATATACAAAAGTTATCTTTCTACAACGCCTTACTTTTGGGTTATATATATATATATATATTATATATATATATATATATATATATATATATATATATATATTTTGAAAAGTTTATTATTAAATTTTTTTACTTTTATTGATCGTAATTACATGGCTAGAGCAATGATTCATCTCGCCTTAACCTGATTTTAAATGGGTAAAATGGGTATGACTAATAGTGAGATCTCCTTCTAGCTAAACGCTGATTACAAAAATAATTTAATTTCTTAGTTTCGTAACCTGAAAAAAAAATAAAAATAATAATAATAAAAAAAGATTACAAAAAATATTATATAGACTCGCTTATCCTGTACACCTCAACTGGCGCCAATTCCGATGATCACTTTATATATATACAAGTATGTAATTCAAAGTTGTGTTTCGTTGACCATTGGTGATTCATTGTTTATGTATATTCAAGGTTTTATTATTATTATTATTATTATTATATTAGTAACGTAAAGTATACTGTAGGACATCTGCATTGGCTTGCATAGAGAAAGTCCGTTTAGTTCGTCAGTAATAAAAGTTGGAACATAAATCTTGCCTTTATCACTCTTTTAATCTTTCATTCAATGATTTTGGTTATCATAAACGCTTTGTAGTTCTATTCTTATTTATTACTTCGTGTTTATACTGCGCTTTTCTATTATTTATATTTTAATTTTTTCACTATAGTCATTTACGTGTACTTGTTTGCAAAATTTTAAGGCTAATTCATGTTACACACACACACACACACATATATATATATATATATATACACAGGGTGTCCCATAAGTCCGGCATCATAGGAAAAATAATAAAAAAAGGCAAAACAAATTTCCTTCTTCGTTCAAGACACTGGGAAATGCTTCTTCCTTGAGCATACGTAGGTAGGTGCCTCCAGTGACAGGTTCATCGAAAAAGAGGGGGCCTATGATGCGATCCTTCCAAATGCCACACCATACCATCACCCGAGATGCACCTTGTTCCTTTGAAGAGGTATATCAGTGAGGGTTGTTTTGAGACCAGTAGCGGGTGTTCTGTCGATTTACCTCACCATTTCCATAAAAAAACAGCCTCGTTACTGAACAGAATGGTGGAGGGGAAATTGGCATCCCGAGCATATTGTTCCGTAGCCCATTCACAAAATTCCATCCGCCGGTCGGGATCATCTTCGCTTAATTTCTGTAGGATCTGAAGTTTATATGGATGCCATTTGTGAGCCTGAAGAATGCGATGGATGCTACTTTTCGACACTCCTGTCTCGGCGGAGAATCGCCGAAGAGACTTATTGGGACTTCTGTTAAAATGAGCCAGGATAGCAGTCACTGTATCATCGTCAGTGGACCTCCTTGAAGGTCCACCGCGTGGTTTATCTTCTATGGATCCTGTTTCCTTAAACTTTGCAACAAGTCTACTAACACAACTCTGTGTTATTGGCTCGCGGTCTGGATGCAGTCTGTTAAATTCAGCAGCGGCCTCTCTTTGACTCCGATTTCCTATGAGTAGAATTATCTGGATTCGTTCTTCTTTGCTCACAGACATTATGGCCTGTAGAAAGAGAAACATATGAATTATGGTTTGTAGAAATAGAAAAATATGAATTTCTCCTATGATGCCGGACTTATGGGACACCCTATATATATATATATATATATATTTATATATATATATATATATATATAGAGAGAGAGAGAGAGAGAGAGAGAGAGAGAGAGAGAGAGAGAGAGGTTTAACCTTCGGGAAATGAGGAATCATCGAACGGAACACTAAAAAGTTTGAAAGGTATACATACATACATATATATATAGTATATATATATATATGTTTGTGTGTGTGTGTGTGTGTGCGTGTGTGTGTACCACACACACACACACACATATATATATTATATATATGCCCTTTTCTGAAAGAATGTGTGTGTGTGTGTGTGTGTGTGTGTGTGTGTGTGTGTGTGTGAGTAGGCTAAAGGCGCGGGTCCTCAACTAAAAATTTGCACATTACATTATTTTGATCACTAGTTGAGAACTAGCTAACTAATTTTTAGGTAATACAGATAGGAAATAAGTGATACAAAGGCATTGTAGTATTAACCAAATTGATAAACTCGTATATTGTACATTTATATATGCGTGCCCCTCATTTCTGTTAGTATGTAGATGTTAGAAAGCTTTCGAAGTTTGGCGTGACTCCTGCTTCAGAGGAAAGCTTAAGTGATTTAGGACTGCATTGAAAAAGACAGATGTGTAGAAGTGAAGATAAGTTTTAAACTACTGTTACCCCTACTACTACTACTATTACTACTAATAATAATAATAATAATAACAACACAGTTTCCTCCTACGCCCAACTTCTAGTTTGCAACAGATAAATGGTGTACATTCTGTTGAAGAATGGGTAAAAATCAAACAGACAAGAAGTGTGTATATATATATATATATATATATATATATATATATATATATATATATATATATACACACAAACTCAGAATGGTCCCCTGAGAAATTTATATGTTAAACACAGACCATGCATGGAACAAGGAACTCTTCTGGGAAAATTAAATCCACTATAGTCCGAATAAGTAATGGTAAATGACAAATACCAGTTTTTCTTTTTCATGATGCTAGCCCGACGTGGGCAACGGGTCTCTAGCAAAGAGATCCCATAAATATAGCTTCCCTCACCAGCTATCTGCAAAGCAGACAGGATCCAGCTTTGGGACATGGACCTAGGGTTTAAAGCAAGCATAGTCCCTACATTCAGAACCTCTATATAAGTAAAAGACTCGTTGCATTCACGTCGGATTGAATAAACAAATACAATAGTTACCCCTTTTTCTTTGTTTATTCAATCCGACGTGAATGCAACGAGTCTTTTACTTATATAGAGGTTCTGAATGTAGGGACTATGCTTGCTTTAAACCCTAGGTCCATGTCCCAAAGCTGGATCCTGTCTGCTTTGCAGATAGCTGGTGAGGGAAGCTATATTTATGGGATCTCTTTGCGAGAGACCCGTTGCCCACGTCGGGCTAGCATCATGAAAAAGAAAAACTATGGTATTTGTCATTTACCATTACTTATTCGGACTATAGTGGATTTAATTTTCCCAGAAGAGTTCCTTGTTCCATGCACGGTCTGTGTTTAACATATATATATAGATATATATATATATATATATATATATATATATATCACAGAGAATAAGCAGATTCAGAATAATGGAATTAGGACAGTTTTGAGAGAAGTTACTATTTCTTCCACTTGTTGTATAAAGCGTTCAGAATTTCAGAGTATACAATTTTCAGGCTTGTTTAAATAATCGGAAGCGACCGTGTAGTGAAAGATCCTTCCTTGAGTTATTATTGAAGATGTGTTTTGAACTACTTTGGTGGTATTGCTCCATGAAAGACTGGTGCTATATTTAGTCAACAATCTTTGCTACGATGATAAATACTAGAGTTATGCCTTGTAAAGGTCAGTCCACGTTTTCTATTAACTGGAAATATTGATTTTTTTTTTTTGGCCAAACCTACTTATGTGGATATTGCGTTTTTATGTATATATTTATAACTTAACTGCTACCGGTCTGAAAACAGTTACTGCGAGAAATATATAGCAATATTTGGGTAGATTTGAAAGATGCTTTTATTGTGAAAAGAATTGAAATAAGTGTTTAATTTAAATACTCTTAACCTGTGTACATATATATACTCTATATGATCAAAAGTATTCGGACACCCCGGAAAATCCGCATTTCTGCAAATATCACCTTCGCCGAAAGGTATGCTGGGAAAAAGCGTGGCGAAACTATAATGCTGAGGTGTTCTGTTAAGTTATCAGTAACTGTTGTGAAGCCATGCCGCGCGGACGTGAACTCTCCGAGTTCCAACGTGGACTCGTCATCGGATGTTATTTAAGTAACGTTTCTATACGAAACATTGCAGCCAAACAGGATATACCAAAGTCGACTGTAGCGGATGTTATCATGAGATGGAAGCACGACGGTGCAACGCGAAAAAACGTTCCGGACGACCACGCAAACTGACGGAACGTGATAGAAGAAGTCTGGTACGACATGTCAATAAGTCCCGCACGTCCTCTGCCGCTTCCATCGCTGAGGAGGTAGGAAGAGCATCCGGTACCTCCGTTAGTACTGTAACTATCCGCAGAGAGATGCACAGACTCGGTTATGGTAGAGCAGCTGTACACAACCACTGATTACAAAAGTTAATGCCACGCGTCGTTTGGCCTGGTGTGTCTCCCGTCGTTCCTGGACCGTGGAGGACTGGAAAACTGTTCTTTGGAGCGACGAGTCGCGGTATTCACTCTTCCAGTCTGATGGGCGTGTTTGGGTGTGGCGACAGCCAGGAGAACGGCTTCTTCCTGACTGTGTACGTCCAACGGTGAAGTTCGGTGGAGGGTCCATCATGGTATGGGGTTGTTTTTCCTGGCTAGGGCTCGGCCCGTTGGTTGTTATACCCACTACCATGAACGCTGACGTTTATCTCGACGTTCTGGACAATTCGGCCCTCCCTACACTGTGGCAATACTACGGAGATGGCCATTGTTTGTTTCAACAGGATCGAGCTCCCTGCCATACTGCAAGGCGTGTGCAGGACTGGTTTCGTGAAAATAAGGTGGATTTGTTAGACTGGCCTGCTCAGAGCCCCGATCTCAATCCAATCGAGCACATGTGGGACGAACTGGAGCGACGGATACGAAACCGCACACCACGCCCGGCTTCACTTGCATCTCTTGCATCAGCTCTGCAAGAGGAATGGCGAGCCATTCCTGCACAGACTTACCGAAAACTGGTGGAAAGTATGCCTCGACGTGTTGACGCTGTAATAAAAGCAAAGGGTGGACCTACTGGTTACTAAATGCCATAATAAAACCATTTTTCCCAAAACCATGCGGTGTCCGAATACTTTTGATCATATAGTGTATATATAATAAATCAATATTAGTAATAATGTTTAAGTGGATGTTTAGATGAGGATAACATATTTGCTTTTAGTTTTAAAGCCTCATCACACAGCTTGATGTAGCTTGTGAGATGACTGGTTCGTTTACAGGTATACGGCTTAAAATAGATACATTTTAACTGGCTTGAACAATATGACAATGAAGGATGACGTATCGATAATTGAACTTATGAAATATAAACTGCATGTATCTGCATGTTCATCCTAATCTTTTTAAAAAGTCTGATATATATATATATATATATATATATATATATATATATATATATATATATCATTCATTCGTTTCACGTGCTTACCTGTGAAATTTATGATATATATATATATATGATAAATAATGTTTAAGATGGTAAATAATAATAGCTATGTTCGCTAAACGCATGTATGTTAGTCTAACTGCATAATGTAACTTAATAATAGTTTCTGTCATGTGGACTACGTATAGTCTGCCAATAAACCTTTGAATTTCATTTTAAATGTGATTGAGTCATATAAACTCAGTTATTAGTAAGATCTCTCTTACAAAGTTGTCACTCGCAGGCCTGTAATAATAAATATTTCTCGTTACAGTTAAATTACTAGAAAAAATTACATACATTTAAAATTGATTATTATTAATTAGTCTGGAAAATCTGGCAAGATTGTGAACTGAGTTGCCAATTACATTTAACGTACTTAGCAAAGAATTATGCAAATACTGTACATTGAATCAGTAAAACTTATCAGATATATATATTGGCAACATTCACTTGTTTCACGCTCTTAATTGTGAAATTAATCCCTTATATATATATATACACACACAGTGTATATATATATATATATATATATATACACAGAGTATATACATATATATAATGTTTAAGATGGTAATTGATGATAAATACTAATAGTTATGTTGGCTAAACTACATAATGTATCTTAATTTTTATCATATGGGCTATAGTTTGCCAGTAAGCCTTTTTAATTCATTTCATTTCTCCTCACTTCATATTAATGTAGAATAAATGAAATTTAATTTGGATAAGCAAAAATTACCCCTATAATTGAAAATTAAATATTTAATTTTAATTTTATTTAATTTATTTTTATTTAACTTTATATAATACAAATATTAAACAAGGAAATTGTGTTTGATTTAAAATATGTTTAGTCTGAGTTTTTAATTTGTGATGTTCGCAATTTGTTAACATGTGAAAACGGAATTACAAATGAGTAGGTAATGTGGTATTAGGATATAATAATATGCTTTGAGGTCGATGCACACACTCGTCATATCTACTAAGCCCTTTTTCAGATATTTATTTTAAGTTTTCATTTCTAATGTTTAAGGGTATAAGTTCAAAATTACGTGTCAAACTCAGTCTTTGTATGTCTTTGTTTTGTTTGTTTTTGTCTGTTTTTGCTTGTTTGATTTTGTCCGTCTCGTGAAAGACCAAGAAGGTGGATTTTTTTTTTTTACCAAGGCGATGAATCTTTTTCTTTTTTGAAGGAAGGTGAAGACGAATACATTTTTTTCCCCCAAGGAGGAAAGGGGCCCCTCAAGGGGTAGCTGCCCTTCATTAAAGACGATGAGACCCCATAAATCGGTTAGGAACTTAAGTAAGGGGGGCCCCTCATAACGAAGGCGAAGGCCTTCAGGGGGCCCCTCATAACGAAGGCGAAGGCCTTCAGGGGGCCCCTCCAGAACCAGGATTTCAGAGCACCCCAACTTCCTCTCCCCAAACGCGGGGATACTACTTACCTGTCCTGCGACTCTTTTTGCTTTGTTTATTGCTATCTGATTTGGTGTCTCGAATTTCGCATCATCGGTCATTATTTCCCCCAAGTCGACCGCTTTCGTGCTTCTCTGAATTTCCTGTATATCTGGAAAATAATATGCAGTCTGTTTAAGTTCCTCATTTCTACCATATCTCAAGAGCTGAAATTTCTCGGTATTAAATGTCATATTGTTGTCTTCTGACCATTTGTATATTTTGTTTGTGTCCCTCTGCAAAGCCTCCACTTCATTTGCCTCGCTGATTTTTCTGCTGATCTTTGTATCGTCCGCAAATGATGTTACTATACTGTTGCTGTTAATTCCACTGTCCATGTCTGTTAGCATGATAATGAACAGGAGTGGGGCCAGCACTGTACCTTGTGGTAATATATATATATATATATATATATATATATATATATATATATATATATATATATATGAGTGAGTGTGTGTGTGTGTGTGTGTGTGTGTGTTTGGAATGAATTTCACAATTAAACACGTGAAATGAATGAATGATACAAAATTGCAAATCCACAAGGAAAAAGAAAATGATTCCAAGGCCTTTCCTGTATTCAGAAGTACACCTCATAAGGGGTGCTAGATTTCGTCACAGCTAGATTTCGTCATTCCCTGACAAGGTGTATTTCTGAATCCATGAAAGGGCTTGGAATCATTTTTCTTTTTCCTTGTAGGTTTGCATCATATATATATATATATATATATATATATATATATATATATATATAAAAATATTTCACGAAAGTAACACGTGAAAAATATTTATGATGAATAAAACCACGAAGGAAAGGAAACAGAATGGTACTCAAGCGCTTTCGTCTAATGACATCCTCAGGAACACTGAAGTACATAAAGAGTCACAGCCTATATATAGGTTACAGGAAAAAAAAAAAATATATATATATATATATATATATATATATATATATATACAATAAACGGAGAAACAAAATTAAAGGATTGTGGGAGTGGCACACAAATTTATAAGGAAAAACTATCGATTTTTAGCACAAGATTAAATGAATTGTTTCCAACCAATGTTATAGAAAAAAAAAATATACAAATTTATACTGGAAATCTGCCCGGGTTTTAGCACTCTGCTCTTTTTGTATATAAAAATTGGAAAAATTATCGATTTTTAGCACAAGATTAAATGAATTGTTTCCAACCAATGTTATAGATAAAAAAAAAATATATACAAATTTATACTGGAAATCTGCCCGGGTTTTAGCACACTGCCCTTTTTGTATATAAAAATTGAAAAATAAGTTATTAGGGCATGTGTGCCCTTTTTATATACAAAAAGGGCAGAGTGCTAAAACCCGGGCAGATTTCCAGTATAAATTTTTATATATTTTTTTTATGTATAACATTGGTTGGAAACAATTCATTTAATCTTGTGCTAAAAATCGATAATTTTTCAATTTTATATACAAAAAGAGCAGTGTGCTAAAACCCGGACAGATTTCCAGTATAAATTTGTATATTTTTTTTATCTATAACATTGGTTGGAAACAATTCATTTAATCTTGTGATAAAAAATCGATAGTTTTTCCTTATAAATTTGTGTGCCCCTCCCACAATCCTTTAATTTTGTTTCTCCGTTTATTGTATATATATATTTTTTTTTTTCCTGTAACCTATATATAGGCTGTAACTCTTTATGTACTTCAGTGTTCCTGAGGATGTCATTAGACGAAAGCGCTTCAGCACCATTCTGTTTCCTTTCCTTCGTGGTTTTATTCATCATATATATATATATATATATATATATATATATATATATATAGGGTTTTTCACAACCGGTTTACCATACTTTTGGGGCGATATCGAGTAATAAAGTTAATACAACATACGTGCTATTTCCAACCGTTGCGGAGCTACGGACGTTTTAAATGTGCAAAGAACAAATCCCTACTTGTGTGTACTTGTGTGTGGTAGTTTCGGTTAACGAAATTACCACTACTAATCCTCAGTTTTTTCTTTCAGTTGGTTCTGATCTGTGGTACGAGACAGTGTGTTGCGCTAAGGTGAACAATCAAAATGAATCAACAGTTCACACCCGCTGAGTACGCTGATATCCATTTCATTTATGGATTCTGTGATCGTAACAGCAGAGCAGTTGAGGAATATCGAAGACGTTTTCCGAACCGTCGAATACCGAACAGGCAAGTGTTTAGTGACACACACCAGAGAATAAGGGAAACAGGGACAATTGTTCCACGTAACCAATAACATGTAACACGACGGCCCGTTGCTGTGGATGAACGCATACTGGACCTAGTACAACGTAGCCCAACTACCAGTGTTCGAAGGATTTCTAGACGAATTGGTGAATCCGCATCACGTGCATGGCGAACCATACATGATGAGGGTTTGTATCCCTATCATTTGCAACGTGTGCAAGCTCTTCAACAGGATGATTACGATAAACGTGTTGAATTTTGCTAGTGGATGGTTATGCATCGCCAAATTCTTAATCGCATACTGTTTAGTGATGAAGCACATTTCATTCGGGATGGAATTAACAATAGATGAAATTCCCACTTGTGGTCCGCCGATAATCTCCACGGTATTGTTGAAGGAAACTTTTAACATCGATTCTCGGTGAATGTATGGTGCGGTGTAATTGGAGATCAGCTGATTGGACCGTTCTTTTGGAACAACGATTAACTGCTGATATTTATCTGAACTTCCTGACGAACGAATTGCTGCTTTTGATGGGGGACGTGCCCTTGGAGACAAGGCGCAGGATGTTCTTTCAGGATGGGCCGCCACCACATTTTGGTCGTCATGTTACGGATTACTTGAATCAGCGGCAGCGGTACGGGAATCGTTGGATTGGTCGTGCTGGTCCAATATCGTGGCCCCCGAGATCTCCGAACCTAACACAGCTAGATTTCTTTTTATGGGGCATTATGAAAGATGGTCTAAAAGACCAAAGTACAAACGAGAGAGGAACTTTTGCGTCGTATTATGGATGCCGCTGCTTACATACGAGAACAACCCGAAATGAATCAATGGGCAGTGGACTCGTGTTTGAAACCTCATTTCCAAAGTGGAATACATTCTTTCCCACCCTCCCTTTGCTGAAAACTCCATTTAAGGAGATTTCAATGTTCACCACCACCTTTGGCTTTTCTCCCATTTCACTGACATCCCTGGTGAACTAGATTACAACTTTTCCATCCTAAACGACCTAGAGCAGATTGTACAGCACCCTATTCTGTATCCCTGATCGCCTTGGAGATAGGCCCAACATTCTGGATTTATTTCTTACCTCTCATCCTTCTTACTCTGAAACTTTTCTCTCCGTTAGACTCCTCCGATCACAAACTTATGTCTGTTTCCCGTCCTATCGCTCCAATTTGACCTTTAGATCCCCCCAAAACAAGGCACGTTTGATACTTCGGCGCCGCTGATTGGGAGGCCCTTAGGCAGTACTTCTCTAACTTCCCATGGAATGATTACTGCTTCCCTGGACGGGGCCCTTCTGAGTGTGCAGAGCGCATCACAGAGGTGATTCGCTCGGGTATATTCTATTCCTACTACTAATGCAAAAAAAAAACCTTCGTTTAACTTTACTTGTTCTAATGCTATCCGCAACAGAGAGGGGGCTTTCAGAAGGTACAGTCGCCATCCAACTCTTGACTCTCACTCAGCTTATATTTGTTCCCGGAATCGTGCAAAATCTGCTCTTCGACTCGCCAAAAATTCCTTCATCCGACAAAAATGTGAAAATCTACCCAATTCTAATTCTTCTTCCCTCCTCTTTTCCATTCCGACGGCTCAGATGCCGTCTCTTCTCCTGACAAAGCTCAACTCTTCGCTCAAACTTTCCCTTGCAATTCAACCCTGGACGACTCCGGTGCTGTTCCTTCATCTCCTTCCCCCTCTGACCCAAAGAAGGGTGACCGCTCTCAACCCTCCAACTATCGTCCAATTGCTTTGATTTCTTGCCTTTCCAAAGTTTTTGAATCTTAAGAGGAAGATTCTTAAACACCTTTCTTCTCACACTCTTCTTTCAGATCGTTAGTATGGATTCCGCAAGGGACGCTCGACTGGTGATCTTCTTGCATATCCATTTCACTCTTGGTCATCCTCCTTTCGGGATTTCGGTGAAACTTTTGCTATTGCACTGGACATATCGGAAACCTTTGATAGAGTCTGGCACAAATCTTTAATTTCCAAACAGCCCTCCTTCGATTTCTATCCTTCTATCTGTGCCTTCATCTCTAATTTCCTTTCTGGCCGATCTATAGCTGCAGTTGTAGATGGCCACTGTTCTTCTCCTAAAGCTATTAACAGTGGTGTGTTCCTCAGGATTCTGTCTCGTCACCCACTCTTTTCCTTTTATTTATTAATGATATCTTAATTCGCACTTCCTCTCCTATTCACTCCCATACCTATGATTCCACTCTTCACTTCTCCACCTGCTTCACAAAGCGTCCCTCACAGCAGTCGCTTCATGATTCGCGTTAGGGTTGCCCTCCCGGAAATCCCGGGTCGGGAAATCCCGACAAAATAGCGAGCGGTTATTCCCGGGATTTCATAACATTTCCCGGGAATTCCCGTACTATTTTTTTTATGAATTTCATAATGATAGATAAAAAAATTAATAAAAAATTGTATATAAATGCTTAAACCCGGTTAAAATCGGTCCACTAGAACAAATTTTATATCAAAATAAAGCTCAGACTCGCGCGCGTCTAGCGCGATCAAATTCGGGTAAACGGAGTAAACTCGCCCTAATGATGGCGTCACTACAAATTGCCATCTTTCGCCATATATCCACTGCCAAGCAGTGTTTCCACTTTCAAAGAAATTTCCTGATTTCAGGAAATTTTGGGCTTCAAAATCCAGTTAAGGAAATTTTGAAGGAAATCAGGACTGAAAGGAAATTTATGGAAATTACAGATAAATAAGAAAAGTTTTTTCTATAATATTCAAAACAAATTATCGCTATAAATTATTATTGTAAATTTTAATTGTTAATAGAAATTAGATTTAGTGAGGAATTGTTATTTTGGGAACGCATGATTTCTGAACAAGTTTGTAACTTGTAACTTCGTTAAACTCTGTGTGTGAACGTTGTCAAATAGGCTGTTTTCAAAATGCAGGTGTGTCAGATTCACAAAAAATTTTTGGAGGTCTGCGGGAATGTTGGAAGAAATCAGAAAATAAAATCTACGTTTTTCTCTTTTATACGTCATAAATAATGTTTCATATTTTGTTGTACATTTTTTGAACATTCAGATTATTTCTAATGCATTCATGCTATTTTTAAAATAAATATTAAATCAGACATCTGACATCTGGCACCACCGCACCACTGACCGATTGGCTGTAATTTTCATGTAAAATAAACTATAAAATGCAACAAGTATGTATTTTCTGAAGCAGGCTATAGTTATCAATGTCAGGCAGGAAAAATATACTTTGGAAGGATAAATGCAAGGAAATCTGTCCTTATTGCAGGGAATTTAAGGAAATTTCATTCGCTTGGAAAGGAAATCAAATTTAATGCTTTCCCGGGATTCGTCGATTACGCTCCCGCTTTCCCGGGATTGGAGAGCCGGGAAATCTGGCAACCCTAATTCGCGTAGGACGGCTATGAGACACCTGACCGCTGATCTTTCTGCTATATCTGACTGGGGCAGAGGAAACCTTGTGGCTTTCAATGCCTCAAAAACTCAGTTCCTCCATCTGTCTACTCGTCACGATCTTCCACACGACTATCCCCTTACCTTCAACAACACACAATTCAATCCTTCCTCTTCTCTTAACATTCTCGGCGTTTCCTTAAAGCTCACATATGCTCTCTTTCTAAAACAGCTTCTAAGAGGTTAAGTGTGCTGTACCGCCTCCGCGGTTTCTTCACCCCCGCTCAGTTGCTGTCTTTGTACAGGAGTCTTCTTCGCTCCTGTATGGAGTATGCTTCTCATGTGGGTGGTTCAACCCACACAGCCGTACTTCACCGGGTGGAATCAAAGGCTTTTCGTCTCAGCAATTCCCCCCCCCCCATCTTACTGATTGTCTTCAATCTCTCTCTTCGCCGCAATGTTGCCTCACTCTCTATTTACTATCGCTATCATAACGGACATTGCTCTTCTGAACTCTCTAACTACATGCCTCCTCCTTTAAGGAGAGCACGCAGTACCAGACCTTATACACTTTCTCATTCCTTTTCTGTCCAACTATCTAATGCAAGGGTTAATCGGTATTTTAATTTTTTCATCTACTCAACCGGTCAAATCTGGAACAATCTTCCTCAATCCATCTTTCCTCCTGCCTGTGACCTCCCATCTTTCAAACGCAGTGTCTAGGCATCTCGAAAACCCTGGACCTTGATTTTGGCTGTCTTCTTCAATGGGAGGGGCGCTTCTGCGGGCATTTGCCCTTGGCCCCTCCTTCCTGCATAAAAAAAATTGAAAATCGAGGCAGACATTTTGAGCATTTATAAAGTGCATCTCAAAAAATGTAGCAATAAATACATCAGATTAATACTCTCGTTTATTTTTTCCATGCACCTTAAAACGTTCGTAGCTCCGCTACGGTTGGAAATAACACCGATGTTGTATTAACTTTTTTACTCGATATCACCCCTCAAAGTATGGTAGACCGGTTGTGAAACACCATATATATATCGGGTCGGCAAAAAAAAGGGAGACCTTTTAAATCCTTCATATCTCGGCAAATATGGTACATAGAACCATGAAATTTTAGTATGTTAGTAATAGGTAATTTTATGGTTTGTATGCTATTTTTTAGCATTTTAGCTGAGAAATTGGATTTATGGCGAATATTCCGGAAAAATCTTGCTAATCATAGGTTCAAGTTGATAATTAAAGCGATTTTAATTAACGTAAGCCAACTGCAGGAGGTTTGGACAAGCTTTTCAAGTCAAGAAAATCGATAAAACAGGAGATATCAAAAGAATACCAGGTAGAGGTATTAAATTTGGCCACCAAACAGTCCTGATTTAAATCCTGTCGATTATGGCCTTTGGGAAAATTTGTCACAAAGAATTTATTGGGTCAAAGTAAGAAATGTCGCTCATTTACGACAGCTTCTTCTGGAAAAATGGGCTGAGCGACCACAAGAACAGATCAATAAAACCATAGATGAGTTCCGTCCTAGACTGAAAAAGGTTGCAGAAGTTCGTGGTAAACATATCGAGCAGTTTCTTTTAACATCAAGGTAGCACCATATGTGAGTACTGTGTCACTTTTTATAGGAAATTTATAGGAAATTTACTTAGTTGTGATGTGAAAAAAATATTGAAATCTGACCATAACTTTGGATTTTACAGCCAAAGTTTGAGGTCTCTCTTTTTTTTTTGCCCACTCGATATACTATATTACCAATTACAAGTCTGACTCAAAATACGGAGATCGTTTCATTTCTATATAGTTTAATAAATAACTTCGATTAATTATAGAATATGAGGTACAGTACTGCCGGTATTTAGCACAATCTCGAGCACTGATAATGGCTTCACATCTCGAAGGCATCGAATCAACCAGAGACTTTAAGTAGCTTTCGCGTAGAAAAATGCTCGCTAATTTGAATAATACGCTAGAGCAGCGGTTCCCAACCTTCTTTGACTCAGGGCAACCAGGTGTCCTTTGTTCTTTCTCGGCACTTAACACTGATCATACCCAAACTGCGATACTGTTCAGTTTTTAACGTCTTAACACTTTAGTTGTTTAAACAACTATACAGGATTTTTAAAACAGAATTTGGAATGATGTTACTGCATCGACACACTTTTTCTCGGACACTTCAAGGAAGAGAATGTAGACACCAATCGACCAGGGAAGTACTCCGAGACGGGGGGGGGGGGACGTTAGGCAGAAGACAGAGTGCTGAAGCTTCGGTTTCTTCTGTCACTGTCTTCTTTAGCTGATCTTTTTCTGTCTCATCTACCCTGTCAGCCGTCCAGCATGCTCTCAAACACACACTTCTCCCTCTATTCTTCACTACATATACATTAGGGCATTCCGAAAACACGAAGTTCGAAATCCAGCAACGCACATATGCTAAACTGGATCCATTTGTACTAAAAAGAAGCCACACAAAACATGGTCTTGATAGTCTCATTCCTTCCACTCGCCCAAGCCCCTTGTAGGTTTGGGTCAACTTGTAGAGCGTTGAAACAGCGAGTGTATTGACACGAGCACACAATCGACACGAGCACATGACTAGCACTACTCGTCCCCAAACACACACACACACACACACACACACAACCACTTTCCGTTCATCAACCCATCCCCACTAGGTGGGCATCTGCTGCCTGCCTACAAACTGTGTTATCAGTCTGACGTGTCGTACCACTACTAATGAGTCTTATTTGTTTCACAGATGGCAACAACACGCAAGCAAGTGAGTTTGTGGCTTCTCGGGCACCTCAGGGAGGAGGATTTCTCTTCCATGAGACAGCTTCCCACCATGGGTGAAGTTGGAAAGCGTCTGTTTTTCATCCAACGAGTCACGAAGCAAAGCCTTCCAAGAGCATGTAGTGATGTGGCCGAAGAACTCATGGAGGTGTGGACAAAAGCATCGTTGAAGACATCCCACAAGCCATACATTGTTGCCAAGCTCAAAAAGCTTCACGAGAGGTACGTGAAGTTGTCTAATCACAAGGATCGACGAACGGAAACACAGCGAGCTCATGAACAACAGTTCTTGTTGGACATGGAGACCTTGTTTGATGTTGCTCACTCTGAAGCTGGATCTTCGAAGACAAATAATGAGGACTGCGACTTCCTTAAAGATCAACGGACAATGAGAAAGATGGTCATTGGCCCAGAAGACGTTGCATTTGCCAAAGCATCCAAGGCCAAGGCAATGAAGCAGGAGAACGAGGAGCGACGACGACACAAGCCTAAGGAGGAAATGAAACGAATACGGGAGCCGGAGCATGCAGAGGCAGTTGCAGAATTGACTGGCAGCTCGTCCAGCTCCACCGAGTCTTCGGGAGAGGAATTCACTCAAGTCAGCCACCGCCTCCGCCAATGTGGCTCTCAGCCAAAAGCCATGATGATGGACCCTCGCCGGGTTATCGATGACCCCCAGTTCGTCGCGGCCCTTGACCGGACAAATACAAGCGTGCAAAAAGCCATACACATCGTCGCTCCTGCCCTGTCAGCAGCTGGGGTGAGTGTGCGAGAATTGACGCTCTCAGCGACCTCCATTCACGGTGCCAGAACCAAAACACGACACAGAATCGCCGAGGACATTAAGACCAACTTTGACCCCCAGAAGCCGTGCATTCTCCACTTCGATGGGAAGATCCTTCCCGACGAACGAGGTGGTAAGTCGGATCGCTTACCCATCGTTGTATCAGGAGAAGGCTTCGAAAAGCTGCTGGCCATTCCAAAAATTGCATCAGGAACCGGAAGAGCAATGGGAGATGCCATACTCACCGTGCTGGACAATTGGCCGAAGGTGAAACCATTCATTGCAGGAATATGTTGTGACACAACGGCGGCAAATACAGGTCTCCACACAGGAGCATGTGTCACAATTGAAGAAGGCTTGCAGCGTCCACTCGTCTTCTTCGCTTGCCGCCACCACACTCACGAGTTGGTGGTCACTGCAGTCTTCGACAAGTTCTTTTCTTCGTCTGGCCCGAACATTCCTTTGTTTGCTCGCTTCAGGGATTACTGGAGCTTCATTGACCAGGGCAGCTACCATCCCTTTGAAGATGACCCGCAAGACCCTGACCCCTTGCAGACTTTTGTCTCTGATAACCGGAACAGTGTTGTTGAATTCATCAGTGCCAGACTTAGTCAGAAGCAGGACCGGGATGATTACCAAGAATACATGGAGCTGGCGCTTCTCTTCTTGGGGGCAACCGTCCCTCCAAGGAAGCAGAAGAAGAGTCTCTTCCGCTATCCCGGAGCATTCCACCGAGCTAGGTGGATGGCAAAAGGAATTTATTCCCTCAAGATCTTCTTGTTTCGGAGGCAGTTTTCCCTAACGCCGTCGGAAGAGAAGGCGCTGCGACGCATCAACGTATTCTCCACTACGATTTACCTTCGAGCGTGGTTTGAGGCACCCAGTGGCGTCGATGCTCCTCGAAACGACATCGAGCTCCTCCGACAGCTTGAAGGATACAAGACCAAAGACGAGGCAGTTACAACCATTGCGATAGCCAAGGCTCAGAACCACCTCTAGTACCTCAGTGAAGACCTTTTTGGTCTCGCCTTTTTCTCGGATAAGGTAGACAATTTGGAAAAGAAGCATATGCTTAAAAATCTCCATGAGGTCCCTGCGCGCAAGAAGGGGCTAAGAAAATTCGAGTCAAAGTGCATGAAATCGCCGTATCTGCTCACTCTCCCAGACTTCGTGACTAAACGGACTGCTAACTTCTTCAAATGCATGGGACTCAAAGTTCCCCACTACCTGGAGGACCTGGTGGCAATGAAGGAGAGAGTTAGGGCCATTCGGGTCGTCAATGACTGCGCTGAGCGAGCGGTGAAGCTCGCAACTGACTTCAACAGCTCCATCACCCAGCGCGAAGACGAGAAAGAATTGGCATTCCAAGTGATCGAGCATCATCGGAAGACCATGCCCAGTGCAAAGCAGTCCCATTACATATGATCCCTATGGATATGTTGGTAAATTTTTCATTGTTTTCTTAATGTGTTGAAAAGACTAAGGTTTCTGTTAATTGTTTTGGATGTAAAGTTACGGAAGTACATTTTTTGTTCAGCTCATTCCATAATCTCCCCAATAAGACTTGAAGGAGGCTTATGGAAAAACTATACGCGCACACAACATGGTATCATATGTGGTACCTTTATTTCATAATTAAATATAAATTATTAATTAATTGGATTAAATATCTATACAAAATTGCCTCGGGATTGGCGACATAGCCTATTGGGAATGAAATAATTGCCATACGTACAAAGAACCTGTATGTATGAATCGGGCCCCACATAGCAACAAGAAAACCCAATTTATTGTTTAGTCTACCACAGAGAAGTAGACCAAACAAAATTTTGCCAGATCGGCAAATAATGAAAATACAACGCGAAGGAACGGCTCTCGGGGCTGTTTATTGTACAGCGAACGCTTTAAACAGGGAGGATGTGCTTTTGTCTTCCCTAAAGTTCTGAGTAAATTCCTTATAATAAACTTAATACTCATAAAAGGATAGGCCTATGCCTAAAAGTGTTTATATTGTGACTGCCTATATTTATTACAAGAAGTTAACTCATCACGTAACTCCATCGTGGCGGCCCTACACCGAAAAGGATCGTAACGCCCTACATCGAAGCAAACTAAGACCCAGCAAAAATAAGGTGGGACAATTTCTTTTCGTTCACATATAGGCATCTAAAATCCCGACGCTAAAATTACCATAAACAATTAAATATAAAGAGGTCCTTTAAAGACCTACATATTCATAACTCTCTAACGAAAAAACATAGGGCTTTTGTCGTTTAACTCTCCACTGAAATCTGCTGGAAATTTCCAACGGATGAGGGTATCAGGCAATCAACCCATAGCCCTATATAGTTTTTTTCACATGGTGGCCCTGTGTATGGGGAACTGACCCCTCTAAAATTTACACTGACACACGCAGTGGCTAGGCTTAGCTCATTAGGCCTAACCCCAATTTCAACCATAACCCCACTATAGTTTTTTCATATGGTGGCCTATGCAACTGAAAAGTTGCGAACCGATCCCTTTACCTTTACACTAACCGAAAACAAAGGCTTGTTCATTTAACAGGCATAACTTATTTTAGGTCCTAAAAAAAATAGGCCCACAACATTAAGCCTATTTAATAGGTCCTACTCTTCGAACTCAAAACAAAGCCTTGTTAATTTAACAGGCTTAACTCATTTGAGGTCCTATAAAATAATAGGCCCAAACATAAGCCTACTTGGTAGGCCCAACAAATAGGCCTATTTAGTAGGCCCACCTAACTTTACCTTACATAATAGGCCTACCTCTTAAAGTAGGCCTTACTCTTTACACTCAAGGCCTATCCTAACTAAAAACATTGTAAATTTTTAATTTAACCTGTGGCGCAGGTTATATAAAAAACTTATTACTGTAATTTAACTTGCTCAACATCATAAAATTAAACTCAGAACTTTAACACTAACAACAATTATGGAAGACTTGGAAAAAAGGGTAAAAAACCCAGACCAAGGAAACAAAAACACAGACCTTGGGGCTATGGCACCATCTCAAAACCACAAAAAATTAATGAGGAAAAAATCAGCACGTAAAGGTGTCATCACCAAACTGTACAATGATTACAAACAAAAAGAACCTACAAGATATGATCTTGAAACAACATTAAATTCTATTACTCGTTACAAACAAGAAATTCTCACACTAGATGAAGACATAATTACAGAAATTGATGACACAATTGAACTAACAGATAAATGCAAAAAACTTCACTTTTTTCTACGTGAAGGTCAAAATATGAAAATAAAAACCCACTCTAATAGACAGAGTTTATTTCCACGACAGTTTCGACGCCCACTGGCATCCTCCTCGGGTGGATGATTCGTGTTTCTGTATCCACCCGAGGAGGATGCCAGTGGGCGTCGAAACTGTCGTGGAAATAAACTCTGTCTATTAGAGTGGGTTTTTATTTTCGAACTAACAGATGATGAGTATTCTACTATCCTACTTGACAATGAAAATTACATTACAAAAATTAACAACTATATTTCTGAAATTCAAAAACCAACTTGATGAGTGCAAAAACCAAGACACAAATGAAAGCTTCTTAGAAGCTACTAGAAATGCTTCATTTAGCTCTCCCAATGTGGCTGAGGGCAATGAACTAAAATCAAAATTGCCTACACTTGCAGTACCCACTTTTGAGGGTGACAGAGCCAAATTTCAATCTTTTATTGAAAAATTTCATAGCCTTATAGGTAATAAAAACTACATTACAGATGTTGATAAATTTAGTTATTTAGTGAACTATCTGAAAGGCCCTGCCTTAAGATTAGTGGAATCACTACCAGCCATAGGTACTTCTTATTCTGTAGCAATAGAATTACTTAACAGAAATTACATGAATAAGGATGAAATTATACATGATTTGGCTCTTAAAGTAATGAACATGCGAACCCCAAAAGACAACTATGGTGACCTCTTTGACTTTTACTGTGAGTTTGAATGTCTCATGGGACAACTTAAAAACAATGATTTAAACATTGCAGAAACAGCTTGGATCATTCAAGCTGTTGTTTTTGAAAAGCTCCCTTCTAAAGTCAGAGAGATATTTCATCAGAGGACAACTGACATATACCCTAGCCTTAATAAGCTAAGAGAAGATTTCCCAACTGTACTTGCACTTTACAAATCAAGTTACACACTCCCAAAAAACCAACAATGCAGAAAACCAAAAACCTAACAAAAGATTTCAACACTTACCAGTTACATCAAAACACAACCGCAAAACTCAATTTGCAGAAAATAAAGTGACAGAAAAAGACTCAAAGACCCCTACTCTGCAAAACTTTAAATGTAACTACTTTTGAGTATAATCACACACCATGCAAATTTTGTTTTAGCAGTGAACATTATTCTACAAATTGTCCCAAATACAAAGACTTTACAGCTAGGTCAAAACGTTGTGAACAACTAAACTTATGCAAAAAATGCACTGGATCAGGGCACCAAAAGCAAAACTGCAAATCAAATTTGAAATACAATTGTAAGTTTTGCAACAGTTTTGACCATGTTACCCCTATGTGTAATACACACACAGACATTGGAAAAACTTACAAACATTATGAACAAACACCCAAATCAAACCAAAACAAACAGAAACAAACTCAGAATGCTATGAATGGGCATATCAGTTCATCTAGCATTAACCACAATTCAAAAATTCTTTTACCAACCACAACCTTGGAAATCCAAAACAAAAGGGGACAAATAGTACAGGTTAGGTGTCTTTTAGATACCTGCTCACAACAAACATTTGTAACCAAACAACTGATAGAAAAATTGGGACTTCAAAACCAACAAGGAAATGAAGATCTCTCTATTTCATCATTTATCAATAAAAACCCAGTACAAGCCAGTTTTAAAACTGCAAATATAACTTTAACTCTTGATGGAACATTTGAAACCCTTAAGGTTGTTGTTGTGGACAAAGTAGAACAAGAAAAAATACAAATAGCTGGATTAAAACAAGCTTTGCTACAACTTCAAAACAAATACACGATAGCTGATAAAACCCTTAATGCAAATGTAGTTGATGATATACATATGCTCATGGGGGCTGACTATCTTCATCTGGTCCATAGAGGCATCATTAAAATTGGAGATGGAATAGCCATACAAACTCCCACAGGTATTGCACCTTTGGGTGACATAACTAAATACCATCTTACTACTGACACAGAAAACGCAGAACATGAACAAAATTCACGCAAAACAAAATCACCACATTCACAAATTTCTGACTATGTGACAAACTCGAACTACAAAAACACTGTCATAATCCCACATCATTTGAATGAAAATGATTCCACATTGGATGAAGGGTTACAGCAGTTGTGACTATTAGAATCAGTTGGCATAAAGGACAGTACTATTACACATGAAGACCAATTGATGACAGAACAATTTAAGGATACATTACAACACAGAGACAATCAATACTATGTGGAGCTGCCTTGGAAAACACCTTGTCCAGAAATAATGGACAATTTGAAAGTAGCTAAGGCACATCTGTATAAAAATTACAGAAAACTTAAAAATGACAATCTTTTAGAACAATACAACAACATATTTAAAGAACAAATAGAAAGGGGCTTCATTGAAGAAGTTACTGATGAACCATTTAAAAAACGAGGTTGTCATTATTTAACACACAGGGGAGTTTACAGAGAAGACTCATCCACAACTAAACTAAGAGTAGTATACAACTGTAGTTTAAAAGAGACAAATTCTGTTAGTTTAAATGATTGTCTCATGGAAGGCCCAAACCTTGTCTCAGATCTTGTAAAAATTCTCCTTTGCTTCCGTTTAGACAATTATGCCGTACAAAGTGACATAGAAAAAGCATTCCTCTGTATAAATTTGAAGCTTGAGTATGATAAAAATCATCTCAGGTTTTTGTGGTTTAATCCACATGACTTTAACAAAGGTTTCAAAACCTACAGATTCAAAGTAATTATTTTTGGAGCAAATTGCTCTCCAAGTATTCTTGCTTTAACAATTAAAAACCACCTAAACCTATTTCAAGAGGACTTAACAGTTCAGTTTTTAAAACAAAATTTTTATGTGGATAACCTCATTGGTTCCACTGTAACTGAAGAGGAATTGCTTGAAATTTACCAAATGTCACAACCCATAATGAAGCAAGGAAATTTTGGACTAAGAGAGTGGGTTTCTAATTCTCCTAAATTAAATGAACAAATAACAAAAGACAACAATGGGAACATTGAACCAAACAATTACACGAAAACACTTGGAATGCTTTGGTTTTTAAAACAGAATTCCGAACACGATGACACTCTTTGCACAAAGAGTTATAACTTAAATCCAAATGCCAATACAAAAAGACAAGTGCTTTCAGAATCATCCAAAATTTTTGACCCCATTGGATTATATTTACCAGCAACCATAAGATCCAAAATCCTTTTGCAAGACTTATGGAAAAAGAAAATTGGGATGAACCACTTTCAGTGGAAGACCAACTTCATTGGAAAAAATTAGCCGCAGACTTAAACAAGTTCAAGACATCTACGTACCAAGATGTGCTGGCTACAGATTGAAATCTCAAACACTACACATTTTTACAGATGCCAGTACACAAGCTTATGGGTGTTGTGCCTATTTAACAAGTGAAAATGAAAGTAACTTGGTTTATTCAAAGGCAAAAGTGGCACCCTTAAACCAAAAGAAAACTGTACCACAACTTGAATTATTAGCTGTCTCATTAGGAGTTAAAACAGCAGACTTTCTCTCACAAGTGTATAAAGAAGTTGGCATAACAGACATTTACTTATGGACAGACAGTCAAATTTGTCTAACATGGGTGACCAACACAGATACAACTCTTGCAAAAACATATTTGTGAAAAACAGACTAACAGAAATCAAAACTGGAAAAACATCCCTTGGTATCAAATTTAGGTACATCAAAACAAGAGAGAATCCTGCAGACTTTTTGACAAGAGGGCTCTCTTACAAACTGTTGAAAACAAATAAAATCTGGTATGAAGGGCCTGAATGGCTAACATGTGAGGATCTTTGGCCAGCCAAAGTAGTTAACCTCTCACTCAACTCTACGACTAGGGGTGTGCCGGATAGTATTTTTTACTATCCGGCCGGATACCGGATAGCCCGATAATAAAAAAAAATATCCGGCCGGATACCGGATAATATCATTCAAATAATTCCTAATTTTTTATATATTATTATTTAGCTATTACTTGACGAATTGACTATACTATCAAATTTTAATCACTATTTGATGTAAATTATAGCTATCTTTCAATAACTTTACTAATTACACAGGCCAACAAAATGAAACTTTTTTTCTCATCACAAACATGATTACACTTTTCTTAATGCACATTTCGCGCTGATTCCGAATCTGGTTTTATTTTATTTCTAGCACGTAGAGTTATATAGATACACTGGTTTTGATATTTTTAAGTTTTTGATATTGCTACAAGAAAATTTATGGATGTATAGATCACACTTAGGAATGCTAAACAACAAATACATCATATACTTTATTCAATGTACTTATAAATAAAGAATATATACATTATTTTATTAAAAGCGCTGTGAGTGTGATTTCCTTTTGTAAATTTGGCCTGGATTGTCACGATACAGCATCCAACAATGGTCCGCTATCATGCTTTCATTCCAATATCCTTGGTAGCGCTTCTCCATCATCTGAATATCTTGATGGAAGCGCTCTCCTTGCTCGTCACTCACTGCACCAAGGTTTTCAGGAAAGAAATCTAAGTGGGAATGCAGGAAGTGAATATTTAACGACATTCGACACTCCATTTCTTTGAAGGCATCAAGGAGGTTCTTGACTCCATCCTTATACGCAGGTGACTTGTTGCTTCCAAGAAAGTTTTCACATATCCATTTGTGAATCCTGACTGCATACCCATAAGCATTCCTATAACTTTTAGATCTCCACAAACATTCCATTGATGACTGTCGTATTTGATTGCCTTAAGTAGTATATCCATATTGTCATATGTCTCTTTTAGATGGACGGAATGGGCAATGGGGATGGATGGCATTATATTACCATTATGCAAAAGAACTGCTTTCAGGCTTCTCTGCGACGAATCAATAAAGAGGCGCCACTCAGATGCCACATACGTCTGAGATATGGCTGTAAATAGTCCATTGATGTCATGGCAATAACAGAGAGGACCGTCTACTGAAAAGAATGCTGTTAATTCAAAATTCCGTTTTCGGTAGTAACTAATACGAACATTGTTCTCAAGTAAATTGTTCTCCTTTAGTCTTGAGGCGAGAAGCTCTGATTTCTCTTTAGACAGCGATAAGTCTCTAACAAGATCATTCAACTGTACTTGGGTTAACTTTTTAGGCTCTAAATGTCTACCTTCAAAAGTGTACTCTGGTTCTGTAGATGGTCCGGAAACGCCAGTTGCACCTTCATCACTTTCCATGTCATCTATGATAGAATCTAGCCTATCACTTGGGGGAATTGGAATGGGCAATGTTTCATCATGTTTTACTGGTCTACGTGCTGAATCCAAGTTTGGATATACAATCTGGTGTTTGTTCTTGGCAGAAAACCCCATTAAGTTCACACTACAAAAATAACAGTCTTCATGATGATCTCTCGGCTCCCTCCATATCATGGGTATGGCAAATGGCATTGGAGCTTTCTTTTTGTTAAGCCAATCACGTAATCCATTTGAACAGCCAGAGCAGATTTGATGTGGCGCCCATGGTTTATCTTGGTCACCTAGATGGCATATTTTCTTAATGTCGGTTGTAATACTTCGTCGCTGTGTTTTAGTTGTGAACTGGCCGCATACGAAACAGAACTTGTCGGGGTCATTCTTACATTGTCGAGGCATGTTGACTGACGTGAGCAAACTATAAATTCAAAAAAAATGTACACCAACTTGACACAACAAGTTCTTGGACTGGACTGATCTTTTGACACACAAAGCACGGAGTTGTTGCCTGAATCACAATGCTGCTAGACATAAAAGCTCACACCTGAAATACATAAGATGTATAATTAAGATAATTGAAATAAATAAGATGAATAAACTAAAAAAACACAATAAAATAAATACAATCAAATGTTGAAATAGTAGTATTTTGCCTATTTAAAATGGTTAAATCTGTGTTTTTATATATATGCCTTCATCTTGAAAACTATACGTGCTAGAAAAAATCTGAATGCAGTTTTGGAATCAGCGTGATAAATGCTACCCAGCCAATACAAATTTGACTCTGATGAAAACTCTTTGTTGACCAGTGTTACCTATATTTTATCCTTTTCAGGATTGTTTCATTGCCTAAATCATACAGCTATATAGCTAGTTAGTATTAGTTACAGGCTTACAGCAATATTTTAACATTATTTACCCCCTAAAATGGCTACCTAGTTTTATTTGTAAAATATTTACAATACATGAGACTAATCCAACGATAGCTATTTGCTCCCTATGTTCCAAACAGATTAAAAGGGGATCAGAGAAATTGGGTGCTAGGTGCTATAGCACAAAACCTTTGCACAATCATGCAAAGATGCTGCATTCAAAAGAATATAAAGAAGTGTCTCAACTTAACAAATCATCTGAAAATCAAAATCAACCTATAGCGACCACCTCAATGGCTCCGAAGGAGAAAAAATTAGTTGCTATGGAAAAGCAACTCACGTTAGAAGAAAGTTTTTCCTTTAAGAAAATATGGGATATAAATGACTCAAAAGCTCAAGCTTTACATAAAAAGATAGGATTAATGATGGCATTGGACAACCATCCTTTTAGTTTAGTTGAACAAGATGGCTTTATAGGACTGATGGCCCACGTACAGCCAAGGTATTTGCTACCAAATCGAACATATTTTTCAGAAAAAGTCATACCCAAAATCTATGAAGAACTCAAAGAAATTGTTATGAATAAATTGAAAGAAAGGAAATACATTAGCTTCACTTCCGATATTTGGACCTGCTCTTCTTCAAATGAATCATTCATTTCCTTGTCAGGTCATTGGATCATGAATGACTACACTCATTGTAATGCAGTATTGCATTCAGCTCATTTTTCAGGATCGCATACAGGAATTAATATAGCGGACAAATTGCAATCTATGTGGCAATCATGGAATATTGACAGATCAAGGCGTAATATATTGGTCAGAGATGGAGCTTCTAACATAGCTTTGGGATGTGACCTTGGGGAAATACCTTCTGTTCACTGTTCAATTCATTTGCTACAGCTAGTGGTGAATGATGCATTAATGGCTCAACGATCTATAAAAGATCTTTTGGCAAAGTGTCGACGTTTAGTGACACATTTTAACCACTCCCCACTGGCTACTTCTGAATTTAAAGCTCTCCAAACACAACAGGGTCATGTTCCTCTTCTATTGGTACAATGTTTTAACGCGCTGGAACTCATCTTATTTGATGCTAGAACGTATGGTTAAGTTGAAAAAATCAGTTCAAATATACCTTGCTGATCATAATGAATTACTTGTTATTTCATCTAATGAGTGGCACTTGATTGAAAATCTTTTAAAGCTTTTACAGCCATTTTTTAAACTCACCCAAGAAATGAGTACAGAATATAGTTTACTCTCTACTGTTATCCCAAACATGTGCGTGCTTGAAAGGTTTCTTTCAAAAATTGGCCAGGATGATCAAGGAGTCCAAACTACAAAAGATGAACTGTTGAAGTCATTGCGGTCACGATTTTTTGCCAATGAAAGCAATGAAAAAAGAGTGTCTAAATGTCTTAACAAATCGGAAGTATGCTCTAGCAACTGTCATTGATCCACGATTTAAATTTTTGTTTTTCAAAGATCAACAAAAGGAAAATATTAAGACATGGTTAATTGAAGAAATAAATGAAATAAACAACCTAGAGAAAATTAGAGATAAATATTTTGAAGAACAGGCTCACAGCAGCGACGATTCTAATTCTTCTTCCTCCTCAACAGGAAGAAAAAAGGCAAAGTTTGATGATGATCCACTCTCTGCTTGTTTCAGGGAACTAACACAAGAAAATTCAGAAAAGATACCTGGTGAGAAAAAGTTTTAAAAAAGCCGCAAGATGGCTTCATTCGCAGAAATAGCAGAGGAAATTGAGCAATATGCAAAAAAAAACCATATCAGACAGACGACTATCTCCACTTGAAATTTGGAAAAATGAAGAATCCTGTCCATCTCTCAAGAAAATTGCTCTAAATGGCTAGTGACACCAGCATCTTCAGTTTTCTCAGAAAGAATGTTTTCCGAATATGGAAATATTTTTGAAGAAAAAAGAAGTACTTTGCTACCAAAGCAAGGGGAGATGCTTCTTTTTATCCATCACAATGGACGAAAATTTGATTTAAACTTGTGAATCTAGTGTCTTGAACATAGTATTAATTTTTATTGTTTAATGTGAGTTTTTACTTTTTAAGGTTTTGCTATTTTAATAATTTCACTTACCTTACTTGTATATTTGATTAGGCTATATGTTTTATTTTTATATCTCAAATCTTAATAAAAGGTTTCGCTAATTCATATTTTTTCATATTGTAATTTGCAATATATATAAAAATAAAAAATAAAAATAAAAATTAAAAAGTAAGGGAAGCTGGGATCTTAGCTATGCGTCACACTTTTAGCTGGACCAAACATTTTGCCTTTTTAGCAGTGTTAATATAGTTACATACTAGTAGTGGTACATGCTTATTTATCAATTATTTTAATTTTAGATTTTTGTACAACTATATTCAACTTTTGCTAGCTAAAGGCTATGCAAGCTAAGATTGGAAAGGGGCGGGCCCAGATGGTATTCCCATTACAAAAAAGACTATCATAAATATCCGGCTATCCGGCCGGATACTGACATCTATCCGGCCGGATACAGGATACCGGATAATAGCTGTTATCCGGCACATCCCTATCTACGACAACTGAAAAGATCACTGAAGACAAACCTATATTTGACTATAAACATTATTCAGACCTCAACAAACTCTTGAGAATTACAGTCTATTGCTGCAAGTTTGTCAATAGCTACCTTCTCAAACACTGTCCTCAGAAGGCCTTTTCTAACTTAACAGAAACTGCAACAAAACTCTGGCTCAGACAGATACAAACTTCAGAATTTGACAAGGAGTTGAAGTATCTTAGGTCCAGTAACACATTAAACAAAGGAATTCCTTCACTTGTCATGGATCTAAATCTGTACCTGGATACAGAGGGTCTGATAAGGTGTAAAGGAAGGCTTAACAAGTCAACTTTGACTTACAACTCTAAGCACCCAATTCTTCTTCCGAGGAGTAATCACTTCACAAATCTCATCATCAGGGATATCCATAACAAAATACACCACATGGGGGTCCCACAAACCCTGACGGAGCTGAGAAAACTTACTGGCTACCAAAGGGTAGAACTGAAACAAAGAAAATTTTAAACACATGCATTCCTTGTAAACGTATCCATTCACGACCCTTTAAGACCCCAAGCCCTCCAGACCTACCTGTGGAACGAGTAACATTTACTCGGCCATTTGAAACCACGGGTATTGACTACACTGGAGCGGTAAATGTGAGTTTTGGAGACAAAATGGATTCAAAGGAATACAAAGCGTACATTGTACTCTTCACCTGTGCTGCCACACGTGCCATATGTCTAGACATAGTAGATCTGACAGCAGAAGCTTTTATTGCTGCTTTCAGACGATTTTGTGCACACAATTCTGTACCCAAAACTATATGGTCAGACAATGCCACATACTTCAAATCTGGTTAAAGAATTATTCATCAGATTTGTGACAGTGAAACAGTACAAACTCATTTAATCAAACACAATATAACCTGGAAGTACATTCCTGTTAATACACCATGGTATGGTTCCATTTGGGAAAGAAACATACAGACTGTAAAGAACTGCCTTAAAAAGACTATTGGGACCAAACATCTACAACTTTTTGAACTCATGACTATTCTGTCAGAAATTGAAAATGTTGTCAACAACAGACCATTAACTTATGTGGGAGATGGTATTAATGAGCCAGAACCTCTCTCACCAAACCACCTAATTAAGGGAGAAACAGTAAACATGTTACCAGAATCTGAACATAAAAGTACAGAGGATCCAGATTGGGAAATAGGACTCAAAGAACTCAACACAAAATACCAACATTTGACACAAATCAAAACTCAATTTATAACAAAATGGAGAGAAGAATACTTAACAAGTCTTAGAGAAAGACATAAACAATTAACAAAACAAAATTGGAATGATTCAGTCAAAATTGGGGACATTGTGTTGATACATGACAAGACACCAAGACAACATTGGTCAATGGGAAAAGTCTTGGAACTCAAAACTAGTGAAGATGAAATTACCAGGGTTGTAAAACTGAAAACAGCAACTGGTGAAACCACCAGAGATATCACATTACTATATCCTTTGGAGTGTGGGGCTAAATTAGAACCATTACCCCAAAGGATGGATCAGGATACTATTGGGGAGGAATCTCTCAATGTACCTGATGTAACTCAGACTAAGCCAGACAGGCCTCAAAGAAAGACTGCTTTGAAAGCCAGAAAACTTTTACAAGAAAAAATTAAGACTGGTGACTTATAAACCTTACACAAATTGAGCAAAGTTAAAATATTTAATAACTTTACTTTAATTCCATAAATTTCCTATACCTAAAGGGAGTCAAACTGATTGACATAACTTTAACTAAACTTGAGAAGCTAGCCTCTTGAACTTTTATATTTAAATAGGTCTTGAGTAACCTTTCTCTTCCTAACTTCCTACTTCATTCTTTTAATCCATTTTTATATGTTTTACACAGTTTGTCAAAAAATTTGATCTATAACATACAAATTTTTCTCCGGCACCCCCCAGTATATGGAAAAACTATACGCGCACACAACATGGTATCATATGTGGTACCTTTATTTCATAATTAAATATAAATTATTAATTAATTGAATTAAATATCTATACAAAATAGTCTCGGGATTGGCGACATAGCCTATTGGGAATGAAATAATTGCCATACGTACAAAGAACCTGTATGTATGAATCGAGCCTCACATAGCAACAAGAAAACCCAATTTATTGTTTAGTCTACCACAGAGAAGTAGACCAAACAAAATTTTGCCAGATCGGCAAATAATGAAAATACAACGCGAAGGAACGGCTCTCGGGGCTGTTTATTGTACAGCGAACGCTTTAAACAGGGAGGATGTGCTTTTGTCTTCCCTAAAGTTCTGAGTAAATTCCTTATAATAAACTTAATACTCATAAAAGGATAGGCCTATGAGTAAAAGTGTTTATATTGTGACTGCCTATATTTATTACAAGAAGTTAACTCATCACGTAACTCCATCGTGGCGGCCCTACACCGAAAAGGATCGTAACGCCCTACATCGAAGCAAACTAAGACCCAGCAAAAATAAGGTGGGACAATTTCTTTTCGTTCACATATAGGCATCTAAAATCCCGACGCTAAAATTACCATAAACAATTAAATATAAAGAGGTCCTTTAAAGATCTACATATTCATAACTCTCTAACGAAAAAACATAGGGCTTTTGTCGTTTAACTCTCCACTGAAATCTGCTGGAAATTTCCAACGGATGAGGGTATCAGGCAATCAACCCATAGCCCTATATAGTTTTTTTCACAAGGCTCTTGGGGACCAGTAAATATTACTCAAATTGAATAAAATTTTGTTTGTGTTGTTCAGTTAATAAATGGACTTGATTAAACATGTGTGTGGTATTGAATTCCAAACTTTGTACATCACCCCTATAGCCGCAGAATGCCCTAAATTATACATGCATTTTACACATTACACAATCTTTTCAAATTTATAAAAATAAAATAATTAAAATGGTATAGTAGGCATGAGAGACCTTGATTTTGGCTCTCCTCCTCATATTGGGGAGGTGATTTTTGCGGGCGTTCGCCCTTGCCCCCTCCTTCCTACATAAAAAAAACTTGGTAGAAGCTAGCGTGTGGAAAAGATTTTGGGGTTTGTTAGAGTCTGGAAGGCAGGTCTGAACGTTCACAGTTTAGGTTTCAACTATAGGTCTATCCCATATATATGTCTGTGGAAGCACCACAATGTTTCACGGTCTTAATGATACAGTGAGATGGAATTTTTCATGGATACGCCATCTCACGAACCTATACGCCTTTCATTTCAAGAAAGTTCAGTTTTGATCTCATCATTCCACAGAGCATTCCCCCATTCATCACGCTACTATTGAAGTTCCTTTGCATCACGCTCAAACCTATTTATCTCATTCACACCACTAATGTAAAATGTTGCCATTAAAAAATCCATCGAAAAGACTGGATACATGCAGTTAAAATTTTTTTTACAAAACTACTTTTTATATATATTTTCCTTGTATCTTATATCTTCTTAGATGTTACGGCTAAAATCAAGAGAATTTTGTTCATTTTTACCTTTATTAATTTATTTTTAACATTAAATTTATTGTTTAGAAGTAACTCCTTTCAAATTTATCAATTTCATAAAATTATCCCTGTCACTAACAAAAAATATCACGACCATAATGTTAATTGCATTCTGCTCTATTTGCCAAGTGTAGCCAACTAGCCATTTAAACATTAAAGTAATCCTCGGCTCAAGTAAGTACTAGTAAGCAAGTTTGAAAGTATGAGGCTTTGAGGGAAAAGGGAAATGCAATTTGGGTCTAACTACATTTAATTTTATATCAAAGCTTAATTAAATACACTATTTGGATCTTCATTTTGCCTCTCTTCTTCTTCTTCTATGAGGGGAAACGTTTTTGCGGGCTTTCGCCCTTGACCCCACCTACCTGCATACAAAAAAAGTTGCGTTGCCGATAGTCACATTATTAAAATATGGGACGGAAACAAATCTCGATACAATACGAATGACCTTGTTCACAACAAACTTTTTACAGTTATGCTGTCGACTGACATAAAATTAAATTAGATAACGAAAATTGTATTGTATTGATAAGTCCAAAATATTTTTAATGTGCATGAACTGTGAAAAATGTACTTTTAGATGTGTCTTTGCTGCTTACCATATCACACTAATAATATAATAAAAAATCCCAAACACTCAAAAAATTTAAGAAATTCAGGAGTGGATTTTTTCTAATTCGAATTTTTGTCAATCGTATGTACAGTTGCCCGCATATGTAATGTAGTGATGTATGTCAGATCCGCATCCGCAGAGGATGCGGATGTGTATTATTTACTAAATTGCTATTTTTGAAGCACAATTTGCTCCTCATTCAGTTCAAATACTGAAACTTGTGCAGCCTTCATTTGATCTTTAATGTAACTAGCAATGTCTGTTGTGTATTTGTATAATTAATTGTTCATGCAACAATACATAATGTCATAAGCACACTATTTTCCAAAGGGTGGTGGTTGGGGAAAGTGGTTGGTGGGATGCAAGACGAGTTGGGTCCCCGTCCTGCATCCTGGTAACACACAGTAGTGTGGCAAAAACTCGTCCAAAAAAAGTGTATGTAAAAAAATTATAATTGCAAAATAATAATATCTAATATCTAATATTATCGAATATCTAATATTTATAACTAACCAAAAATTGAAAGTCAATTAATAAATTAAGTATGAATTTAAACTATCATATTATCAAGCTGACAAATTTATGCATAAACTACATTGACGGAATTTGTAGTTTGTATTTGAAGTTTGTTATAGTAATTCCGCAACTAATATGAAGTGTAAAACAACATAGTATACTTCGTCGTTTCTTATAGGGTCGACCTGAAACACCGTGTATATCTAAAGGACAATTGAATGTGCAGTCATTGACACAGGTAATTATAATGTAATGTCTGTGTTCATAAAGATAAACAATTAATATGATCGTGAACAGCATTGAACTCCATGTAGTTTACTAGTCTTATACAGTATTAAGGTTCCATTATGATTTCTGCAAATCTATATGAACAGCTACTATGATACAATAGAACTTTTTATATACTTGTAGTGACTGCGAAATGTTCGGCTATAGTTTACAGCAGACGAAAATTTGACAATTTAAACTAATCTTTCGAAAATAGTAAGAAAATAAAACTTAGATCATTAAAATACTTTATTTGAAAAGTAAATTCAGTATATTGTAATAAAACATTGTAAAGTAAAAGCAGTAAAAACATTTTAAATTATATTGTATTATTACTGTATAACAAGAATGTCATGAATGCCGCTAATTTCCCAACCCTTCCGAATGGTCTTTGTGTAGGTTATCCCATGCAGACACAATCCATTTAGCATGAATAGGTTTCAGTGCAGAGAGCTTCAAATCTATCTTACCGAGAGATTCATTTACGTTGGAAAACACTCTTAATAGGCATCAGCCAGAAACCGATGGTGATATCCTGCTTCATGCAACCGTCACCATATGGTTTCCACTGACACGCCCATATGCAGTCTCTCCTGGACGGAGACAGCAAGTAACCATGTCAACACCACGGTTTGGCCCATCAACGTCATTTAACAAACATTATAATAATATTGTATGAATTTATAAGTATATATAAATACAGGGTGTCCATAAATGTTTACCCTGAGAACAGTATGCTCTCATGTTTTAATGACGAATCTTACATCCGTTTTCTTTTTACAGGTGATCTCGTACACGCATAGAGTTTCTGTGCTGGTGTGTTTCATCTACCGCATTCGCCGCTAGGAGCGCTGTAGTAGCTGTTCAGTTAAGATGGCGTCTGTGACAAAGAAGGCACAATGTGTTGTGTGGCTTGCAGAAACAAAATCTACTGTCAGTGTTCAGCGAAGGTTCAGAACAAAGTATGGAAAGAATCCACCTGATGTGAAGTTAATTAAGTCGTGGATGAAAAAATTCTTGGAAACTGGAAACGTGGAAAAGGGAAAGAGCAGTGGTAGACATCAGTTTCCGATGGGACGGTGGAAAACATTCAAACTGCTTTCACACGGTCCCAAGGAAATCGGTGAGACAAGCTTCATGCCAACTAAAGATACCGAAGTCTACGGTGCACAAGGTGGTTACACAAAACGTTTGAAGTTACACGCCTACAAGGTACAAATTGTTCAAGAAATGAAGCCTGATGACCGTCCAAACGTGAACAATTCGCTATTGACATTTCTCTGGGGTCATGTTAAAGATTTGGTTTATGCGACAGTTGTTCCAGATATCAGGACATTGCGAGAACGCATTACGGATGCAATTGCATCAGTTAACCCACAAATTTGGAAATGTGGCGTGAGTGTGAATACCGTTTAGAAATTTTACGTGCCACTAGGGGTGCACATGTGGAAGCTTATTAAGTTCATTAACTAGTATCAAAACGTTGTATGTTTATCTACTTTATGATTAAAACTGTTTGAATACGAGGTTTATTTAAAAGTTATAGCATGCTTTCTCAGGGTAATCATTTATGGACACCCTGTATTTTATGCTTGTATAACCGTGGATTACTCTTATGTGGTTCTGATAATCAGTTACTGTTATTCAGATCGAAACTGTTAACAAGTTCTTGTGTAACACTCGATAAGTCATTTCCCACGAACTCTCTCTGCCCTCTACCTTGCTATCTCTCACACTGTCTCAATCTTTTTCTCGCTCAATGTCAATATATATATTATATTATATAATATATATATATATATATATATTATATATTATATAATCGTGTAGATTCGTAGTTAGTACAGGTTTAAAGCTGCACACGGACTCTACAAACAGCTTCATTAGTATCGTTACATAATACGCAAGAGTGGTGGGTGGAGAAGGGGAATGAGGGATGTGGAGGATGGTTGTGTAATGTCTACTTTTGGTTCAAATTCACTAGTACATAAAAAGTTGTATTGTGTAGCTGTTCATATAGACTTGCAGTAATCATAATGGAACCTTATTACTGTATAA